>OY757937.1:22783270-23074691 GCA_963585895.1 Sepioteuthis lessoniana | reverse complement strand
AGGAAACTTAATCTCTATAATGGCTCCATTTTATTTCCAAAATAATGATGATAAATTCCTAAACCTCTCCTACCACGAACTAAAACAACCACAGAAGGATATCCTCAACTTGGGTCCAACCTGTCATCTTTTTAACGGATTCAACCATGTACAAAAACAAACTGAAATTGAAATCTTATATCAAAATGTACTAAAACTCCAAGAACAAAACCAGGTCAAAACTAAACCTCAATTATGCGACCTCCTAAAAGCTGAAGCTACTAAAAATAGATCCAACTATAAACACAATTATTCCACTATTCTAACCCGACAACTAAAAATGCTGCCGAACAATTACATAAACATCCGAACATTACTATGAAAATAGCAGATAAAACCAATATCTATATCGTACTTAATAAATCTTATTACCATTCTAAACTATAGACTGTCCTCAATGATAAAAACAAATTTACAAAACTGAATCATAATCCAACTAACCAACTCAAGTTTAGAATTAACAAACTCATTAATGCTAATAATGCTGACCTTCACAATATAAAATTACCAAAAATAATTGGCGATTACAAACCATGATACATCTAAGGAACTGTTAAGATACATAAACCTGGCTATCCACTCCGACCAATAATTTCACAGGCAACAACACCTACATACCAGCTTACAAAAACTATTAACAATCTAATTACCCCATACCTTTCCCATAATCATAGCATTAAATGTACAAAAGAACTTATTGAAATCCTTAAAACCCACAAACCAAACAAAGGCAAGGGTGATGTGGTGGCGTGGCTGAAGAAAGTTAGGCTGGTAGCGAGGCTTCAGAATGTGGATGATGTGGCTAGCTTGCTACCGTTACACCTGGAGGGGGACGCACTGGCCCTTTACATCGAGATGGAGGGGACTCATTTGAGATATAAAACAGATTGAATCCCGGCTGAAAGAGGCCTTCACTGATAATGCATTCGCAGCATATAGAAAACTGACCATGGTTAGGTGAGCTGGTGAACACGTGGATGTATTCGCAAACAAGATCAGACAACTGATTGGATTGGCTGGATTCAAGGGAGCGGAGATGGAAAAACTCACCAAACTAGCCTTCGTCACTGGATTCCCGAATACCATCTCTATTGAACTCCAACAGTCACCAAATATCAAAGCTATGACTATGGGGGATCTTCTGGCAAGAGCGAGGGTATTGACGATGACTGAAGACCCAAACCAGAACATGATTGCAGCTGTGCACTCATCCGGTGGTGGTGCCACACCTCCCGGCAAAAGTGGCCCTAACGCCATTGTAACATGCTACAGGTGCAAATGCAAAGGACACACGGCAAAAAACTGCTGGAAGCATGGAACGCATTGCTATCAATGCAGAGAGGATGGCCATTGGGTTTGAGACTGTCTGGGAAACAAGGCAGGGGACAAGGCATCAGCGCCAGCCTTCTCCCCAACGAAGATTTGAATACGACGCTCCCGGTGGCAAATATTTACATCAACGGGACGCAGTGTTTGGCACTAGTTGAAAAAAACTAACAATCGAGCTTGTGAGTGAGGAGAGACTTACGGTTGGACTTGTTTTATTTTCTTGTTGTTATTCAGTTGGCCAACACTTGGTTTAAACAAAAAAAAAAATTCTGCTTCAAAAACTATACAAAAAAATATTTTATGGTAATTATAAAATAGATGAACATGTATTAAAAAACCTTATTAAAAAAAATGTGCTCCCTACTGACATTACCAAAAAAATTAGACTTTTCATATACTATAACAAATTTAAAACCTCAAACCTAATTAATTCTAATATCACTTACCCATCTACTGAACTTCTTGATAGGACCAATGTCGTATATATGTTCAAATGTACCTTGGTAGACTGTGTCTCCAAAGAAAATAGTGAATATTTTAGTCTTATGCTTACAACCCTTTCTAGATAACTTACGATGCATCTTAATGATTCTTGCTCCATAGCCTTGTTTTCTTAAAACCCATTCTATTCCAAAATCCAAGTTTTGAAAAATTCTAGTTGAAAACACCTCTAAAATCACACACGAAATTGATAAGCTATGACTACAAATCTAAGTAGCCCTATGTGTGAAAACAGAAAGCCTAAAATAAATAGAATTATTTTAGAAATTTAAAAAATTTCATATATATATATATATATATATATATATATATATATATATATATTCCATGTATGTGTATATATATATATATATTCCATTTATGTATGTGTGTATATATATATGTATATATATATATATATATACATTCCATGTATGTGTATATATATATATATATATTCCATTTATGTATGTGTGTGTTTGTATATATATATATATATATATATATATATATACCATGCATGTGTATATATAAATATATATATTCCATTTATGTATGTATGTGTATATATATATATATATACCATGCATGTGTATATATAAATATATATATTCCATTTATGTATGTATTTATCTGTGTGTATATATATATATATATATATATATTCCATTTATGTGTATATATATATATATATATTCCATGTATGTATGTATATATATATATATATATATATATATATATATTCCATGTATGTATGTATATATATATATATATTCCATGTATGTATATATATATATATATATATATATATATATATATATATATTCCATGTATGTATATATACATATATATTCCATTTATATATATATATATATATGTATTCCGTTCATTTATATATATATATATATATATTATCATCCATAGACAGACTGTTTAGTTCTATCCGAACTCTTCAGAGTGGGTAGACACGCAGGACACTCAAAGCCGGGTTCGAAACCCATCCAACTTTACGTTAGATTAAGTTTCAGACCTCTCAGCCACCAAGCAGACCACGTTGGCTAAGGGAATTTTAAGGTATTTATTTTTAGCAACAGCAGCCTTTGTTTACATTTTTTATACCCTATTGGCTACCAGAGTGCTCAATTCTTTCGAAGAGTTTTGCATTACGCTAGCGGCGGCCGACAATTCCTTTGCCAGAGTGCTCAACCCCCATGGGGGAGCGTAGATATTAATATATATATATATATATATATATATATATATATATAACCCAAAATAGACAACATCCTTAGGAAAAACCAAAATGGCTTCCGGAGAAATAGATCCACAACCTCACAAATACTGACCATCCGTAGAATCCTTGAAGGCGTCCGGGCAAAAAACCTGCAGGCGACATTACTATTTGTCGACTTTACCAAGGCCTTCGATTCCATCCACAGAGGGAAAATGGAACTAATCCTACTAGCATACGGCCTACCAAAAGAAACCGTAGCAGCAATAATGATCCTCTACAAAAACACAAAAGTAAAGGTACGTTCACCAGATGGAGACACGGAATACTTCGACATTGTTGCAGGAGTACTACAAGGAGACACGCTAGCCCCATACCTCTTTATCATCTGTCTAGACTACGTGCTTAGAACCTCGATCAACAAAATCGGAGAAGATGGCTTCGAGCTGACTAAGAAAAGAAGCAAAAGGTACCCCGCAAAAACAATCACAGACGCCGACTACGCTGATGACTTAGCATTACTGGCGAATACGCCTAATCAAGCAGAGACACTACTGCATAGCTTGGAACGAGCTGCAGCAGGCATTGGCCTCCATGTCAATGCGCACAAAACTGAATATATGTGTTACAACCAAACGGGCAACATTACCACTCTAGACGGAGCCTCTCTGAGGCTAGTGGACAAATTCACCTACCTAGGAAGTAGCGTCTCATCAATAGAAAACGACATCGACACACGACTGACGAAAGCATGGATGGCTATAGGTAGGCTCTCAATAATATGGAAATCAGACCTGACCGGTGAAATGAAGTGCAGTTTCTTCCAGGCAGCAGTTGTATCGATACTGCTATATGGATGCACTACATGGACGCTAACCAAACGGCTGGAGAAGAAACTTGACGGCAAGTACACAAGAATGTTGAGAGCAATACTGAACAAGTCCTGGCGACAACACCCCACAAGACGCCAACTGTACGGCCACCTACCTCCCATCACGTAAACTATACAGGTGAGATGAGCCAGACACGCCGGACACTGCTGGAGAAGCAAAGACGAGCTCGTAAGTGACGTACTACTATGGGTCCCCACATATGGCCAAGCAAAAGCAGGACGACCAGCCCGAACTTTGATACAGCAGCTATGTGAGGACACGGGATGTAACCCAGAAAACCTGCCGGAGGTGATGAACGATAGGGAAAAGTGGCGAGAGATGGTCAAGGATATCCGTGCTGGCGGCACGTCTTGATGATGATGATGATGATATATTCCATGTATGTGTATATATATATATATATATATTCCATGTATGTGTATATATATATATATATATATATATATATATATTCCATGTATGTGTATATATATATATATATATATATACACATACATGGAATATATATATATATATATATATATATACACATACATGGAATATATATATATATATATATATATATATATACATGGAATATATATATATACATATATATATATATATATATATATATATATATATATTCCATGTATGTGTGTGTGTATATATATATATATATTCCATATATGTGTGTATATATATATATATATATATATATATATATATATATTCCATGTATGTGTATATATATGTATATATATATATATTCCACGTATGTATGTATGTATGTATATATATATATATATATATATATATGTATATTCCATTTTTATATCTATATATATATTCCATTTATATATATATATATATATATATATATATATATATATATTTATATATATTTTGTATATATTTATATTTATATTTATATATATATATATTTATATATTTATATATACATATATATATATTCTATTTTCATATATATATATATATATATTCCATTTATATATATATGTATATATATATATATATTCCCTTTTTATATATATATATATATTTAATTTTTATCTATGTATATATTTAATTTTTATATATATATATATATATATATATATATATATATATATATATATTTTACATCATACAACCTGTGATAGCACATCCGATACTCTGTCCTCATTAGCTGCCAAACAGGGCGATAAACAGTTTCGATAGCTCAAGGCGGTACTGCCACTCCTGGCTCTACCCCGTAGCTTTTGCCACTGGACAGGGTATTTTAAAGAAATATATATCTATATATAAACCAGATCTAATAAAACAGACCCTACATTGGACGTTTGTTTATCTTCATTTTAGTGCAGTTTGTCATTTAAAAACGCGTATACTTACGGCCCATAGCAACCATTTCTTGATTTTGCATAATCACAAAAGAAAGCTCGTTCCACGTGCATATCATTCATGTTGAAATCCTTTCTTTATCCGTCATCTATTCGGTTTGTTTTCTTTCAGTTTCATCTTTTTTATGCGTTACTGTCCCAAACCACTTGAGACAAACGTCATATATAATTCTGCTGAACGATGTTATTTGCTGATCAATGGGGCCCTCAAGATGGGTGGTTGGCAAAAAGAAAGCTCCTGGTCTAAGTTTGTCCAGGTAGCTATCTGATTACCCTTGGGCCACTAAATTTTTGGCTTGCAAGGAATGTCTCCAGGATGCTGATGGTCAGCAATGTGCTCGTGAATACTGCAGGGATAAACCTGATTCATAGACCCATATATATATATATATATATATATATATATATATATATATATATATATATATATAAAGATTCATTGTTCATAAATATCTCTTCATATATCAGCCATTTTTGTTTTTATATTTTATATTTATTTTATTGATATGTATTTATCTAAAAATGTAACCAATGGGGTCAAATAAATCCTCTGACATCGTATCTCATATTTAGATTTTCATATAAGTAATATGGTTTTGTACAATGTTTTTATTTCGTATGTAACTTTGAAGAACATCTTTGTTTCTTCCCATGTTGTTTTTACTAAGTTCTGAAATGATAGGTTTACTTTTCGTGACTGGTCTCGTTGAAGTCGTATCAACTCATGTCAATTGTATGTTATTTGTGGAATAATGTAATTCACTGATGTTAATGTCATTGGTTTTGAAGTACAGAAAGTATTATTACACTTGTGTTAGTGCTAATTGTATTAATGTTAGTATTGTTGCTGCCAAACACTTTTTGGCTGTAGATGATGCAGACTTTAACCATAGTTTTCAAATATTACTAAAAATTTGCATATCATTAAAAAAGTAGCTGTCATATCATGATTTTATTTTCATAGATGAATTGTTATTAAATTTTGATGTAATACTTTTTTATCTCCTGAAAGTAAAAACAGACTATTACTAGTTGTCTCCGTTAAGTCAATAACAACTTTAGTGCTTTCCATTTTAAGGAAAATTCAGAATGAGTTAGTGTTAGATTTGATATATCACTAAATGTTATAAAAATACAATAAAGTAAATGTGTGTGTATGTCTGCTTGTGTGTATAAGTGTGTTTGTCTTTGTAGCTTTTTTAACAATTAAATTCACTTTTCAATTATTTGCTCTTCATCCTCTGAAAAATGTTTTTGTTAAACTGAAGGAAACAAGTTTCGGTGTTTTTATCAGTAATAAAAGATTAATTTGAAATGTTTGAAATTAAACTGTGATCTGTGAGACCAAAGAAAACAATTTTTAACTAAGAATATGAAAATAAATCTTTGTATTTTCCTAATTAATATGAGAATAATGCTACAATTTCTTTCATTGTACATAGTCTTCCTTGACATAATTCAGAAATTTAATATTAAGGAAAATATAGCCTACTTATTGTGGTATTTTAGTTCCCTTGAAGGTAATCTCTGAGTGTGAAAGAATTATTTTATAATGTTAGCTGCAATAACAGATGGCATAATTGTATTGAAGACTTGCTTTGAAAGAAAAAACTAACAAAACTCAGGCTAATTTCTAAACTATTGTATGTTCACTGTATATAACTATGAAAGAAAAAAATTCCTATTAAATGTCTTTTAACTGCATTGATTAATGATATGTTGACCCATCTCCTGTTTTTTTTATGCCTAGAGGTTATGGAATTGCATTCATTCTGCATTTATATTTATATTTTTGGTGTAATTTTCTAAGGATTTTTTATGGACAGTGAATATGGATAATTTTTAACAAATTTATTTGACCCATAGATGGGACACTAACAGGTACAATCACTCAGAGTGAAAGTAAGCCTGGAAACAATATCAATGAAGGCGTATGCCACATTTCCCAGATCTCCAGAGCTGGAGCCTCACTATCAGATACAGTTTAGTGTTATATCCAGGATAGACATTTTTGGGTAGGGTGTTACATCTCTGTAGGGGATACATTCATCATATTCTAAACTCTGGTTTTAACTGTAGTTCAGATTTTGGCCAGTTATATTTGGTAAAAGAGTGAGAGCATTTTATTGTAGATCTGTTGGAAAATAACATGTACAATCTTATATGCATTGTTAAGCATAAATTAAGATATTTTGATTGTATACCACATGACTTTGTAGTTTATTCTTAGATATGAATAAAGATCCTGAGTTTTTCTTTTTACTTGGGTCATTTCTAAGGAGACCAAAGAGAATGATCACACCCACTTACTCTCTGACTGTCTATATTTACTAATAAAGCCTGACTTTTTATTGCCAAGAAGTATAATAAAAATTACTTGCCACTAATTATGGTAGTTCATTTTACTCTATGTTGGTTATGCTTTCAACTTGTAAACATTAGGATACTTTATGTAGAAATTAGTAAATAACTAAAATCACTATTTTAATTGCTGTACTATAGCAAAATTTAGAGCATATCACTTATAGCTTCTACTAATTGATTAATGCTTGTGCAATTTAGTCTGGTTTTTAAGGGAATTAAAATGCGCAAATTTTAAAACAAAAATTTTATACAACAGAGGAAATGTTTTACTGAGATTGGAATTTTCTCAAGTCCAAAAAATAATTCTTATAAAAAGATTTTTGTTTTGGAAGGGAGAGTGTCAAGCAACCTTATAATCATTATCCTCTGTCATTTTGAGTTCACTAATTGACAAAAATTTTTCTAAATTTCTTCCATGATGAACTTGATTGAGCTAGCCTCTGCCATGTCTTACCAGCAGACTCTGCTATTTAATCTCTTGTCAGATTTTTCTGAACATCATATGGCAGGCAGGAAGGAAAAACCATATTTATTTCCAATGATACATGTTGTCTTTGGACCATTCTCAAGAAGAAAGAGGTCAAGTAGAGTTGCTCACTTGATGTTGGAAAAGTCACTATTTCATTTTTTAAACTGTTGTATCCCAAAATAGGAGTGGGTTCTACTTAAGCCTCAAACTATTCAACTTTCTTTTTTGAAGTTTTGGTACTCAATTGACTTTTGAATCTTACTAAATCTCTCATATCCCATGTAACTGCACATAGCCAATGAAGAAGCACACATTTGATTTCAACTTTCCCACGGTTTATCAGACCTGTTTATGACAATTGATCTTTTACTTGTCACCTACAAATTATACCTCTGCAAATGTCTGACACATCAGTTATAGCCAGGTATTGGTGAGGGCCATTACATAACACTTTTTATGCCATGCTTTTTATTTTTTGGTCACTATCCATTAACCTTTTGCACCATCTATTATTCTCCTTTTTAGCTATATGTTCAATCTGCATTCAATTTTAATAGTTTAATAATTTCTATGATCTCTCTTACTTTGGTTTGTTGTTTGATTCATTTTGATTTTTTTATCTCTTAGAATTATCCTTAGGATTGCTCTTTTTGCTGATCTCTATGTGGCAGTCTGTTTTCTAAGTATAACTTTATAAAATAAAAACATTATCTTCTATGAAGACATGGAACTAATATCATACAGTGAAACTAAAATCTGTTGAGCAAAAGCTGTGGCTGTAGAGAGATAAAAAATGAGGTGGTTGTCACTAAATTAGATAAAAGAAAAAAGTTCTTGGCATTCCATATTGTTTTAGAAATTTGTCATGTGTTCTTGAAAACAAAGTAAGCCAAAATAAAACAAAAAACTTTAAGCTTTGCAGAAATTTGTGATCTTAAGAGATATTTTTACATGAAATCAATGATCTGTTTGTTGCATATAGGAAGCTCAAATCAATACAAATTTTAGAGCATCTCCCCCCTTATCCTCCTGCTGTAAACATGGCTCTGGTTGGCTAGACACTGCATTGCAGACTTCTTGTTACTGAATCAATAATTGAAGACCTGTTATCAGCCAGGCATGGACAGCTACCCTGATAGAATACTCATTCTGCCTTCTCAGTCTTTGACTTTTATTACAGCTGTCATATACTTTTTGCTTAAAAGAAAAGGTTTTTATTCTATTATTAGTATTACTCAGTTATTTCTTTGACACATACATACATGTGTGTGTATATGTAAAATATATGATTGTATACAAATTATGCGTGTGTATCCAACCACTTCCTATTTTGAATATCGTGAGAACCAATAACTTTGATATACCCTTAAGTGAAATATCGGTGAGTTAACTTGTATATTGTTTAGTATCATATTCCCTATGACTAAACCAGTAGATATTTTTATCTTATGCAGATTTTTTTTTCAAAATATCTCAAAAACCAGATTTATCAGCATTCTTAGTCACTGAAATTTTTTGCCTTTTCCAAAGTGTTAAAAATGTACAATGAGCATGACTCCCTAACCTCTATGCATAAAATAACTTTATACTGGTTGATATACCAGTAAAATCAATCACTAGCATTCCTCAGGTTTTGTAACATTTGGTAATTTTCTTATTGTTTTCATCAGTTATCTTCCATTAGTTTCAAGCAACTGAGAAATTGTCATTGTTTGGAGTAGTAAGTTTTGGGTTAAAATAAATTTAAAGATTACTAAATGCAACTTACACTTGAAGAAAATTGGAGAACCTACCAGCTGAAATATAGAGATCAAAGCAATAAAAATCTATAGATACACATTTAATAATTCATTGAATCATGACACTGCTAATCTCAGAACTTGAGAGATAGTATGAGCAATTAACCTACTTATAGTGATCAAAACAACAAAGATAGGATTGATTGATTTTAATGACACATCAACCTATCAGGGTTATTTTAGGCTTAGAGGTTAGGGAATTGTGTTCATATTTGTATTTTTTGTGTAGATTTTTATTAAGAATTTTTTTGCACAATGTCCTATCAAATATAAATAAATTTTTAAACAGCTCTATGAGACCCTAACGGGTACTACCATACTGAGTTTGGATGGACTTGAGACTTGTGGCAGTGATGGGGTACTTCACATTTCTTAGATCTCCAGAACTGGAGTCTCACCATCAGATGCAGGTTAGTGTCATACCCAAGACACAAAAACTACAATGGTGAGGATACTAGTTTGATTTATTAATTGAATATTGAGAATACTTCTAGAATTTTAAACAACACCTATAAAGATGCTGTTTCTACTGAAATAGAATGTTATGTCAGTGAAAAATATACATACAATTCAATTTTCACTGTTGTCAAAATATCTTTTTGGTGCTGATGTCTGTGCTGTTAAATCTTTGTTTATTGGTTTGGATGTTATGAAAGATATTTGATTTTTGTTTCTGTTAGTTAACAAGTGGAAAGGTGACTTAAAACCCTATGGTTATATTCTTTATTTATTGTAGTCAGTACTTAAACCTAACCACTAAGTGTCCTGGGTAAAACACTAAACTGCATTTGAGCTCTGGGGAGTGTAGCACTCTTTTGTTGCCTTTAATCCCATCTATGGAACAAATTGATCTGTTTGAAAATTGTTACTATTAGATTGGAATACTTGAAACCATATAACTATATGCAAATTCTTTGTATTAGATAAGAATATTTGATGCCATATAACTGAAAAAAATGATAGGAATAAGTAGGAATAATTACTTGAAACTATATACTTTTGTATGAATTATTAGTATTATATAAGAATACTTGAGCCATATAATTGCAAAAATTATCTGTATTAGACAGGAATACTTGATATCATATAACTGTATGCAAATTATTTGAATTAGATAAATAGTTCTGACTAAAATCAAACCTTTATAAATTAATCAAATTTTGGCTTTAAATTACTCAAAAGAGTTGATGTCATCAAACAAATAAACTAAACCAGATTACTACGAACAGATGATCTTTATTTAGCAATTTTTATATAAATCAATCTGTTTTTGCTGTTGTAAATATTATTACATATTGTAAAAATGTTAAGTCAGAATGGAAAGTTACTCACTACCATAGAAAATTTGAATAAGTTGCAAGTAAAATTAAGATGAAAGAGGTACTAGACTAAAATTAGAATATTTTCTATTAGTGTAGACATTTTGATTAGCATTTTAATTTATTTTCATTTTTCTTTCATATTTTTGGACTATAAATTGTGTTAATTTAGAGTAAAGAAGTTAACTTCAGACAAGATATAAACTAACATTCTTTACATTGTAAGTCCTCTATTTATAAATGGCACCTTAAAAAATTAGGCTATGAAAGCTGTAGATAATCTGGTAGGATTAGTAACCTTTCTATTACTTTATTTTAAATTCTCAGAATTTTTTGTTCCAGGTATTATATGGATTAGTATCTTGTTTTGAATATATTAATGCACACAATCTCTGAAATAATGACAAGATTTTATACTGCAGTTGATAGCTTCTGAATGGTGTGATAAAGGCAAAGAAAACATATCAAAGCTCATTGGAATGTAATTATGTGTGTTAAAAAAAGTTTAAAAAAAACAAGACAATGTAAATAACTTAGTTTATAAAATTCTGAGTAGGATTTGTATAAATTAATTAATTTTATTAAGAAATACAAAAAAAACTTTATAAGCCTGGTGTCATGACATTTGTTTACAGAAGCATGCTTAACATAATGGTTATTGTGATAGGAAATGAAATTACTGAACTGAGTTCAAATCTTAGACAAGGTTGCTGCATTTCACTTTGTACTAATGCACTAATGCCCTTGGAAAGGCAAGAATCCATCTGTTCTCCCTACTCCCAAAGCTATGGTAAATAATAGGGCAGACTGGGTTTTTTAGTCTGTATAAGGTAACCAGTCTAGAAGAAGGAAATCGCTGAATTCATACTCACTATATTCTGTTTAAAAATTGACCTTGTATCACCTCCTGCCTGCAGTGAAGAGGTTGGGTAAATGCAATTATAATATTTATTTTGTGTAGAAATTTTAATCTTGCATATGAACACATATGGTGTCTTCAAAAGGTATTGAGACTGAAATTTAAAATTTAGATGACGATGTGTACACAGCTGAGCAACTTATATACTCAAGTGATGCCTGTCTATATAAGTCAGTGCCAACTTAAAAACAAATTATTAAGCTAGTCTGTATATTTCAAATAAAATATTTTTGGCAATACAGAGAACTGTGCATACTTACCACACCAAACTCGGTGCAACTTTTGTTTCCTAAACTGAAATTTCATCTCATGTGTAAGATTTAAAAATGTGGAGGACATCAAATGAAATACAGTGGTGCAGCTTTACACCTGATCAAGAGTTTAGGGGTGCTTTTACCAATAGAATACTCACTGGAAAAATGTATTGAATGCCAAGTAGACTATTTTGAAGAAAATTAACATTTCATTCTTAGTTCATTTCCCTCATGGTAAATACAACTTCTGTCTAAATACTTTTAAATATACTGTGTGTATGTGTGTGTGTGTATGTGTGTGTTATCCTAGAATCAAAGAAATATATAACACCCTCTGCTTAATCTTGTCTATTGAATGCTAAAGAGTATGTGTTTCTGATTGAAAGAGCTGTATTGATGCAGTCTTTTTTAAGAAAAATAATCATTGAAAAAAATAGCAACTTATATTGTTTTGTTTCTGTGCTCCATACCTATATAAAACTAATTTAGATTTTTCTAGTTTTAGAAAAAGTGGTAATGTGTTGCCACAACAAAAATGTTCAGCTATGGCTCTTCTTTCTAGGTGAGGGCTAGAAATTTTTGAACAACAACTATTCTAGCTTCCAACCCATATCTCCCTGGCAACACACACATCCCTACATTTGAGCAAACACCAAAAAGCATTAATTACAATTTCTGTACTAAACATTTTTGTTTCACCTAGTAACAGATGTGTGTTTTTATTTTATACCAGATGTCGCACATTAATAAATGTCAGTTTATCAGAAAGTGGAGACAAAGTTTACATAAACAATTGCAGCATAACAACTTGACTTTTTATTTTAATTCTCAATTAGCTTTATAATCTTTTTGTTGCCTTTTATCACCTTTTTTGGGTAACTTATTTGTCAGCTGTTAAATTATAGTTTAAGAGTATTGAATAAAGAAATATCTATCTACAAGATTTACAATCTATATAATAGGTTTTGGTTTATTTGTTTAATGGCATATCAACTCTATATGGGTTATTTAATGCTGAAATTTGATGAATTTCTAAATGCTTGATTGTAATCATAAGAATATTTTCAATATTCCATTGCATTTTTTTTACATTGTACATTTTTATTTGTCTATAATCATTTGTTTGTACACAGTTGTATGATTTCAAGTATTCTTATTTTGATATAAATAATTTACAGTTTCATGATTTCAAGTATCCCTTCTAATACTAATAATTTATATACAATTATATAGTTTAAAGTAAGTGTTCTGGTCTAATAATAATTTGTTTGCACATTGGGATACTTGAAATCATAAAACTGTATAAGAATATGATTATTATTAAATAGAAATAGTTACTTAAAACCATATAATTTTGTATAAATTATTTATTATTAATTGGAATACCATATAAGTAAGTTAGCGACCATAGTCGAGGGTGACCCGAAGGCTCCCTTTTCGATAGCTACTACACCAAGGTGTAGGGGAGGGCGCTACTCCATTCCCAGGATTGCTCCACTTTACCCTTGAACCGTACCTTATAATGCTGAGTGTTAAGCAAGGTGGTATCAAGTTCCATTTTTAAAGTCTTTGGTATGACTCGACCTGGGATTGAACCCAGGTCTCCCGGGCCATTGGCGAACACTCTAACCGCTGGGCCAATGTCCCAAATAAGAATACTTGATATCATACAATTGTACACAAATAATGATTATAAAATAGGAACAGTTACTTTAAATCATATAATTGTGTATAAATTATTAATATTAGATAAGAATACTTGAAACCATATAACTATCTAACACCAATAATTTACAAGTAATTATATAGTTTCAAATGACTAATAATTATCTTTTGTAAACAATTATAGTTTTAAGTATCTATTCTTGATACCATGTAACTGTGCAAATTATTTGTGTTGAGTATTCTTATTCAATACAGATAATTTTCAAACTAATCTATGTAACCCTAACAGGTACTACTACTCCAGGTGAGTGGACTTGGGAATAATGGTAATGAAGGAGCACTATATACCCCCCACATCTCCAGAGCTATAGCCTTTCCACCAGATGCAGATTAGGGTCATACCCAGGACACCTATTTTAGCAGTTTTTACCACTTTTCAGAGAATGCAGTTGGCATATTATAAGCCTGCTGACAGGGGGATCTTATATTTTCAAAACTTGTCCTATTTGATGATGCTTGAACTATTGACACTCCCAAAGTATAAGGAAACAGAGTTAATCTTTCTACAACTGTCTTTTATTCCTTACTTTTTTTGTTACATGCTGTATTGTTGACTCTCAAATTGTAATAATTTTTATTTTGAGATTCTAAAATACGTAAGTAATAAAGAACTTGAACCGAGCGACTAGATAATCAGCTACTTCCTCTCCCCAATAAACAAGTCTTTTGCATCCTTCTTCCATTAAATCAGATAGAAGGGGGTTAGAAAGTTGGAACCTTACAGAGGTTATCAATATGAATGGTGCAGCACTATATCTATTGTGTAACAAGGTTGTCAGTAAATATTTGGAATATTTTGCACCCACTTCTCAAGGGAACCTTATTATACATGATATTTCTTCTGTTTTTGCAAATATGTAGCATCCATTTTCACTACTTACTCAGGAACACCCAACATATAGCTGGCCATGTGAAAAACATAGATCTGACCTTATGCATATTACTATTTATGATGTCAAGAAGCCTTTTTCTACTTCATAATAAAGTCTCTACTTCCTTCTGTTTTACCAGAAATGGTATATTTTGTTATCTAATGACTACCAGTTATCTCAAATAACTTTGAAGATCAATCTTACATAGTTTTATATTAGAGTCAAGTCATGGAATGCAAAAACTTTCTGTTTGTCCATGATTTTTACACACACACACACACACACACACACACACACACACACACACACACACACACACACACACACACACACACACACACACACACACACACAATTTACAACATAGTAGTATACATTATAAATGTTCATCATATGTTTTACTGATATGTTTGTATTGATGTTTGGTGCCCAGATTTTTCAGAGTACTTAATATTGCATTTGGTGCCTGCTACATCCAAGTAACCCTTAGCTTTTCACTTGTTCATTTCTTCATAAAAAAGTCAATATTTTTCCTAACTTGTCCATTTATACAACCATTGGCTTTTTCTCTCTGAGGAAATCCAGTAAATATGAATCAATAAGGTTTTACCATTTTGACATTTTCTGTTTGTGATAAACTTTTTTACAAGAACAGTTTTTTTGTCTTTAATACTTATCAGTTTCTATGTCTATTATTAAAATAAGAGGAATATATAGTTTTATTTATATATATAATAGCGTTTATATTTACTTAGCATTACATCAATAACATTAGAACCAGAAATTCTACTTCCTGCATACAAATCAAAATAAATCACTTCAATTTGTTATTACTTGCTAACATGAGATAATTTCCTAAAATTATACAGTATCGCCTACAAACAATTTTTTTAACTAAAAGTTCATTTTTTTCTAAACCAAAGATATCAGGATTTTATTATTTCTGGTCCAATCAAAACAAATATTATTAGATATATATTACCAAATTCTATACCATCAAAATTCTGTAATCAGAAATGAAATATATATAAGGAGTGTACTTAGTTTTAGATTGCTATATATTGATACTTTTGGTGATAGTTTCAGTGCCATAGAGTTTGGTAATAAATTATACCTTATAATATCCATTTTGATTGTATAGTGATCCACTAGAATTAAAAGGTTAATGCTTGGTTAGAAGAAAATTAACTGTTAGGGGTGTACTTTTTCTATGGAAGATACTATGAAGTCATTTTGAAAGTAAAGCTTCCTATTTATTTTTTTACATAAATTACAAAATATAGTGAGCACAATAACATTATTAGATAGAACCAGTTTTCTGTTATTATAAAAATAATATCACCAATTTATTTCTATGGAAGCTATATTAGATACAGGGAGGACAATAATCTCTACTGCTATACCACCTATATCTGGAATTGATATTGTTGGATATCATAATATAGGAAGCATTACTTTCAAATTAACCCTCTTGCAAATGGCCCATAGAGATTATTATTCATTACTAATGAAAATACATAGTCAGTGTTAATGACTATATGATTTGAAAGTGGTTTGTAGCTGAAATCTCACTCTATTGTGCTTCCTGCACCTGTTGTACTTCCAATCAAAAATTGATAAGAAGCTTTACTTTCTGATTCTCTCCCCCCACTAAAAAAAAAAAAAGTAACGGATGTATAGATTGGAAGCTATATCAAATAAACACAATTGCCATATATTTGTTCTCTTCCTTGTAAAATAATTTACATTCCTAACACTCAGATTTATAGCGATTAGAAAGGTCTCCTTGCTACTGTTTCCTACAGAAGGCTAGAAAGAAGAGGAAGAATCTGATTACCAAAGTTTTCAATGACTTTGTTGCTATTTCTTTGGAGCTGCTGTAATTTCTGTTAATGTTGGCTTGTTAATAATCTCATGTCAAATTCAAAGAGCATTTTTTTATAAATTGTCTTCTGCATATTTATTGTTTAATGATTTTTCTTGAATGTGTTGGACATCATTATAGCTATGTTCTTCCAAATGCAAGTGAATGTTTATATTGTTAGGGATCAGACCTAATCAAAAAAAATATCAAAGTCGTTCCTCCTGGGGGTTAGAGAGGGAGTTGCCTCTTGTGGGCAGTGAATTGTGAGATTTGGTGGGACCAGAAGAATAGATACACGTAAGGACAGATTTGAAAATTAACCATGATACAAGGACACACATTTTGGCTGGTGCCGAACAAAGTTAAAACAGTTTCTTTTCTTTGTTGATAGATGCATATCTTAGCCAAAAGTTAATAAACTTAATCATTGTGTCGTTTGAGTCCATCTCTTTTCAGTTTTATTTACATATTTTCTTTGTTCATAAAAAGTAACAGATATATAGATTGGAAGTTGTTATATCAAATAAACACAATTGTCATAGTGACCATAACTGAAGTTTTCTTTTCTGATTCTGTCTATTTTTTTCTTCTTTCTTCTTTTCTGTTGATTTGCTTCTTTTTTTTTCTTTCTTTACTCAAACCTTTGTTATCATTGTTCTCATTTTTCTTTCTGTTCTTTTCTGCTTTCAACAGTTAAAATGGGAACTATCAGTCATAAAAGGAAGAATGTCAGAATTTAACAGATCCTTTGACTTTTCTTTTCATTGATATTCACTTTTTATTAACATATAGTAAACATTTACACTTCCTTTTGATAAATATATATATATAATTATTAAATCATATGATAAAACTACTATATTACTGTAATCTACATTTTTTTATTATCAGTCTAATCATGATAATGTATAAAACTAGTGGAAAAATAGTTTGTGTTATGGTTTTAGAATTATATTTGCTGTTATTTAGCTGCCCAGCTTTCTTTGACAAAGTTAGTTATAATTTTATTTTTCATCTTTTAAATGGCAGTAACTTTATTATTTCTTAAGAATATACTTATCTCTTTCTTATATTTTCAAGTATATTTCTCACCTTTTAGAAAAAAAAAAGGTTAAACTCCAGTCATCTGATGAAGTTGACTTTTGAACTAAAACCATTGGGAAAGGTATGAACCCTCTTATTCTACCAGTTATTGGTTAAATAGGTTTACTGCTGTTCTACAAAAATGTCTATCTCTGTCTTGAAAGTATTTATCTCTCTCTCTCTCTCTCTCTCTCTCTCTCTCTCTCTCTCTCTCTCTCTCTCTCTCTCTCTCTCTCTCTCAAATACATTCCTCACTTTTAACTATCTTCCTCTTTTTAAAAATGTATAGTTTGCTTTTCTTCAAAAGATCTCTCTCAACTGAAAATGTTTCTTTCTGCCTCTCTTAATATATATATATATATATATATATATATATATATATATATATTGTCATCCACAGACAGACTGTTTCGTTCTATCAGAATTTTAAAAGGGAAAGATATATATATATATATATATATATATATATATATATATATATATATCTTTCCCTTTTAAAATTTGTTTAATTTAAATTTTTTTCTTTTAAAAGTATAGTGAGTTTAGTCCTTTCTTGATGACTTGGAATTAAGCTCAAACTGAAGGAAATTTTCAAATTTCTAACATGCATTCCTACAGGTTATTTTTATTGCAATATTTTTTTTTAATGAGAATGCTATTTAGTAAATTAAGCCACTTGATGTAACAGGTGCATCTACTCAGCTGCCAAAATATCTGATACCTGTACCCACCTATGCACTGCTACTCTCAATTTCTCAAAAAATGATTTTATATTTCCATAATGTTATCCTATTCATGAATCCCTTTTTATCACTTTTGTTAAATAAGATGCTCAAAGGAAAAAAGGGAAAAGAAAAATCCTTTTCTTCAGTTTTTAATTTTTTTTTTACCTATCTTTGACCACGATGAAGTTTTTCTTGTATGCATAAATTAGCATTTTCTTCTAAGAAGATATGAGCCCATATGCAAATATAGTTCATTAGTACCTAATATGTGTGTGCATGTGTGTAATATATATATTTAGGCAGCTGTCCTTCATTTAAGCATCTTTGATTAAATAATAAAGACACGTTTTGTTTATATGATTTTATTAGGATCCTTTCAAGTTTCCTGACAAGTGTTTTGGTTTTAGGTTGGAGTTGGTAGATGAATTTACCAAAATTGTCCTGAGCACTTTCAGACACTTCATAGGCCATCATCAGGGGTTGTTTGCATGTGTAAAGATTGTATTTTTTTAAAAAGTTTTTTATAACATTGCAAAAATTACATAAATGTATAGTTTGATTAAACTGAGATGATAATGACATCAAACAGATTTAAAACAGAACACTATAAAAATAATAGAATATAAAGAGAAATAGAAAATTTTAAAGTTTTCTATCTTTTTTGCTTTGTTGATAACTAATAAAAAACCTAAAAAACTAAAGGCATTTCAAAACATTGTTGCTATTTTCAAAGTTAATTCTATTAATTTTAGGTTTTTATTTTCATATGTAGGGCTTCAAGGATTTGTAGTCATAGCTTATGTGCTATTATAGTAGTATTTTTAACTAGAATTTTTTGAAATTTGGATTTGGAGGAGAGAGTGGTTTTTAAGATGTAGGGCTATGGAACTAGAATCAGTAAGGTGCATAGTAAGTCATCTTGAAAGAGTTGTAGTGGTAAGACCAATGTACATATTATTTTTGTTGGAGACACAGTCTCCCAATGGACATTTGAACATATGTTGAATGTTTGTTCTATCAAGAAGTTCAGTGGAGGGGGAAGTGTTATTAGAAATAATTAGATTGGAAGTTTTAAATAGTAGTAAATGATAAGTCTTATTTTCTTTGGTAGGATCAGTTGGGAAAACTTCCAACCTAATTATATATGATAGACTTGCTTAAAACTTAGATTTTATTTCATTGAAGAATATCATCATTATCCTCATCATGTTGTGCTGCTAGCACAGATTTCCTTGACTCTCTCACTATTCATCTCTATCATACTTTCTTAAACATTCTACTTTGAATGCTGTTGCTTAAAAAATTTTCACTTTAATACCATGAAATTATATAAACTAGCTGATAAAAGGTAATGATGACTTCAAAAATTATTTTTACCTGAACAGAAGCGTGAAGGAGACCCTGTAGTGCAATGGCTAAAGTACTGGACTGCAGCCTCAAAGTAAGCAAGTTCAAACTCCATTCATACCATAGCATTGACATTCAGATTAGTATCCTTGGGAAAAGTATGAACCCCTTATCCCTCCAGCTATAGGTAAAATAGTATCACTGCTGTTCTTCTACAAGAATGGCTTTGGCATTAAATAACCCACAGAAGTTGATATGCCATTAAACAAAGAAACTTAAATACTTACCTCTGTTTCTTTTTTTACCTTCAGGTATAAATCATCTTTTCAAACAAGTAATCATCTTAAAAAACAAAACATGAGTGGTCCACCCCCTCCATATCCAGGAAATGCTGGAGCGTACCCTCCCCCAGAGAAAGCTGGCTATGTACCACCTCAGCCTTGTGCACCACCCCTAGCTGGATATTCAACACAACCAGCTTACCCACCACCACCACCTGGTACCATACATCCCCCAGGTAAGAATTCTATGTTTTAATCTTTTACTTTTTTTTTTTTTTTGGTCCCTGAAATTTACCTTTCATTAGCCTATTTATAAATAGTTTTATAAAAACACACTAAAAGACTGTTTTGTTTGCTGTATATCTGATAAATTACAAAAATAAATCTTGGCATGACCTAAATTGATGATATTCTGGAAATTCATGTTTTTTGTTTTTAAAAAAAAATTAGTACCTATAATTTTGAGAATACAATTTTGTGTAAATAGAAAAAAAGTTACTGTATGATCATTGTTGCTGAAAAATAAAAAAAAGTATTATTTCATAACCACTTGCTTTCTTACATAAGTGTATATAATTTCTAAATATATATCTAAAATCAAATTGGGCTACTAAGACCTATTTTTTGAATGACCTATACCATATGTTAATAATTATACAACCAAGAAAATAACTTATTTAGGAGCAGGAAATCTAAAATGTATTTAATTATGGAACACCAATAACATTTTATTTCCTAAGAAAGATAAGTGTAAATTTTACAATTCTAGATGGGCACAAGGTCCAAAAGGTTTAGAGAGGAGTGGAACACCAATAATATCATGAACATGTGACACAATATACTGTTAAGAATTTTCTTAAATTCTAAAAACAATATGATCCATATAGTGAACTTCAATGTTTCCCTATTTCTTTTTTGTCAATGACATCTAAAAATACTTGAAACTTATGTTTATGGATATTATGGATTCTGAACTGTTCTTGTATGATTTCAAAAAGAATTCTGTCAACATTTTAAAATAATTAGTTAATCTATGATCAGAGTTTAACTGGAAAATTGACAAAAACAAACCTTTTAGAAACACCTAATAACTTAAATAAGTTATTGTATAATTTCTACACCACAATTAGATAAAAATAGTTCATAAAAAAATTATAACAGATTTAAGTTGTTTGTTATTTTCAATAAAACATGCCTAAAACTATATTATATTATTTAAATTCATTTAGAAACCAACACTGGTGTGTTTATGTTTAAGGAGTCCATCAGAAAATGTCACTCATGAGTTCATCTTTTTTCCCCCAGCAGTGCCCAGTATGTCTTGCTTGTCTTACTTGGATGGTTTGTGAGATGTAAGGCAAGTGGCTATACAGTTACTGTTTTGTTGGATCTTGCTTCCAGGATTTTTCTCAATTGATTTTATTAAAATCAGTGCTGCAACCATACAGTTGTACTGACACAACTACAATTTTATTTCATCAAAGAGATCAGATTTCCATATGGTTGTTAACCTGTCAGTAACAGTTCATACCTTAACTATGCATATGTTGACCTAATTTCAGTACATGAGATATTGCTGCTAAAGTATATGAACTTGTCCTCTAATTTCTGAGAATTGCTATTTAACGAAGAGATCGCTCCATTTTGATTAAAACACATGAACTCAATTTTATCTGGGTTCACACTGAGACTAATAACCAAAACAGATATTATTGGGTATTAGTTTTTACCCAACTTAACAGCATTGAAACTCAATAAGCAAAAATAAAATTGGAACACTTTTGTAACCAAAAATAAAACTAGTATATATATATATATATATATATATATATATATATGAAAAACTTGTTATTTTGCTCATTGCTTATGCCAATGGCCAGTGAACCTCAGGCTTTCACTCAAATGTCATCTTGACCCTTTTCAATTCAAATTTTGTATTGTCATGGCAACAGACAACTCTTTCTCTCACAATCTTTTTGTTTTTTATTCTCTCTCTCTCTCTCCATGTATTGTGATATTAGTATGAGACATGATGGGGTAACAGGAAATTGTGAATAAGCCAGCATTCACTCTCTTTGATTTCCTTTTTTGGCAATGACTGTCATTAATAAATATGACTTTCTTCTCTCTTCTCTGCCATGCTGAGTTGCTCCTCAAGATGACCACCTTTCATAATGAAAATAAAAATCTACCTTCACAGATTCCTTAACTCCTCTAGAGGAGTAGTAAAATGCTCAGAACTGTCTCTCTGCATTCTAGAGCAAATTGAAAAAGGCTTAAAAAATACAAGTGTCCAACATCAGGAGAGTGTCCATCAGAAAACATGGGCAAATAATACATACCTACATCATGACCATCAATATTCATAATTTATCACCCAGAGTGAAAATAGGATAGATGATGGTCACTGTGAAAAAATACATCCCTAACCCTCTGCAGTGTTTCAAATGCCAGAAATTCAGACACCATGTGAACCACTACACAAGTAGCCCAGTATGCCAGCAGTGTAGGCAGGATGCATCTCACCACTTAGAGGACACATGTAAAGAACTGAAGTGTGTGAACTGTAGAGGAAGCTATGTAACAAACTCTAGAGCTTGCGAGGATTGGAAAAGGGAAAAACAGGTAACAAAAGTGAAGTATACTAGAGACATCACTTTCTTGGAAGCAAGTAGGATCATAGAGACCAACTTCCCAATTTGGTCTTATGCCACCTCAGCTAGAGCACTCAAGCCCAGGACTTGAAGACCACATCTTCAACTTCATCCTATGTAAATTGAGCTAAGGTGCCAACAGACACTACAGGAACATAAAAAATGCACTCCACTAGTCAAGAGACTTCTTGGACTAAAGCAGAATTAGCTACCAGCCTTTTTGAGGAAACTGTGTTTGTGCCTCTCAATCAAAAACAGCACAACCAAATTAATATTCCACAGGGAAAATTAACTGGAAAGGACGGCAATGCCATTGCCTATTCAGTCAACAAAATTCATATACTTAATACCAGTCACAAGGCTTCTGAAGGTGTCTCAATCCTAATTAGGAATGGCATACCCCAAAGCAAAATTGACCTCAGCACTGAACTCTAGGCTATTAAAGCTGCCTTATGCAGAACAATATCAGTTCATTATATATCCTGCAAGTCGATTGAACCCCACATTCAACTCTAAAGAGATTCAAATATGCTGGATCCCAAGCTAGATTGGAATAAGGAGAATGAAAGAGCTGAGTTGGCAGCTAAATTGGCTTTAGATTTGACCCCTAATAAATTCAAAATTCTATTTACTGACTTGAAACCTAAAATTAATAGATTCTTCCATACAAAATGGCAACACTGCTGGAATAACAACATTCACAATAAACTCTTCTTGATCAAACCCACTCAAAAAGAATAGAGACAAGCCTTTCAGAAAATCAAGAAAGGAACAGATCACTATAACCTGATTATGTTTTGGTCACATAAGACTTAGGCACTTTTTTATACTTGAACAAGACCAGCCACCACAGTGTGTAACATGTCAAACACTTTCTCATAAAATGTCAAACTTTCACTCTCATCTGAAAACACTTTTTCAATGTAAATATGAAAGATTTATTTGAAAATGTCCTCATAGACTACATTTTGTCTTTTTTGAGAGAAATAAAATTATACCAAAAATTAATGTAAACCTGAACAATACCATTGAAAGTAACCCCTGAACACTCTCACTGATGATGCTAACATATCATTAAAACTGTTGACTGGAAAATGTAAATACAGACATGTAACATATTATTTTCAAACCTATTAACATAAAACAACAGTAAATAGTTAACAGGCTGTAAAAACCATCAACTATCTCTACTTTGCCCTGGTCTAAAGTGGGTAAAAGCAAATATATCTCTCTTGCAATTAAAAAAGTATAATTGATTTTTTGATCAAACACCTCACTGTTTCTGCGTTTTGATGACCAAGTAAGGTTAATTGATCTACAATTGTGTAAGGCAAATGCAGTAAAGAATTTAATAGTCTATTCTTTAAGTTTTTGAATATGTAAACCCAATGTTTGGGATTCAGGAAGACCATATCAGAGACTAATAAAAGGCTCAGTGTTTCAACCATTCACAACCTTTGTAATAAGTAGTAGATATGAACAAAATACACACAGGCTTCCTTTTTTTTTCTTTTTCTTTTATAAGAACTTTGACAGCCTATATTTAAGTCTATTGGAGCCTTTTACACTGGTGATACTTTTTATTTCCCTGTATACTGTAGCACTAGTTTACTGATGCAGAGATCATATTGAAATGGTAGAGGGTAAATTTACCCTCAGGAACTCAGGACTCAAAGGGTTAAAGCATTAAAAATGTAAAAATGTTTTGTTTTATTTTCTTATTGCTACAAAAACAAATCCAAATTTCTTTAAAACAACAAGCAAAAAAATACTTTTATCCATTTTTTCATTTACATTAATTCAAATAAGTTGAAAAATTACCTTGCATAGCTATATTTTCTTTACTTCTTCATTTTTAGAGTTTCAAAAGTAAGGTTTCAGTATGAATGCTAAAGCAATTTTGTTTTAGAAAAGGTAAACATAGTGAATTTCTCTGTATAATTGTCTTTTAAAAAATGTCAAAATTATTCTATTACATATTTATTGATTAAAAATTTCAAGCAGTGCTGTAGGGGTTATACCTGAAGAAAAAACATGTTGCCTCCAAAATTTAAAATGGAAACTTCTTCTAAAAGAAACTTTTCTTATATTATGTAAAGTACTAATAATTTTATTAAAATCTGACAATTAGGCAATTTTAAATAAAATTTTTTTGAATTTTTAAATTGTTAATGGAAAGATGTGATATCTTTGAAGATGAGTATACCCTAGAGCAAACTTGTGTGTATGTGTTTTTTTTTATGAAGTAGGAAACAGAGTATCTAAAGGTTCAATGTGTTAATTTCCAATCTCTTTAATAAATCCAATGGATAGTTTATTGTTGATATGCTAAATGACTCATATGTCCCTATTAAAATTTAAGTAATCTGTTTGTGTATTTGCCTTTATACCCTGACGGTTTCATTGGCTGAGGAATTTTCAGTAGATTGGTCATTGATCTTATTTTGCATTAATGATTACCATCACCTACCCATATTTTCTTAATATGGACCTATGGAAAGTAAATGTTTAAATTTGACTGCACTTCTTTGACAGAATGAACCTTGATCTTCTGTGTAACTGGCTGGAATATTTACCATTATGGATTTGGTTACAAAAGGCTTTTATTGTAATTTGCTTTTGATGTTCATATACAAGTAAGAACATTAAAGAATTGGCTGTTGCTTATGATGGCAATGGACTTTACAGGAGGTGGTGTAGTAAAGCAGAGAGGTGTGTAGATGTAAGGATAGATGACCAATATAAATTAAATGCTATAGACCCCAGGGAAATAAACCATTAAAAATCCTAGATAAATCAATTCTGTCTCTTTGTTTCTCTCTTATATATAGTAACACATCTAAAATTGATTGTCTTGTTAAGATACAGCATCAGCTAGAAAGTATTACTGGTGACTGTCTTCTTGTCATTGTTTCTTCCTAATAGGAAACTAAATTAAGACTGATAGGGGAAAATAAAGGGAGTCCCTCTTTGGTCAGACTAGTTCCTGAGAGCTCAAGAAAGAGACATGATCACAGCTATATCTACTGGCTACGATACAGGTCATTATGTATATTTTGACCTAATGCCTTATAACCTCTTATATTTTATTTTCATAACCTTTCTCTAATGAAATGAAGATATATTATGATAGGTTAGGCATTTAATAAAAATAGATATGATGACAAACAATTTACCAATATGCTTTAAGTGAGATATATACAATAAATGTATAATACCAGGCTATGATTTGGATGAGAAAAATTAAATGAACAAAATCACTTTAAATTCATATATATATATATATATATATAGTAGGTATCATACAATAACTGATGTTTATACAACAGCATTGCTTCTAACAAAGCCTTCATCAGATGATGACTCTGGATTCAGGCATGGTTTTGGGGCTGAAGCATCATGACCACTAGCCCAGAGCACTCCAGCATTATCTTGCAACACTACCAGACCTTGTCAGATTGTTGTCGCTCTGTGGGATTGCCAGATCCACGCTGATGCAGTTAGAGCCTTATCTTGGATCTTTTCCGTGTATTTCCTCTTGTCTAATGGAGTAAGTGCAAGATTAGTCAAGAAAACGGAGGTTGAGTTGGCAATAAAACCTCTGCATCCGACTTCGATAGGAAATACATTTGTTATCTAGCCATTTCTGATACATTGTTTTTGCTGATCCTCATATTTTCCAACTTACGCTAATGTGCCCAGTTGAAATTTTCTTCAAAAGGAACCATTCACTCAGTAACAAAATCTTTTTTTGCTTTAACGGACCAAATGACAATATCTGGACGCTTTGTCGTTAACGCTATTTCAGTTGCAATGATGGTTTACGTATATTTTTACATGCAATTTTCGAAATATTTCCTTCTTTAACGAACTGAATTACTCTGTTGTTGATAATATTTAGAGCTTTATTGGCAGTCTCACAACATATTTTCGAAACCTCAGAAAAAATCTTCAGGACTTTGTTATGTCTCCAAGTATAGCTTTTTAGAGCATACTAACATCCAGTGAGAATATGTTTGAGGCTCGCAGTTTTCCCACATGCTCTGCATCAGTCAGATGTAGTTAACCCCCAAGCATCAGTCAGATGTAGTTAACCCCCAAGCATGAAGGTTGACTGCTTTTATGAGGAAACTTAATTTCTTTGGTTCCATGTGCTTGAGTTCTTTCTGTGTGACAGCTCTGTCTTTTGCACTCTCCCACTTAGTCCATGCGCCCTGTTTCCTTTGTCCTACAGCTGTAGCAAAACGCCTAACTTCCTCAAGATGATGAATTTCTTCCGACACCATTTTTCATCTGTTTGACGTGGATTCTTTGGACCACCAATGCTGTGGATGTAGGCCTAGACCTGCTTTTCCATTTGCCACAATGCCAATTATGTCTTTCATCCTGAGGGCCGATTCAGCATTCTCAACAGCTATTTTTGCCTTCCATTTCCGACCGGTTATCACAGAAGGCTGGGCATTCTTCACCAGTGGGTCGTGAGAGTCACACAGCATTTGTAAGAGTCACGCTTTTCCTAATTTATATTCTTCAACAAGTGACAACATTGGAAGTTTTAGTTTTGTTGATGAACTATATAGTGCCACGTTTGTTAAGGAGTTAGGTACTCCCAACCATTTTTTTTATAAATTTACTGATTAACTGCTCCATTGTTTCAACTTGTGTAAGTGATACCTCATATATTTACAATGGCCATGCTAATCTAGGAATTAATCCAAAATAAATGCATATTTTATGAAACATATTTTATGAGGTCACATTTATCAATGGAGCATAATCCATTTTGTAGCTGTTTTCTTAGGTCCTGCCACCGATGTCGATCAGTAAGTGGTAGGGAGTAGCAGCGACCGAGACTCTTAATGCTTTTTTCGCGGATCGTAGGGATTTCATTTCCACTGACAGAAAACTTTATTTCTTTGCAGTTCCCTCTCAGCAACGATAAACTTCGGCACTTCAAAGGCTTTATTTTTATAGCAGCCCATTTGAAGAGCTCTTGGAGGCGGGTCACCAGTGTGATCTGGATTTTGCAGAGTTACATCATCCATAAAAGCCTTCATAGATGGACCGGTTATTTGATTGGTGTTGACATCAGCACTACGTAATATCATCTTCATTACCAATACGAAAAGTAGTGGAGAGATAACACAACCTATCATGATGCCAATATTCAACTTTTGCCACTTAGTTGAATATTTATTATTAGAACACCTCACATAAGTACGTTTAAAGTAAGTTGATATGAGGTTTTTAATGTCCTCTGGAATCCAAAAGAACTCCATTGCTTTCTCAAGTAGTTGGTGTCTTACTGAGCCATATGCGTTTTCTAGATCTAACCAAATGACGTGGAGTTCGGTTTTATTATTTTTTGCCGTTTTTATTTGATCCCACAACATAGTGGTATGTTCAATACAACCAGGAAAACCGACAACTCCAGCCTTTTGGATTGATGTATTGACATACCCATTGTTTATCACGAATCTCGTTATCCTCTTCACAATGACACCGAAAAAGATCTTACCTTCTACATTGAGTAATGAAATTTGTTGAAACTGTTCTATTTTTCTGGAGTCTTTTTCTTTTGGTATGTGGATTCTATTTGCTAATCCCCAATTCTCCGAAATAAATTTCTTTGTATAAGCTTCTCGTAAAAGCTTCCAAAGGAGTGCTAATATTTTAGGGCATCTTTTGTTGAGCTTATATGAAATGCCGTTAATCCCTGGTGTGCTCTTAGCTCAAGCTTTTCTGATGAAGTCTTTAATTTCACCTAGTTTATATATATATATATATAAAAACAGAAAAACCCTGAACTGTTTTAATTTTGTATATGTACATATGTGTGTGTGTGTGTGTGTGTGTGTGTATGTGTTTGGGAATGTATTGGACAAGAGAAAATAGCTCATTATAGTAGGTGATGATGTCTGTTTCATCACTAGCATTTGAGGTTCTGTAGCATGAGACAATTATTATGCAGGAGTTGCCATTAAATGTAGCACACATCATTCTCAGTTAGATTTTCTCAATGGTATTTAGTGATTTTAAAGCATGAGGATTGAGAAGCATTCCTACACCTCCAATTGCAGAATTGAAAAGATTTTTCCATGCTGATGCTGACACAAATATTCATTCATTACTGGAATCATGTTATTTTAGTTCTAGTTCTCTATTTTAATATCTGTGTCTCTGTATGCATATGATGTCTATATACTTATCAGCTATAGACACTGTTAACTTGCGTAGCTGGTTTATTGTATTTAATGCTCTGATGTCATATTGTGATATTAAAAGTAATTTTGCCACTATGTAAGTTTGGTTTGGGCTCTGTAGCTGATTTTTTGAACACAAGGGTCAGAATGCCTACTTCAGAAGAACACACCCCTTATTGACTTTCATGACAAGCGATGAAGTTTGGACACTCAGATAACTCTACTTCCCCACAATCTGGTATCCAGTGACAGACTGGGACAAGATGACTGAATGATTATAAAGGCTGCATGTTTGATTGTCACTGAGTTTGACCTCACCAATAGGACTGGGTGACTGTTTTAGTGTTGTGGAGTTTCTTATTTCCATTACTACACTTGAAAGGTTTTGATCATGTGAGTTGTTTTCCTTTTAAAAAAGAATGTTTTTTAAGTTTTCTTTTCGTTAAAGTCCACCTACCTCATCTTATTTTAGACAGGTATTTTGGGTTTAGATTATTCCTTCGTTTCTTGTTTAATTGACACTATTCTGATTTATCACATTAATATTACTTTCTGTTTACCAACTAATTTATTTTAAAATCAGTGATATTTTACAACAATGTAGTAGATAATTTCTTATCTTAGTCCAAACACAACATTCTAATCATTGGTGGCGATGTGAATGCTCATGTGGGCAAATGCAAAAATAATAGATTCTGTTTACATAACTTTCCAAATAGAAATAATGACTATATAGCAGTTTTCTCTTGAGAACAGGCTTGTTTGCCTAAACACTAAATTCCAAAAAAGAAGAGAAAACTGTTGACTTTCACCTACACAAATAACTTAAAGCACAGCTTGATCATATATTTATAAACAAGAAGTGGATAAACAAAGTTTTGAACTGTGAGATACACTTCTCTTTTGAAGGAGTATCTTCTGATCACAGAATTGTCTAAGCAAAAATTCACTTGAATCTACATAGAAATAAGAAACAGGTAAATGTTCATATGTGCAGAAAGTTGGTTAGCGTGGCGATTTACATATCATTATGCATGGGCGTGCCCAAAAATTGTCAAGACTCCACCCCCAATTTATATAAGCAATGCGCAGTGCCCATAGACCAGTACAGATCAAATCAAGGAAGACAGGAGAAGAGAGAGATAAAGAGAGACAGAGAAGGGGTTAGTGCAGAACCCATCCGAGAATAGTCCTAGAATTTCAGGCAAAATCAAGATTACTCCAGAACTGGGAGTTTGAAGCAAAAGCTGAGACATACAAATATTTTTATTAAGATAACCAAGAAACAATAGTTGCCTCCCTTACACCTGTTTGATCTGTCACATTTCCGAATGAACGAATAAGTTTCGTAAGACCTTTTTCTTTCTTTTTGTATTCTACACACCTCTGTAAATATGTATATAGTTAGATAAAAACAATAGCTTTGAGAAAATTGTATTATACAAAAAACCGAAAGTGTTGTTTTCTTTCTTCTTGTGTATTTTTGTGAGTTGCAACAAGAACAACCTCTCTCCACACAGTGATTTTACTTCGGCGTGGATTCCAGCCAAAATTAGATCAACTCCCACAGCAGAAACAATCTGAGGTAGCTAAAACACCGCCATTCGGATCAAAATACACAATATGGCGAATGGTAGCAGTTATCCCAGATTAACAAGCAGAGCTGAGGAATTGAAAGTCGGTGAGGATTCCCAGGCTAAGCTAGACGTGTCGGCCAGGGCTGGATTCGTTACGTCAGAATGTGCAGAAACTTAAAATTCAGAGAGAACATTTATTAAAAATAACCACTAGAATACATACAAAGCCAAGTCAATAAAATCTGAAATTATGTAGAAGATAATGCAAATTAGCATAGCAGACAGTAAAGAAAGTTAGCAAAAGGAAAAGCACTCTAAAAACAAAACTAAAAGTTGCCAGCCAAGAAGGATGACTTAAGAAGTGGAAAGAACATTTCAAGAATCTGCTTAGGAACCCTTCTGAAATTACAGATAATACTAATGAAGATATCAAACTTGGACTATTTACAGAGGAAGTTGACACAGTTCTGAAATAAATTGAATGTAGAAATGTTGCAGGCCTCAATGAAATACCTCTTGAAATATGATTGTTGTATAGCCATGATACAACTATACATATACATATACATGCAGAAACATAATCAACAATAATGACGAACGAACACATTTCTTTAGAAAAATATACCTCTCACACTTTATTCTCAAAAGAGTTGCAAAAGGGTTGATGTTGGTTATGTGTGAGAGGTGATTTGGAGACCGAACAGACTGCCATATATTGACCCCAAGTTCCTCTGTATTATAGCAGCACTTCTTCCCCATTCTGCTGGGCTGCTCAACTGGGGTCCTGAGGGCCCCTTTGTCTGGCGCTGGCTCTCACTACGGCATCTTGTCCCCAACTGTGATTGCAACTCGAACTGAACTCTGCCTGCCTTGAACTCCAACTGACTCAAACCATCTGTGGCACCTGGTTATACAATTGCCTGCCACCTGCTTCTTGTGGGTGTCACATCTGCGCTGAATTCAACCCGTCCACAGGTCAAAGTGATATTCCGATATCTTCGACCGGATGCACCTGTTTCTTGATTGACGGCTTGGTCGAAGGTCAATATGTTAGATGATGACATTTCTTTGATTATGTATCACTGTGTATAAAGAAAACGCAATAGAGAAATGAATGAAAGGCTGGATCCTCCTTTCCCCTAAGAAAAGCAACCTCAGAATCTCTAAGAACTATAGGGATATAGCTCTTACTGTTATAGCTGTGAAAGTTTATCATATTTACCCAACCCCTCCGCTCGGGCAGGATATGACACAAGGTCAATTTTTTAGGCGGAGTTTAACAGGTTTGAATTCAGAGTTTTCCTTCTCCTTGACTGGTTGCCTCACCAAGGCTGAAGAACCTAGTCTGCCCTACTATTTACCCATAGTTGGAGGAAGAATAATTGGATTCATACCTTTCCCAAGGTTATTAGTGCTATGTGAAATGCAATCAGTCTCATCCAGGATTTGAACTCGTGTCGCCGTGTCCATTTCCTACGACGATAACCATTACACCACGGGCACCTCCAGCTGTGAAAGTTTATAATGCCTGTATTTGACCTGGAGTTGAGAAAATTCTTAGGAAAAATCAGTGTGGATTTTTTTGGAAAAATCGATCCACAACTTCACAGATTCTGATTATTCTTTGAATCATTGAAGGGATACATGCAAAAATATCTTGAGGCTACACTATTGTTTGTAGATTTCTCTAAGTCATTTGATTCCATACACAGAGGTAAGATGCAGTAAAAACTACTAGCATATGGCTTCACCATAAAAACTTATCACTGTAATGATTCTCTAGAAAAATACAAAAGCAATGGTTCACTCACTCAATGGTGACACAAATTACTTTGACATTATTCCTAGAGCCTTGCAAGGAGATACATTAGCACTATTTTTATTTATAATCTGTCCAGATTATACACTATGAATGTCAATAGCTCTAATGAAAGAAAATGGTCTCACACTAAAAAGGGCAAGAAGCAGACAATCTCCCACAGAAACTATCATGGATGCAGATTAGAGATGATCTAAGCTCTTGTAAACACAGCTGCTCAAGCAATATCTCTGCTGTTTAGTCTAAAGTAAATAGCAAGAGGTATTGGCCTCTGTGTGAACTCAGATAAAACAGAGTTCATGTGATTTAAACAAGATAGTGCCATCTCCACGTTGAATAACAAACCTCTGAAATTAGTAGACCAGTTCACATACCTCGGTAGCAATATCTCATCTACTGAAAGTGCGGTCAGCATACACATAGGAAAGGCATGGACTGCTATCAACCATATGGAAATCTAATCTCTCTAATTAAATAAAATACGGATTCTTCTGAGCAATAGCCATGTCAGTACTATTGTATAGCTGCACCCCCTGGACCTTAACAAAGTGCTTGGGGGAAAAAAGCTAAATGGGAACTATACAAGGATGCTGTGTTCTGTTTTGAGCAGCACTCCACAAATGAACACCTGTACAGCTACTTATCTTTTATTTCACAAACTATCCAAGTAAAATAAATAAGATATACCAGGTACAACAAAAGAATCAGGGACAAAGTTCTTCTATTAGATCCCACACTGACACGCCAGTGTTGGTAGATTAGCAAAGACTTACATTCATCAGTTTTGTCCCAACAGTGGAGGCTATCTTGAGGACCTGCCAAGAGTGATGACTGATAGGGATAGCCTACGAGAGAAAGTCAAGAGACTCCATGCTATCTACATAAGTTGTTGATGACGTGTGTATGTATACAAATGTGCATTTGTATACATGTATAAAACCAAAATATTGTAGAAATGTTTTAATAAGACTGAATATTGAGCATCTGCAATTAAGAATTTATTAGGATCTGTTACCAATGTGATTGCAGGTTTTTATGGGAATAAATGATACTATATAGTTCTTGTTGGTATGATGGCTTTGAATACATGATCAATTCTCAACAATTCAGCTGACTCCATTAATCTCCCTTGACATTCATGTGACTGTAGAAGGTGATAATTATTATAATTACTTCTGCTGAATAATGCATCTGTAAATAGCTGAATTGATCAGTTTGGTTCTTTTGTTTAATGGGATTTCAACCTTCATGCATTATTTGATGCCAAAGCCATCCTTGTAGAGTAACATTAGTGATACTATTTAACTCATAGCTGAGGGAAATATGTGGGTTCATATCTTTTTTCAAGGGTTTGGATTGATTTATTTTGTATTAGCAGACATCTGTTTGTAAATCTCCTTATCAATAAATTTCAAATCAAGTAAAAATTCAACCACTTAAGTAAATTTTTTCCTTTCAATGTTCTTAGCTTTATTGTTTTGTTTTATTTTGACTAGTACTAAAATTTGATATTAATTTATGATTTTGTGAGCCAAATAAATGGGAGTTTTTCCTCTTTTTTTTTTTTTGTCTTCGAATAAGGGTATAAGGTAAGAGTTAAAGACTGACTGAATAGTTTGAGTAGGGACTTATTTCATGTCAGTTTGGAAGTATTAGTATAGGATAGATTGGGGTGTGTGTAAGTCTTGTTTAGTGTAAATCATGGATGTGGACGAGTATTAAAAATACCATCTTACCTTGATACCGAATCCGGAAGTAGTCAGCCGAAACCGGATGAGGTAAAGATGGAGTAAATTAGTCATTCTCAAATGTTACAATGAACATGCAGTAACATTTGAAAGATTTTAAATACAACACTTTACATTTATAGGTTAAGTGATTGTTCACTCCCCAATAAACTAGCCCATTTGGCTGGAGCTGCAGAATACACCGACTGCCTTTCTACAGAGGAGTAAGACTCCCCCAATGGGTGTCCTAGATGTATAGGTGACTTGTTAGAAGTAACGAGTTGGGCCTGGTATCCAGTATTTATGCCATTCCCGTAATACCGGTGTTACTCCTAAGGTTGTACCCTGTCAACAATCGTCCTTCCTACTCTACATGCCCCTGCCCCCCAATCCTGTGACCACAATACCTATGCTTTGTGGTCACTTTCTGGGATGACTCCGAGTAGTAATGGGCTGGTCCCTGCATTCGTGGGGATAGTGACCTTGGTGGGCGTATTACTCTTGTAGTGTGTCTCAGGACCTGACTCGGTGGCGGTTGGACAATTGGGTGTCTGGAAACCTATTGAATGCACCACGTGTGTGTATATATATATATATATATATATATAGTCATCCACAGACAGATCTGTTTTGTTCTATCAGAACTCATCAGTGTGGCTAGACATTAGCTTCCCGTAGCTGGGATTGAAACCCGGTTAGATTCAAACATCAAGCCAAGCTTCTAACCATTCGGCCACGAGAAGCCATTTGCTGCAAAGTAAATTTTAAATGGTTATGAATCACAATTACTATTGTTTACATACATCTGATTAATGGCTACTGAGACCTCAATTCATATATGACGAGGCTTGCAATATACGCTAATGGCAACACGATTACTTCTTCGCCAGAGAACTCAACCGTACGGGGGTGGGGAGTATATATCTCTATAGTCATCCACAGACAGATCTGTTTCGTTCTATGAGAACTCATCAGTGTGGCTAGACATTAGCTTCCCGTAGCTGGGATCGAAACCCGGTTGACTCAAACGTCAAGCCAAGCTTCTAACCATTCAGCCATAAGAAGCCATTAGCTGCGAAGTATATATATATATATGTATATATATATATGTGTGTGTGTGTGTGTGGAAATAAAAGAGTAGGGATGGAGGAGGCAGGGTTTCAGGCAGAAACTATTTCTCAGAAGATATTTACTATAATGGATTGTCTAAATGGAAAGGAAAAAGAAAAATAAAGAAAAAAGTAGTCCAGGATATATTAATACTGAATGAGAAAAATTTCTTTGTTTTTGCTGAAAATTTCTTGCTAAAATCTTTTTTATTATCCATTCTCTATTTTGATATTCTTTTCATGTAACATAATGTCTGCTAAGTTGGGTGAAATCTGATAAAACCCGGGATGTTGCTTGATGTGTTTCTTTTTTTTTCTGAAATGACTACAGATTCTAATTATCTGGGATTTTTTGCAACTTTTGTGTTTAATTAGAGTGACTTGGGAAAATTTAAAAGTATGTAGGAGAAAAGGGTATGTCAGTCGTCATTTAATTTAATTGACTATTTGTGTTCATAGATTCTTTTTTCTAGATTGCATTGAGTTTCACCGATGTAATGTTTGTCAGAATCTTTGCATGGAATGGAATATATGCATGCATGAGAAGTGGTTGCATTGCTGGTTCATTTCAAGATGTTAGTGAGATTTTTAATGGCTTGTGATGTGGTTTGAGTGATTGGTTTTCCTAATTTGGTTAATTAGTTATAAAGAGATTTGTTATGTGTGTTAGTGGGTTGAGAGATAGGTCTGTTGGTAATGGGAATAGTGTGAGTATTTTTCTTAAGTTTATTTGATGAGTGTATGTTGAGGGCTTTTTTCTATTGTTTAATATGAAAAATTTAGGGTATTTTAGATTTTTAAGCAAATGTTCAGTGTACTTAAATTCTTCATGTTCTACTTATTCCTAAGTGCTTGTAGATAAATGCCAATTATGAGGCCTGTTTTGATTCTGTCATTGTGGTAGGAGTAAAAATGTATGTAATCATATTTGTTTGTAGGTTTGTGGTAGACTTCAAAAGTTAAATCATTTTGGGGTTCAATAATTAGGATGTCCACAAAGGGTATAGTATTACTTGCTTCAACATTGTTTAATTTTTCTGTAATCTCTTCGATTTTTATGTTTTTGGGTAAGAAAATGAGTATGTCATCAATATATTTAAAATATGTAGTGTTACTAGGTAGTCTGTATCTAAAAGGGTCAGATTCTAAAAACTTTAGAAATAGACAGGCTAAAACCTCGCAAAGTGTGTTTCCTTTAGAAAGGCCAGATTTCTGTTTATAGAATTTATTATTAAATTTGAAATAAGTCATGTTAGTTATGTATTTGCAGATGTCGATGTTTATGGGGAGTGATGAGTTTAATTTTTCTTAGCAAGAAAATTGAGACATTTTTGATGGGTATATTTGTGTAGAGGGAAGTTATATCTAAGCTGTTCATAGTTTTGTTTTGGATATTAATGTCCTTAATTTTATTAAGTAAGTTTCCAGAGTTTATAACATGTGAGGGGCTAATTGTTCTGAGTAGGTGGGGGTAATATTTTAGCTATGCCATGAGCTATTTTGTGGGTGGTACTACTGATACTGGAAATAATGGGTTATAGGGGGTATTTGGTTTGTGGATTTTGGGTAGGCCACATAATGTGGGAATTGTAGGGAAGTCTAAATTTTTTTAGTTTTTTACAAGTCTTTTGAAGAGTTTGTTGAAAGAAGTAATGTCTTTGTTAATGGTAATTAAATTAAATATTTCAGAAGTGTTTGTGTCTTCTAGAAGTGAATTGATCTGTTTGTGCATAATTACCACTGCTTTCATCAGCAAGGGAAATGATGATGTTCAGGTTTTGGTATGGATGGATAGTGCCTGTATATATCTTTTGGGAAGTGATGAATCATGTGGTTGTGAGACAGAGGTGAGAATGATTCCTTAGATGAAATCCTTGGAAAAGTCGGAGTTGCAGTTCCTGTAGTCTCTTAGTATGGTATTTGTAGTGATGTTCTTGTGTATACCTGTTGCAACTTTTAATCCTAGGCTTCCATTTTAGTGGTGGAAAACTGAAAATGAGTTCAATTTCAAGGCATCCAATGTGTTTTTACTTGCTTTCATTCAGAAGCTGTAAAAGTTTGTTAGATAGTTTGTGGGAGTGGGTGCAGTTGAAGTTTTTATCACCCAGTGGATTTTTTGTTAAATCCTCTCCATGAAATTGTGGTATTTGGTTAGTTTGTGGGATATTATTTTATCATCTTGTCAAATTCACCAAAATTTACCATTTCTCCATATATGTATACATGTGTGTTTATGTGTATATATATATCTGTGTATGTGTGTGTATATATATATACACACACACACACACACACACACACACACACACACACACACACACACGTAATGGAGTGCTCAAAAGTTTGTATCCCAACCAAGAAAGGAATGATGTAATGAGGTGTTGGGTAGTGTAGTAATAGGCTGCCTGTGTTCACTTTGTATGTTAGAAATGGCGTGCGTTTTGTGCTCTTTCCCTCTGCCAGATATTTTAATAAAATGTGTCTTCCTAAGTATGCCATGATAAAATAGTCAGCATTTGGACTATGTTTGATATTAGTGTTTATTGTGAGAGAGATTTGTTTAAGTATTTGTATATTGTTTATTTATATATTCTCTGTGTATATGGTATATTTATGAATCTTTGTGTGTATTTATATATTTGTATATACAATGTGTATATGTGGTATGTTTATGTTTCTGTGTGAATTTATTCATTTTTGCGATGTACTCTTCTATATTATTATTTCATCTAATCTGTTCTTTGTTATTGATAATTTTCCCTACTTTTCTTTCTCATTTCCAGATAAACATTCTTTGTCTTATCTTTCCTTTTCTTTCTCTTCCTAGATTGTTACTTTGCCTACCCAAATCTTTTTTAAATAATTTCCCTGCCTTTTACAACCATTCAGCAACCAACCAAACTGCTACTTAATCTTTACAGTTATAGAAAGAAACACCGTTTCTTTTTCTTTTTAAATCTAGATTCTTTTCAAAGTAGTAAATCATTTTTTGTTATCAATGTTATGTCCCAGGCCACATGAGCTTAAAGTTCATTGCACTTGAGGATTCCCTTTGAATCTATTTTTCAGCTTCCTGTTAATTTTATCATTTGGTGTATTCAGATTATTGTCTTCATTTTTGTTGTTAAAAAGTTTCTAAGTGAAATCATCTGGATGTTTTAGGTTCAATCCTGACTACAAGTAAATAACAAGGAATACTTATTATAGCTTAACACTTGTACCCATTTATGATTAACAGAATTAGAACAATCTATTCCCAAGGATTAAATAAAGAGTTCAGTTTGAAGTTCCATTTAGGCTCTTGAGTTTGACTAGAAACAAGGCCAAAACATGAATAAGATGAAGACAATAATCATAATACATTAAATGATAAAAAATTATCAAGCTTTATTTCAGAAATATAGACAAAATAGCTCCCTGTTGATTGAAAAGAAACTCTTAAATATAAGAGATTATCCTTTAGTCCTGTCTCCAATTTGTGCTCTTTTTCATTGTTGTAAAAATGGTAATCCAAATGAATTGCAATTACTAAAAATTAAGATAAAAGAAAATAATAGTCAGAATTAATAACGATTGACAATACTTAACATAAAAATGAATTGGATATGCTATTAACACTTCTTGTGTGTAAAAAGAATGAGATCATTCCATGGAAGAGATTGAGTGAAAGAAGAAGGAATGAGTTATAGGGTGGAATTTGAGATTCTGCAACCCAATCCCGCATGTAGCTTAGTAAACCAAACAGTTTCAATTAATCAAGCTTCCCTGAAGGAAAAAGATACATGAGTTTGAGTCTCACTGATAGCTTATTCTTTATTATTGTCTCTGATTCATGTTATTCCTCTGTCATAGAAATTGTTTGGTTTCTTTATTTAATAGCATATCAAAATTTATGGGTTATTTAATGCCAAACCCATCCTTTTAGAAGAACAAAAGTTGTACTCTTTAACCCATAGTTGTTATTAGAGGGGAATAAGGTGGTTCACACTTTTCCCAAGGGTATTAGTCCAAAAGTGAATGTAATAGTGTGACCAGAGTTTGAACTCACTTACTGTAATGTTTCTGTCTAGCGTGTTAGCTACCATGCCATATCATAGAAATGAAGATCCAGGTGAGTTGTAATGAAAATAAAGCAAATAGAAATTAAATGATAAAAAAATTCTAGTTAAAATTATTGAATAATAATTAATTCCTGTATCATCCAAATGTTCTAGTTTGTTTTCAGTATTGGTTGTTAGTTTGAAATCTTGAAAATTATTAGTGTAATAGAAAACAGTTATGATTGGGGGTTTTGACCCCCAAATCATAACTGTTTTCTATTATGCTCATATTTTTTTTTAAATTGTAAGATATTAAAGAATTCAGATTGCAATAATTTTTCAATTTATAATTAATTAGGTTTTATTTGAATAAAAAAAAAAATTGAATGATCTGTCATTACATATATGTCAGCTAGCGCTGGTTTTTGCTTTGATATCAATTGGTAATGATAAAGCCACATCAAGATGATTGAGAATAGGATGAAGAGAAAAAATAATTTTATATATTCAGGCTCATGAAGGTAATGATAAAGCCACATCAAGATGATTGAGAATAGGATGAAGAGAAAAAATAATTTTATATATTCAGGCTCATTAAGGTTTTATTGGTTTTCATGCCTGACACTGAAACTTGCATCACTAAATCCAAATAGTACTATTTCATTTCTTATATAAGAAATATCACACTATGCAATCATCGCTTAGCCTGGCACAAGACCAGGTTATATTTGTTTGTGTATTGATGTAACCTGGTTGCACTACAGAATAAAACATTAGTCAATGGTATTTAAAGAGTGAGAAATTAACTAGGTTGACTACATTACTTAATCTCTCTCTCTCTTGTTATAACTTTTTGTTCTTGTTTTCTTCCTTCTCTGCATCACTTCATATTCTTTCTTTTTCAATTTCTCTTTCCTTTTAATCTAGTCTCTTTGTTTTCTTTCAATCATTCTTTTCTTTTCTGTTTACTCAGGTGATTAAAGGATTTCAGCCAACTAATGCTTCTGTATTCCCAACTTGTAAACAATAGATGCAACTGTTGTGAACACACTGACAAACCAAAGTCCTACTCCCCCTCCACTTATATAAATGATTAAAAAACTAGGTTTTTGTTAGTGCTCAATATCAAGAGATATCTATTAAAATCTTAAAATCCTGTTAAAATTGTCTATGAAAACAAAGTAAAAACACTTCCTTTGAGTTACTGCCAGTTTCATCAAGTGTTTTCAATCCTCTTAATCAAGAGTGTAGATTATATAAATGCACACAAATTACTTAAGAAGAAGAATATTGTATCAATCTTCTTGATCAGAAATTCAATATATAAAATAAGTCATTCATTAGGACTCAGACATTAGTCACTAAAGACAAAATGGCTACTGATTTGTCCACTGAGAAGATACTAGTTTCTAAAATCATCATCATATCGTGCTGGCAGCACGGATATCCCTGACTCTCTCTCGCCACTCCTCCCTATCGTTCATCGCCCTAGGCAGGTCTTCAGGACAACAACCTGTATCCTCACATAGCTGCTGAATGTACGTTCGAGCTGGTCGTCCTGCTTTTGCGCGGCCATGTGTGGGGATCCATAAGAGTACATCTCTTATGAGTTCATCTCTGCTTCTCCAGCAGTGTCCTGCATGTCTGGTTCGTCTAACTTGAATAGTTTTCGTGATAGGGGGCAGGTGGCCGTACAGTTGGTGTCTTGTGGGGTGTTGCTGCCAGGACTTGTTCAGGATTGCACGCAGCATTCTTGTGTAATTGCCATCTAGTTTCTTCTCCAGCCGTTTTGTTAGCGTCCATGTAGTGCATTCATATAGCAGTATCGATGTGACTGCTGCCTGGAAGAAACTGCATTTCATTTTATCGGTTAGGTCTGATTTCCATATAATCGATAGCCTATTGATAGCTGTCCATGCTTTCGTTAACCTCGTTTCGATGTCCTTTTCGGTTGATTCAACGCTGCTTCCTAGGTACGTAAATTTGTCTACTAGTTTAAGTGGGGTTCCTTCTAGAGTGGAGATGTCCCCCGTTTGGTTATAGCACATATATTCCGTTTTGTGTGCATTAACATGGAGGCCTATGCTTGCTGCTGCTCGTTCCAAACTATGCAGAAGTGTTTCGGCTTGGTCAGGTGTATTTGCCAGTATCGCTATGTCATCGGCGTAGTCGGCGTCGGTAATTGTTGTTGCGGGGTATCTTCTGCTTCTTCTCTTCGTCAGTTCGAAGCCATTCTCTTTGATTTTGTCAATCGATGTTCTAAGTACGTAGTCTAGACAAATGATAAAGAGGTACGGGGCCAGCGTGTCCCCTTGTAGTACTCCTGCTACAATGTCAAAGTATTCTGTGTCTCCATCCGGTGATCGTACTTTTACTTTAGTGTTTCTATAGAGAATCGTTATTGCCGCTACGGTTTCTTTAGGTATGCCGTACGCTAGTAGGATTTGTTCCATCTTTCCTCTGTGAATGGAGTCGAAAGCCTTGGTAAAGTCGACAAATATTAATGTCGCTTGTAGGTTCTTTGCCCGTACACCTTCAAGGATTCTGCGGATGGTTAATATTTGTGAGGTCGTGGATCTATTTCTTCGGAAGCCATTTTGGTTTTTTCTAAGTATGTTGTCGATTTTGGGTTCTATTCGGTTTCGTAGTAGGGCATTGTAGATTTTGGCTGCTATGGATGTAAGTGTTATGCCTCGGTAGTTTTTGGCTAATCCGAGGTCCCCCTTTTTAGGGAAGGGGAGTATGCATCCCTTCATCCATCTATCTATCGGATTTTGATTGTATACTGCGTTGCAGTGTCGGAGCAGTATGTCGTCAAATTGTCTGGTCTTCCATACTTCCGGGGGAATTTCGTCCAGCCCTGCAGCTTTCCTATTTTTAATTTTTCTGAGAACCGAGTCGAGTTCTTCTTGTGTGAACGGTCCTAGTTTAATGTCTAATTGTTTGCTAATTATTCTGGTGATTGGTTCATGCGTTATTTTTGGTGGGTTTCCAAGTAAGTTTTCGAAGTGCTGTTTCCAGTTTTATTCTTTCTTGTTGGTTTGCTGCTTTAAGTTTTGCTTTGGCTGTGTTCTTTCTTCTGCTCACTTCGTTTATTGTTTGCCAGGCTATTCTAGATTGTCTATCTTCCACCGAGTCTGAATGTATTCTGTCTGTTCCTTTATATATATGCCTGCTAATTGATATTGTGCCGTTTTTAGTTTTAAGGCATTTGTGTTTGTTGGGTTTTTTCGATAGTTTTTTCGATAGTTTTTGGAGGCTGTTTTCACTAGTGCACGTTTTTCTCTCACCGCTAAAGTTTCCCATGGGACTCTATATTTAGTTTTAATTTTTGTTGGAATGTATTTTGCTGCTGCCTCAAGGTGTGCATTGACGAAATTTTCGTATTCGTCGTTTGGTGTACTTTTTTCTGTCTTTTCTTGTAGTGTTTCGAAAAAGATTTGAAATTAGTGCATGAATATAACTTATGATAATAACAATATTGAATATTTATTCTTTTTCTATCTTTCCAGGTTATGGACCACCTCCTCCAGGTAAGTCTCAAATTTTACTTCATTTTGACTTTAAGCAATTCTTGAGAAAATGAAAAAACCTTAAAATCATTTCCAGTTGGCTTTTTTGTATAAAAACAACTGAACATTCTCATCCAGTGGTTGGCGTGTACTTTTTACCATTACTACCATTACCCACCTCCTGCATAACTACTTATATAGGGATACCATTCGTTATATTAGGATTTTCCCAATATAATAAAAGGCAAAAGGAGAAAAAATGTGGACAGGAAATTCAGTTTGAATTGAATTGGAAAACAAAAATTCTTTATTAACAAACAAAAATTGGCTCAATGATTATATGATTTACAAATATTGAAAAATAGCCTAAAATATTACTTTGAGCTCTTAAAAACATTTTTTAAGGCAAATATTTCTAGTAATGTAACAAAATGTTCAAAACATGATAACTTGCATGTAAGTTAAGTTTCAAGTTTAGGGTGTGATAAAGTTTGTTGTGAATTTAAAAGTTAAAAAAGAAATTATTAGGATCTTTGGAAATGGTTGAGGTGTTCGATTAACAAATATTTCTTCAGTAAGTATAAAAAAAGAAGTCCAACAAGTGCAGTTGAAAGGTGTGTTCAAAATGGTCAGGTCGATTGAAATGTATAAAAAATGTTGAGTCAAAACCTAGTAGATGAGTCATGTCCTAGTTAGGAAAAGAAGGAATTATTCATCTTTGATTGCAGAATTTGCTATTTTTGAGAAAATTAAATTATATCTTTTTTAATCATATATATGCAAGTTGGATTTTAGAGAAAATCCAATTTCTATATAGTTGGTTCTTTGTGAAAATTTCTCTTTTTGAAAGTTGGTTATTAGAAAGACTGTTACTAGTTTACTTCTGCGGTCTCTTCTCATCTTGATATATTTACTTATATATGAATAATATGTCAACATTTTATTTTATTTATTTATTTTTGTTTGTTTTGTTAGACCATCTTCAGGACATTTTTAGTGTATGTGATGTTATGTCTCATCTAAAAATTATTTTCAAATGAAAAAATGAACATTCTGTTTGTTTATGTAGTGTAATTAGTGTTAAAAAAATCTGTATACACATTGAGTATTTTGGGGATAAGAAAAAGAAAGGAGGAAAGGAAAATAGACATAAATTCTCCAGAAAATAACTGGGTCACCTAATTTATGGCAGAAATAATTTCGCAAGTTTGTTGTTTATCCACATTGCTGATTTATATTTATTTTGCTATGTTTTATATTTGCATTTTTATTCTATTTGTATGTAAGGCTTTATTTAAGTTGTCTTTTGGTTTTGGGGAGTCTTTTTTATTTTTAATACTGTCATCAGCTTCAAGTTGTCCTTGTTTCCTTGATCTCTTTTCTCTTTTCCACTCAAACTGTAACGAGAGAGGAAACTTACTTCCTGGATCAAAGCACATAAGACTATGCCTTGCATGTCAAGCACTAGAAAATATGTCCACTTCTTGAGGCAGAAGTTATAGTGGGCCAATCTCGTCTCTCACGAGAAGAAATCTACCACGCATGTAAATTTCAATAGCCGGAACTTGCATAAAAGAGCATGCCAGCAGCAGGAGCAAGCTGTTGTTCTTTGCAAACTGCTTTTTGACTGACAGAACAAACGAGTTGACCAGAGGTGTACTGAGGAAGGGCTGCTAGTCGCATGTGATATTTTTAGTCAACTGAGGCGACCCAATTGTCTGGAGACTGGGCTACTGCTCTTGTTCTACAACAAGCTATTTCGGCACAATGGCAAAGGTTCACTTCAGCAGTGACATTTTAAAGCTATTTTCCAGTGAGGATGGCATGGCTAAAAAAGGTCAGGCTCGTGGCCAGACTTCAGCTTGTAGATGACATCGCCAGCTTGCTGGCTCTCTATATGGAAATAAAGGAGGAGGACCAGACGGACATCAGCCTAATCAAGGTCCAGCTTAAGGAAGCATTTACGGACAGTGCGTTCACAGCATACAGAAAATTGACCATGGTTTGGTGGGCTAGTGAACATGTTGACATATATGCCAACAAAATCAGGCAGTTGGCTGGATTAGCTGGGTTCGAGGAGCTGGACTGGAGAGGTTCATGAAACTGGCTTTTGTCATGGGTTTCCCTAATGCCATTTCAACTGAGCTGCAGCAAGCCCTGAATATTGAAACCCTGGCCATGGGAGATCTGCTTGTGCGAGCCAGAGTATTGACAACTGGGGACCAAAGCCAGGACATGGTCGTGGCTGTGAGCTCACCCTATGGTGGCATCGCACCTGCTGCTAAGAGTGTCTCCATTTCCAATGTGATCTGCCATAGATAGAAAATGATCTATGTACAAATTTAGAATGAGGCTAATTGTCTTTCACTTCATGCTAATACCCTTCAGAAAGACAAAAATCCATCAGTTCTCCCATCTTTTATAGGCAATAAGCAACCAGTCTAGAAAAAGGAAAACCGAATTCAAACCAGCTTTACACTGCTTAAAAATTGATCTTGTGTCATAACCTGCCTGTGGCAGAGGGGTTGGGTAAATACATATATGTATGCATGTGTGAAGGTGTGATGTGAAGTTCCAATTGCAGAAGAAAGGGCTTGATGTGGATTTTTTAAAAAATCATCCTGTGATCATTTTGCTCTTTAGTTTTTGGTTTTTATAGTTCTAATTCTTTTTTAAAGCCTTTTGCCTCTTTTTTTCTCTCCTTTTGTCAAATTTTCAAGATTCATTCCTTTCATATTTGCACATTTATTAAAGCCAAAAATTTGCTTATTTCAAAACTTTTTTATTTCTGCTTTCCTTTTTTTAAAATGATTTTAATTTTATTGCAGGTTATGGTCCACCACCACCAGCAGGTTAGTTGCTTCATGCTTATCATTTTTTTTCTCATTTTTTTCTCATTTAACATTTTATTTTTGCTTTCTTTCATTATTTATAGGATTTTGATCTTAGATGAAATATACAATTATGCTTTGTCCCACCATCAAATATATAATAATACTTTTGGCACAAACTATACCACTGTTCTTGGTCACAGTGCCAAATATTGCACCATTCCTTGTTACACCCCAAATGTAACAACTCTGCCCTCACATTTTATGCTCCAATGCGTCCACACACATCCTCATTGTTTTCCAGATGATTGTCTCTGGTCAGTAGCGAGGCTGACTGGAATCTCCTCCAAGTGTCATCTGTCCTGGTCAATAATTCATCTTGCAATCGAACCCCTATCTGTCATATTGTATTTTCTGTCTCAAGCAGGGACTTGGTTGAGCAATACGTCTGGACAGACTCATAATCAAAGGCAAAAGGTAGTAACAAAGAATAGATCTTCAATATAAGGACACAAGACGGGTTACTACATTAACAAAAGTTTTATATAGTAATGCTATTATGATGTTTAAAAGAAACCCATCCCTTCTGCTGCTGAAGTGATGTTAGGCTAGCTCATGTCATAAATATTTCTGTAGTCTGAGAAGAATTAAGCAAGGATGTAATTCTGCCAGGGTTGGTCCAGGGGTCTTCTCAATACAACATGACTTCTCACAGAAACTGCGAAGATCTCTCTCAAGACTTGTAAAAGTCTCAGCTTATATAAAAAGTCCATAATCATGCGGTAAGGGGTCTGAGAGGTTAGGGGCTACATTGATTCTCTTGTAACTTCTTATTCTTCTTCATCAGTTTTAATTAGTCAGTAATTAAGTTTGCATTTTGCTGACCTGAGCGGTTTCAGTCTCAACCCCTTTTTAGTAATGATCAGAAGTTTACTCCGCCCCCTTTTACTCCAAACACCTTCAGGCTTTACCTAATACCAATGTCCAGCCAAAAGCGGAGTATATGAGGAACCTTTCCTCCTACCCTGTTAGTAATCTGTTCTGATCCCTTCTATTAGAGTTGATACCATTGTCTTAATGATAATTGCCATGTCTACATGCGTGGATGAAAAGGCAGTCAGTACATCAGGCAATCAATATTACCTTTATCAAGATTCTCTGCTAACAAAGGGACTTTATTTGAAATAAACCAGTTGTATATCACTGGGCTAAAAATGTATTAAATATCTTTATCTGACAAAAATGTATTAAATATTTTTATCTGACAAAACAATATTTTCGTTTATTATGAGATTTCCCTGAGACAAAAATTAGGGACTCCCACCACAGATAATCCAGATGCCCATGTATGATTGATAAAACATGTCATCTATGTTTGAGGGCTATCTCTACAATCTGTTTAAACTTTTTTGATTTGATTCGCAATTAACTCTGTTAATTCTAACTTTTGATTAACTCTTCTAAATCTTCTGTGCCTCGAGTTACTATATCACATCACTCCCCTATGCTTTTGTCAATTATCTAACTACATTCTTGTTAATCATGCAACAATGTCTTTTTTTTTTTCATTAAACATGCTGTAGAATGGTTTAAGTCTGTTGGGTTCTTCTAAACATGCAGTAGAACCTTAAATGTATTGTCTCTCCTCAATTTGCTTTATGAATGTGAGGCATAAATTATTGGGGACAGGGAAGGTTCAGACACCTATCTATAGGGAATAAAGAAATAATAACTATAAGTTGGCAGAGTCAAAATATTACATGCAGAGTGTATAAAGTGTAAACAGGAATTGTGTTGTCCTTTTTCTGATAAGTGTACTCAGGAAAATAAAAACTGGGATTTGATTAAAAAAAAATTTAAGCTGAGATTTCTTGAGAGGATGTCACTTGTATCAGAGAGTGATCAAACGTAGATGACATGCTTCATCAATCATACATGGCCATCTGGACTATCTCTGGTGGGAGTCCCTAATTTTTGTCTCAGGAAATCTCATAATAAACGAAAATATTGTTTTGTCAGATAAAGATATTTAATACATTTTTATGAATGTCCCCTTGATTCCAGCTTTATTAATTGATGCAATTTGTTTCTGGTTATAATGTTTTTATGCTTTATTTTTCCTGCTGGATTGTTCTTTTTCCACATCTTTCCATTTTTCTTTGGTGGAGGTAGACTCCACTAATGTCTTAGTATCAGCCTCACTTGATCTGTTTTGATATAGAACACCAAATGGTTCACTAGTCTTGCCTGGCAGAGTACTCACTGACACCTTTTGTTTTGTCATTATCTTCTTATGCCTTCTCAGTACCCAAACCACTGTGAGATTATCATTGTTACAACAATTAATGTTACCATTACATTTGACCAACTCATGAGAATGCTTGAACTGGTCTCCCAGGCTGAGTTAACTTCTTCAATGGTATTCGATTTAGCTTTCAATTGCTCAAATCCAATTTTCTCTACAGGAAAAGGAAGTTACTTATCAAGTAACAGAAACTCACCAAAAAGTGAGTAGATAGAAAATTCTCCTTTAGCCATTCTCATTTTCACCGAGCAGTTTAAATGCTTGTTTTTTGAACAATTTTCTGTTATTTCTGTAAGGCGTTTTATACTTTTGCTTCTGTTATGCTGGTTGATTCCAATTTGTCCCAGAAATTGGTACAGGGTGCCTGCAACGAAACCTCTTTCTCCAATCTCCACAGCTTTAACGATAATGCTATACCCTTCCTTTTCCAGTTCTTTTCTGAGATTTTCATATTTGCTTGTTTTGTAATCATGGTTTTGTTCTAGTCGGCTCTCAAATGGTATTGTTAATTCTACCAGGATGACCTTTGAGTTCTCCTTCGAAAATAGAACAATGTCTGGTCGCAGACCCTTACTAGATATTATTTTTGGGTAATCATTACACCAGCCAGGGAGGTCTGCAGATACCTTCCAATTGACACCTAATCCAAGAAGATTTTGACTGGGTATAGCTTGATGGTAAGTTGATTTCTTTGAACCAACATATGTTTCCCCCCCCCAGTAACAAATTTCTGGGTTGACTTATTTGACTCGGGTATAATTAAGTTCCGTATAATTCTGACCAGCTCATCTAATACACTGTTGTGTCTCCAAGTGTATCTTCCGTTAGCAAAAGCCACCTTACAGGAACTGAGGACATGTTCCAATGTTTGAGGTTTCTCATTACACAGGGGACAGGTTGGATCGCTTTCTTTCTTCCATTTGACAAGGTTGCTCTTTGACAGAAGCTGGCCATATGTAGAACGTATTAAAAAACTCAACTTGAGTGGAGCCATTTGCCAAATGTTGTTCAAAGTAATAGACTTTGCAGTGCCTCCTCCCAGCTTGTCTATTGACTTTGTTGGGACTGTTGTACTCTTTTTATGAGTCTTTTGTTATCCTCTTTGTTTCTTACTTCGTGAATGACCATGTCGCGGCAATCTTTACCATTAGCTTGTGGCCACCATTTCTTTTCATTCGCTCCTAAACCTCGTCTCCCTGTTTGAGTGAGACCTATTATTTCCTTGAAAGCTAGGTTTCCTTAGCACTTATTATAGTGTCTTTGACTTTCCACTTTCTTCCTGTTTTCAACGTAGGGTTTAAGGATTTTATCGCCTTATCCTTGGAGTCATCTAGCATCATTTGAAATCTGACTTTACCGGATTTGAATTCCTCCCTAATCGATTTAAGTGGCAACTTCAGTTTTGCTTGTTTGCAGTACATTGCAACATCAGACAAACCTAGCGGTAACCCCAACCATTTTTGGGTATATTTATTTATCTTTGCCTCAATCTTCTCTACCGCACTCGTCGAAATTTCATATACAAGAACCGGCCACAATAGCATCTGAATAAATACATGCTGAAGGCACCATACTTTATATTTCCCTTGCAGGAGACAGCGATTGATCTTAAGTAGCCCTTCTTGTAATGTTTTGGATGTCTCTTTTACTTGGTTGGTGTCTTTCATAGACTCATCATACCAACGTCCCAGACTTTTTACCGGCAGATCAGACACAGTAGGAATTCTTTGACCACCTATTTCAAAATTAATATTTTGATTTAACTTCCCTTTCCTTAGGGAGAGGCTTCTGGACTTTTGGGGTTTAAATTTCATTCTACACCAGATCATCAGCTCATCCATAAAGCTTATTAGCTTCTCTGTTGTAGATTCTTTGGATGATAAAATTGTCGTGTCATCCATGAAGGCCTTCACTGGTGACATTTGACAGCCTCTACTAAGTTCAACAAAATTTGATTTACTCTGTTGCTTTAAGAAGCAGCTGCATTGATAAGATGAAAAGTACTAGTGAGACTGTACATCGCATCTCAATTCCCACCTCAAGTCTAGTCCAGTTTGTTATAAAATCTTTAGTGGTGAATTGAATACGGAATCCATCGAAGTAAGTACCTAGCATACTGGATATTTCCGCAGGAATATTGTACATTTGGTGAGGTACTGATCCATAGGCATTAGTCAAATCCAACCAAATGACATCCAAATCTTTTTTGTTAACTTTAGCTTTTTGAATAACCTCCCAAATCATGTTCCTATTTTCCAAGCAACCAGCTATTCCGGGAATACCTCCCTTCTGTACAGAGGTATTGATATACTCGTTTGTGAGAAGGTATTTGGTTAGTCTTGATGCCAAAACTGAAAAATATCTTTTCTTCTACATTGAGGAGAGAGATTGGACGAAATTGGTTGATATCCTTTGAATTCTGTTCTTTGGGTATATATACCCTGTCAGCTATCATCCACTGGTTGCTGGTATGACAGTTTTTCCATGCCAACTTTAGGTTAGCATGTAGCCACTTTAGAACATTGGAACATTTTTTATATAGCTGGAAAGATATTCCATTCGGGCCTGGAGTAGATATGTTTCTGCTTTTGTTCATTATATGTCTCATTTCGTTGTGTGTGGGAAGCTTCATATTGAACTCCACTTTAGGACCGGCTGGGAAAACCAGGTTGGTATTATTTTCTAGGGGAATATGTCATCTGGGGTCAGAGTACATACCTTTTAGATATTTTTCCAGAAGATTTTTCTGTTTTGAGCATGCCCGATTTCGGTTTATCAAATATGTTCCTTGCATCTTTGTATGGTTCTTGGAAGAAACACCCTTGCTCTTTCCTTCATTTCACTCATCTCTTTCTTTGGGTTTCCACCCTGCTGAGAGCATTGTGTTTTTCTATGAGGTCTTGCCAAATCTCGAGCAAACCCTCCTTTTCATCAAAATTGGCTAAACAGAGTTGCCTTTTTAGGTTTTTCTTCTTGTTCCTGAGATCCTTCATCATTCTTAATTTAGCTTTCAATTGCTCAAATCAATTTTCTCTACAAGTTTTAACAACTCAGGTATTTTCTTAAATATCACCTCAGGGAATTCTCCTACTATAGGCTCCCACAATTGTGTCCAATTATTCTAATTTATCTCCATCAACTTCATAAAAGGGTTCTTCTTTTTGAATCTCTCTTCTGCCTTATAATGAAGTGAAGTGCTATAGACACTCCAAACGCTGAACAACCTAATGGTAACTCTACCGTCATTAGAGGTGTTACTTTTATTATTTTGGTGGGTTCCCCTTCACAAACCTTAGATAACTATGTCTCTCTCTGGGTAGCAACTGCCCAGACTGCATCCGATACACTGATTGCTTATGGTAATACTACATTGGATAGGACTTCTACTTGACAATTTCTTCCAATACCCCCTTTATCTCTGTATGAGTACACCCCTCATATTTCTGCAGATATTTAAGTATATCTCTTCATGGGACAACACTGACAAAATGACACTTTGACACAATGAAAAGTAGTCTGTATGCAGCTTATATAACAGAGTTAATTTATTTTCCCCTCAAAATAACTCAAAATATCACCATTAAAAGCTAAACCCCTGCCAACAAAAGTGAGTACACCCCTAAGAAACTACACCCCTAAATGTCCAAATTGAGTACTGCTTGTCATTTTCCCTCCAAAATATCATGTGACTCATTAGTGTTACTAGGTCCATGTGCATAGGGAGCAGGTGTGTTCAAATTTGTAGCTCTCACACTCTCTCATACTGGTCACAACATGGCACCACATGGCAAAGAACTCTCTGAGGATCTTAAAAGACATTGTTGCGCTACATGAAGATGGCCAAAGCTACAAGAAGATTGCCAACACCCAGCATTTTAAAAGTGCGGGGTCCACTCAGAACAGGCCTCGGGTAGGTTGTCCAAAGAAGCTGAGTGCATGTGCTGAGCATTACATCCAAATGCTTTCTTTCAAAGATCAGCGTAGGAGTCCTGTCAGCATTGCTGCAGAGATTGAAAAAGTGGGGAGTCAGCCTGTTAGTGCTCAGACCATAAGCCGCACTCTACATCAAATTGGTGTGCATGGCTGTTATTCCAGGAGGAAGCCTCTTCTGAAGACGATACACAAGAAAGCCTGCAAACAGTTTGCTGAAGACATGTCAACAAAGCACATAGATTACTGGAATCATGTCCTATGGTCTGATGAGATGAAGATTAATTTGTTTGGTTCTGATGGCTTCAAGCATGTGTAGTGGCGACCAGGAGAGGAGTACAAAGATAAGTGTGTCATGCCTACAGTCAAGCATGGTGGTGGGGATGTCATGGTCTAAGGCTGCATGAGTGCTGCAGGTGTTGAAGAGTTATATTTCATTGAGGGGAAACATGAACTCCAACAGGTATTGTAAAATACTGCAGCAGAGCATGATCCCCTCCTTCCAGAAACTGGGTAGCAGGGCAGTGTTCCAGCATGACAATGACCCCAAACACACCTCCAAGATGACCATTGCTTTACTGAAGAGGTAAAGGTGATGGACTGGCCAAGTATGTCTCCTGACTTGAACCCAATAGAACATCTTTGGGGGATCTTCAAGCGGAAGGTGGAGGTGTGCAAAGTCTATAATATCTGCCAGCTCTGCGACATCATCATGGAGGAGTGGAAGAGCATTCCAGTGGCTACCTGTGAAGCTCTGGTAAACTTCATGCCCAGGAGAGTAAAGGCAGTTCTGGATAATCATGGTGGCCACGCAAAATATTGACAGTTGATATGGTGTATGTTAATATTGACAACTTTCCCTAAGGGGTGTACTCACTTTTGTTGGCAGGGGTTTTAAGCTTTTAATGGTTATATTTTGTGGGGAAAATAAATTAACTCTTTATATAAGCTGCATACAGACTACTTTTCATTGTGTCAAAGTGTCATTTTGTCAGTGTTGTCCCATGAAGAGATATACTTAAATATCTGCAGAAATGTGAGGGGTGTACTCACTTTTGTGATACACTGTATATCACAGAAATGCTTTTTATGTTTTTATTACAGTTTGGATACAAAAACCTCTGAAAGATTTATCATTATTCAATAAAGTATATTCACCTTTTGATTTTTGTTTGGTAAAATTTATCTTTGCTAAGTTTTACTTAGATATGTTCTCATAAATAAATTTCTTTTTTTTTTCTTTTTAACTGAATGTTATAAAGTTACTGCCCTCTTTACTTTCTCATCTATATAAAATAAAGAAATCCAAAACTGAATTCTACTCATATGGGAAAGCCTGGGAAAGATGATATTCTAGTTAGAGGTTTGAGAGCCCAGTGGAGAGCTTGTCCCAACATTTAGTGAGATTTGTTATTGTATTATATCTATAGAAATACAGGTGAACTAGCATTTATTAAGCTTTTTAAGTAATTATCTCTCTTTAATATTATAAAAGTTATTATTTTACAACAATGAGATCTCTATCTGTCTCCTTACATTATGAGTGAACACAATAAGAAATCACCTGTGATAGAACTTGCTGGGTTTCAAGGGTGATTTTTTTTTTCTCTTTTGAAAATCTTGTGAAAATCTAGCATTCTTAGTAAGAACTTAACTGAAGATGAATTACTGACTTGATAGTTTGCTTCTTTAAACAAAATTTAGCATAGATAAAAACAGAAATTCTAATTGCTATCAAATAAAGAATTGAACCATAGTCAGCAAGCTCTTCTCTCAGACCACTAATACTGAAGTAAAGTCAAATTGGCTGAGAGTGTAGAATACACCAAGTGCATTTCGGCAAAGAAATAAGACCCTCCAACAAGTGTCCTAGATTAAACAATCTGATGGTGAAGCTCTAGCTTTGGTACTTTGGAGAATATTGAGTACCTCTTCATTGTCATTGCTCCCAGGTTCACACTGATCTGGAGTGGTGGCACCTGATAGGGTCCTATCTATGGGTCAAATAGAACTGTTTGATATTTAAACTATGTACAAACAAATGACATGTTAAATCAAATTGTTAGAAATAGAACTGTTTGATCATTTGACTGTGTGTAAACAAATGATTGATGTTTAATTGAATTGTGAGTGATATATAGCAATACTTGGAACAATTTAACTGTGCTAACAAATGAATAATGTTGAATAATTGTTGTTAGACATTCTTGAAACTCTTAATTATGTGTCTAAATTGAATTGTTTGTGTTATATACGTACCCAGAATAAACTGTTTCAGTAATAACATTACTGGTACTAACATTATTTTTATGTAAGCCTGTTTTTTATATAAAAGTGTGATCTACGAGAATTATTAAATAAGTTTCCAGACTTTTTTTGTATGGGCACTTTTATTGATAGTACACACATGAAATTCTAATCTCCTTCAAAGTAATCTCCTCTGGCTGCAATGCACTTGTTGTACTGTTCCAACAACTTTTGGGTGGCCCCATGGAAGTCCTCTTGTGTGAGCGTGCCAATGACCTGCGTCACAGTCTCTTTCATCTCCTCAGTTGTCTCATAACAACAGCCTCTGAGCTTAGGGAATAACCAAAAGTCACTGGGAGCAAGGTCTGGACTATAGGGAGGCTGAGGAACTGTCTTGATGCCCATCTTGGTCAAATAGTCTGTGACAAGGATGGAGTTGTAGACTGGTGCATTGTCCTGGTAGAAATGCCACTGACATGATTTGAAGAGTGCTGGCCTCTTCCGACAGAGAATCTCTTCCTGAACTCCTTTAAAATCTCAACATAGTAACCCTAACCCTAACCCTTTGGCCAATCAACTGTGGTGTATTGACTTCCTTACTCCTCCCACACTTCTCATCATCCCTCACAGACTCCGTGCCTTCCTTGAATCTCTTATGCAACTCAAAAACTGATGCTTGATTCATGCAAGATGGTTGAAAAGTAGTCTGAAGCATTTCTGTGGCATTTTTTCCAAGTTTAAATAAGAATTTTATTGCATATTGTTCTTCTAAAGTGTCCTCACGTCCAGATTGCATTTTTGAAATTCACCAGCTGTGATAATCAGGCTTTAGTAGGGTGTATTCCAATTGCTGCTGTAGCTGTTCATTTGAAGCTGAAATCATAAAAATTGGTCAATCATCTCATAAGATGTATAGCAATAACAGTGAATTTTCAAGAGTCTATGACAATTTTAAATACCTGTACAAAAAAGTCTGGTAACCTATTGAATGCACCACATGAAAATAAAAGTGTTGGTCCACAATTTTAATGGTATCAGAAACAAATCCTCTAGCCTACATGTAAAAAGAAATGTCCAATAGACAGCAATGTATGACAGACAAATTACGTCACTTTCATAGACAAAAGACTTACTATCAATTGGAGTAACAATAAATCTCTATTCCATTGATTTTAAAGTATGAAAGTAGCTATGTAAACTACTATTTCCTGAGCTTCTAGAATTGTTACCAGATGGTAAAAAAATGCAAATACCTGTTATTGATTGAATAAGCAAGACCTGGAACTATTTAATTCAAGGGATTTAACAGAAGATGAGCAATATATAATAAAAAAAATTATTGGGTAAGATTTGAAGCATTTGCTAAGCAACAACCAAATGAATTGATGGTTGCATGGGAGCTTCACGTTATTACACAAAACACACTAACCCTTGAAAAGTTTATTACCAAACTCCAAAGTTTAGTAAGAGATATTGGTTACCCTCCTACTGAACACAATGAGTTCATATGTGATTTTCTTGGATTTTGGACCGTGTCAGAAAAGAGTGCCTTAAAGAAAGGAACTCCCTAACACTGAACTGGACAAAAGAAATTGCCAAAATAGAAGAATTAACAAATAACCCATTCAAAAGAAGTTGACTAAGCCAATGTGTATTCTGGTAAAAGACAAACATTCTGTTCACAAATCCAAAACGAAAATCCTTCAATCAGAAAAACCAAAGAACAAAATTATCCAACATACAAAAGATGTTGCCCTGGACCACATCCATTTCATGACTGCACTGTAAAATATTCTGAGTGTTTCTATTACAAAAGAATTCGTTACTATGCTTAAGTGTGTTAAGCACATAGAAACAATGAAAATGTTTATGAACTAGAAAAATAAACACATAAATTATGAAGATGAAAATAGTGATAAAAGTTTCTCTGAAGATATTGAAAAATTTATTTTTCTCAGACCAGTCCAATTAGCACATACACATTCTACTATTAACACAATTTGTGACAAAAAAAAGCACTACTTTTTTAAATGGTCTTCTAAAAAAGAAGGTTAACAATGAAGTGTTATGTGTAGGATAGATTTGAGTGCAGAAACAAACATTATACCTAAATGACTGTATAAAATAATATTTTCCTCCTCCTCACTTGTTGTAAAAGTCAAAATCAAAGTTTTTGCATATGGTAGAACAAGACGTGTGTAATATATGCACAAGGTCCAGAATGAAAAAAACACCCAAATCTCTAAAAGCTGAAGTTGGTGATATGAACACAAATATTGTAATAATAATCAATACATCAGCCAATAAACTGAAACTTATTAAATCAAACTTTACATTAGCAATTGAGATGGAAACCACAAATGTGAAGGTGAACAGCACCAGTACCCACTAACATAACAGTACCTTAGTAAGAAATAAAATGAAGTATTCATTCGTTGCTTTCCTGGTGACCCCTACCATATTGAAATTATTAAGAAATACAATAAAGTATTCATTGTATTCATTCATTGCTTTCCTAGTGACCCCTACCATATTAAAATTGATAAAGACTATGAATCAGTCAAGCATCCAACTCAACAAGTTCCACTATATTTGTAAACTGTTTACAATGAAAAGCTGCAAAAACTTTTTAAAAAATGGGAATTCTAAAAAAGCTGATAATGAATATACTCCATGGGTTAATTTAGTTGTGATGACAACAAAACCTAATGGGAAAATTTGGATATGTCTCAATTTGTGTGACTTAAATCGTATGATCAAGTGGACTTCCTATTACATTAGAACAATCAATGACATAATTACAAAATTAAATAGAAGAACTCACTATTTTTGCTATGATTTTTTTGACTGTTGTCCTCATCTTCATTGTGGTAAGTTGAAAGACAACATTTCAGCCACTGTATCCTCCAGCCTTTCTCAGATGTCCTTTGTTTATCTGGGCATAGGAATGATTCAACCTGGGGACTCATTTTTAAACTTTGACTGTTGATCAAACAAAGTGTTCTAGAACTATGAAGATCTTATTCAAATAATGATGTCATTGTTTTTCACACCTATCAATCCAAGAAACATCACAAGAAGTTACACAAGATGAATTCAAAATTTAAAATCCAATGGCATCCGTTATTCTTGATATTTCTTAAAGTAATTTACTTTTAAAACAATTTGATTTGGCCTTTTCAATTATTGTTTCCCAGATTGTATTCATTTCTGTATTTAGTCTTCTTGAGAGCTCAACATAATCTAATATATGGTTGGTTGGTTGGTTGGTTGGGTTTAATGGCATATCAACCTCTATAGGTTATTTAATGCCAAAGCCTGTTTACACATATATGTACGGTTTGTAAACACATAATTTAATGATACCATACTAAAACCAAACGACTCATTTACTCGCATACGAGTAAATATTTTCAAGTATTTCTATATGACATTAGTTTATTTAGTGATGATAGTTTTTTTTTTATTATTGTTATCATTATTATTTCTCACTATTATTTCTACTAACACAAACATAATGGTATTTCTACTCAGCAATAATTTGCTTTCAGTTGATTAGTTTGTTGTGTTTTTAGGATTGTAACCAAGTCTATATTTTCTGGTACGACAAAACATTATCCATGTGGACGTTCTCAAATAAGTCCTTCATGATATTTGCATGGAAATAGTGCTTTCTGGTGTCATTAAAAACTTTACACCCAAGGAGAACGTGTTTAATTGTGCAGGGCGTTTGGCATGTCAAGCACTGTGGTTGCTATTCTTGCTTGAGTATAAGAGTGCCTAAGTCTGCTGTGACCAATATGCAATCGCATTATTGTTACTTGTTCTTTTTGTGATTTTCGGAAAGCTGGGTGCCATTCTCCCAAAAAGGGTTTAACCTAGAATAGTTTATTATTGGTATTTCTATTCCAGCATTGTTGCCATTTTTTATTGAGGAAATTATTTATTATGGGTTTCAGATCAGTATATGGTATGTTGTACTTGTCGGGGGTCAAGTCTAAAGCCGATTTTGCTGCCGCAACTGCTCAATGATTTCCTCTCTCCCCAATGTGGCTTGGAATCCAGCAAAAACCGATTTCTTTGTTTGATGTTGAGTTTAGTCTACAAAGTAGTTTGATAATAAGTGGGTGCTCTAGTTTTTTTATTGTTTAATGATTATGGGACAGAGAGTGAATCTGAGAATATGATGAATTTTTTGTGTTTTTCTTTTGAGATAATGTTGAGAGCCAAGTCTATTGAAGGGATGTGCTTTTGTTTTATGGAGTTGATTCAGTTGGAGGTTAACTTTTGGATTTTTAATGATCCAAGGTGGTATTTATAGCAAAATGTTTTTATGGATATTATTTAGAGGGATTGTGGATTCTTTCAGAATAGGCTCCATATGGAGGCCAGATGGTCTAATTGATTTTTCTTTTTGGTCGAAATATTGTCTGTATTTTGGATCAAAAGTGCAGTCCTATGCTGCGTTAGATGGCGAAGATTTCAGTTTGGAATAATACTGAAGGGCTAATTTTTCACTTCTGATCTGTAGAGGTGCTTCGTGAGCCTCGGTGTATAGGCTGTCAATTGGAGAAGTTCTAAATGCTCCTAATACCAGTCTTAAGCTTTCATCATGAATAGGGTCAAGTTGTTTCAGATAAGATTTCCTGGCAGATCTATATACAAAAATGTCATAGTCAAGTTGAGAGCAGAGAAGAGTTCTATATAATTTAATTTGAGTTTGAAAGTCAGTTCCTTACTCTGTGTGGGCAACAACTCGCAAAAGTTGTTGGGCACAGGTTGATTTGTTTTTTAGGTATTTTATGTGTGGGATGAATGAAAGTTTTTTCTCGAATATTACGCCGAGGAATTTGTATTCGTTAACGACTGGTATTTCGGAGTCATCAATTTTTAGGACTGGGTCATTGTGCATTATCCTTAAAGAGTAAAAATGCATGCATTTAGTTTTAGACTTGGAGAATTTAAATCCATTTTCTCTTGCCCATTTATTTACTTTGTTTAAGTTTAGTTGGAGTTGTCACTCTACTATGTTCATATGAGTGGCCCGATAGCATATGACAAAGTCGTTGACTAAGAGAGCACAGTTGATTGAGGAGGGGGGGGTAGACATTTTACAATATTATTGATTTTGATGGAGAAGAGTAATGGAGAGGATGCTGCCTTGCAGAACGCCCTCCTCTTGATGTTGTGAGTCTGAAAAGGTGGATCCCACGCATACCCTAAATGTTCTTTCGAAGAAAAAGTTTTTTATGAACATTGGCAGTCTTCTTCTTAAGCTTAGATCATATAGGTCCCGCATAATACCATACTTCCACGTAGTGCCATAAGCCTTCTCTAAGTCAAAAAATACTGCCGTCATATGTTGTTTTCTTATGAAGGCTTCTCTGATGAAGGTTTCTAGTCGTATCAAATGATCTATGGTTCCTCTCCTTTTCTGGAATCCCGTTTGCATATTTGTTATTAGACCATTTATCTTGAGATACCACATCAGTCTACTGTTTATCATCCACTCTATCATCTAACAAAGGCAGCTAGTCAATGCGATGGGTTGATAATTCTGTGGATTCAATGTATCTTTGCCTTATTTGGGGATCAGGACAATTATTGATTGTCTCCATATTTCTGGGAAAGTACTGTTCACCCAAATATTATGTAGCTTTAGTAGGCATTTGACTGATTCATCTGGTAGCTGCTTGAGAAACTCATTGTGTATTTCATCAGGACTGATAGCTGAGTAGTTGGATTTTTTTATGGAGTCCACTAGTTCAGTTAGAGTAAATGGCTTATTGTATTCTTCGAAGTTATTTGAAGAAAAACATTTTTTTTCTTTTTGAGGGTGGGTTTGATTTTATAGAATTCTGTGTTGAATTGGCTGAAGGAGTTTTTAGAAAATTTTTTTGCAAGAAGATCTGCAATGGCCTTTTTACCTGTTATTTTGTGGTTTGTTACGGAGAGGTGTTTGAATGGAGTTGATTGTTTTTTTACCGGCTATTAGTCTAACATATGTGCTGCTTCTTTGAGACGTCTTCCTTTCCAATGTTCTTCCCTATTGATCATTTTAACTTTATCCCGCAAGGGTAGATGGTTTCCGTTTTCTTTCCATATATGGTCAGCCATACCTAACTTTTCTATTTCCCCTCGTACCACTGCTTTTCGATGTTCCTGTAGTCTTACTTTCAGAGGATGGCATGTCTTGCCTTTGTATACTTTGCCACAGCTGCATGGAATGGAATATACACAATTCTTAGTTATGTATTCTATTGGAGGTTTGACTCAGAGGAGATGTTTACAAAGAGTTGAGCCACTCCTGAATGTCCTGATATCATCTGGACTACAAATTTTAAAAAAATCTTTTCAGCCAAGCTTTTGACATAGAGTAGACAGACTGTGGTAAATTTTCAGGTTTTGTCCTCAGTCTTGCAATCTAGATTTCTTGGAGCTGATGTTATACTCTTTGGGTAATCGTTTTGATGGAGGAGGGCATCTCTTAATCTGTCCATTTCTTCTTGATATATTGTCACTACTGATGGCTTTTGCCTGGTATTGTAGGCAACGGATGATTCCTTTCTTTACATTGTATGGATGCTGGGAGTTGTAGTTGAGGTACTATCTGGTGAAGGTTGGTTTTTGATACATGGAAGTACTGAATCCTTGATTTGTGCAAGTTATTAATAAATCTAAGAAGGACAAATTATTGTCTTGTACTTTCTCCATTATAAACAGTATAGATGGATGGAGTTCACATGGTCTATTAGTGCTTGAATATCTTCTTAATGCCATTTCTTTGAAGTATTCCATATATATATATAGGAGATCCCCAGGCTAGGCCCTCTTCTTGTTGGTATATGTCAGACTCCATCCTGAAGTAGGTTGTTTTCACGCAGAAAGTCAACATTTCCATCAGATTATCTCTATTGGGATACTAGTGCATTCTTCCAGAAAGGGATCTGTAGCTAACTTATCCCATACCACTGTTAGAGTCTCATCAGTGGGTAACTTTGTGAGTAGATTTACTACATCTAGACTCACCATCTAGTTGAAATGAATGGGAGCATTACAGATTTTTTCTACGAAGTAGCCGGAGTTCTTGACAATGAGGTCTTATTGGTTAATGGTGTGACTATCTTCACAAGGAAACAGCTCAATGGGTAATGTGCTGAACCTCAGCAGTTGACAATGGGTCTTAATGGAATACCATCCTTATGAATCTTAGGGAGGTCATACATATGTGGTAGCTTAGTATAATGTTGAATTAGTTGTCTGTATTTCTTTTGTGGTATGAGATCCTTATTTATATTAAGGATCTGTGACTGCTTCTTTTCCATTTTCAGGATTGGGTTTCTCTTTACTTTGCAGTAGCCACCACTTGCAATTAAATCTGCCAATTTATTGGAGTATTCAACCTTATCCATTACTACAGTAGCATTGCTTTTGTCTGCTGGTAATATTATAATATTTTTTATTATATTGTAGTGATTTTATGACCAGTCTATCCTCTTTTGTGATGTTTGGTTTCAGAGGCTTTAATTTCTCCTGTACTTGTCTCACTTTCCATCTTAGTTCATCTGGCCAGGCCTTGGGGATATTCAAGGCTGCCTCCTCAATTGGGGCTATTAAATCTAAGTAGGGAATCCACTTGGTGGTTGTAGCAAAGTTGAGACCCTTGTTTAGCACTGTCTTCTCAGAGGTAGATTGCTGGCATTTACTTACATTGACAATGGCTTCTACTGGTGAGTAATGGTTTTGTTCTTTCTTGGTTCAGGTTTTTATTTTTTCCAACTTTTTAATTTGGCAAGATTTGACCTCTTGAAATTCCTACCAATATGATTCATCCAGATATTGTTGAATTTGGCTGCTATCTTCAGTCAGCAATACTCTCTCAGGAAAAGCGAGTTTGCTCAAGATCTCAGACTATAATAATGTTTTCTCCAGTAGATATTAAATATTCAATCTCAGACTAGCTCAAGTTCTAGATTTTTTTGTAATCTTTTTATCTCTCTTAGAAAGGATTGGTAATTTAAATCTTAAGCCTGGAGGAACTAGCTTAAGATCTCAGCACCTGTATAAAAATATAAGATGGTTTGTTGTTCATACCAGTTTCTTATTTAGCTTTTCTATCTGTCTCCATTTTTATAATAGATTTAGACAGATAAAGAAACCCACTTCCATATTTTTGGATGCTCACAGTGGTTTCTGGCAAGTAAAGTTAAAGCCAACAGCAAATTATGCACCTTTAGTAGACCTTGGGGAAATATAGGTTCACATGTCTTCCATTTTGTCTCATTGTTAGTGACAATGTGTTTCAAGAGAAAATAGAACAAATTTACTGGGATATCAAAAGTTTTACAGTTACTGCTGATGATACATTTGCCTTTGGTAAAAGTGAATTTGATCATGAGAATATCCTGAAAATTCTTAATCATGTATGCAAGAATAAAATCACATTTAACCTGAAAAAAATTGCAATTCAAGTTCCCTGAAGTTAATTTCTGTGTTGTGATATGCTTTTCAAAAGGTATCAAACCCAATCCAAAGAAGTTTCACTTGATTACTGGTAGAACTACAGTCATTCATGGGAATGATTGACAACTTAGGTTTTCCCCAGCCATTGCAACTGCATCATAACCATTGCATGATCTTATAAAAAAATGGTACCTGTCATAGCCTTTTATGATGAGATGAAAGTCAATGTAATACAGTTTCTTGCAAGCAAAAAAGGCTTTTGCTGTGTTCCATTACAGGATGAAAAGCTAATATGCTATGAGAATTGGTCATTGACTGAGACTTAATGCTACAGCAATATACAGTACAAACTTTTAGCTGCATGCTGATTACATGAAAAGTATAATCACTATATCTATGGGCAAAAGTGAGCCCAAAAATAGATCATAACCCACTCAAGAATACCATTGCCTCAATATAGCTACATCTACAAAGACTTTTACAAAGAATGTCAAACAACAACGTTGATGTAAAATGTAATAAAGGCAACACATGTTTTTGCCAGTGCACTGTTGTGTGTAAGTATGATGGAAAATTCACCAGCTGAGATATTAGTTCCAGGGATAGCTGTTGACATAATGATTAGTCAACTACCAGCAAATCACAATATTGGCTGAAATTCAGCAACATCCACCAAAAAATGTAACCCTATCTAATTTAAAAGACCTAATTTAGTTTGGACGGCCCAAATTCATACACTGTTCTCCTGAAGGCTTGAAAAGTTTTTGAACTCTAGAGAGTGTCTCAGTGTGGAGAACAATCACAGGGTTATTATCTCAAAAGTAATTCGACTGCAGATCTTGAATATAATACACCAAAATGGATTCGATATTGAGAAATACCTTCTCAAAGCCAGAGAATGTGTGTTTTTGATTAGCATGTCCAGAGATATCAAGGAAATAGTGCATATCTGTCTCACATGCCAAAAATGTTAAAAAATCCACAAAGTGTCCCTTTAAATCCAGGTCCAGTCACCTGGGGCTAGAGAATACACTAACTGCATCTCTGCAAAGGAGTAAGATCCCCCCCAACGAGTGTCCTGGTTATGACACTAAACAATCTGATGGTGAGGATCCAGTAGTGGTGGAGCTTTGAGGAATGCAGAGTACCCCTTTATTTCCATCACTCCCAGGTCCACTCTAGCTCATAGATAGTGTCTTATCTATGGGTTAAATAGAACTAAAAAGTGTACTTATGCTAAACTAAATTGTTTAAAATAGAACTATTTTGACATTTAAACTTGTGTGCTTATGCTAAACTGAATTGATCGAAATAAAACTTTTTATATGTATAAAAATGGATTTAGCATTAAATAACCTACAATGGTTGATATGCCATAAAACCAAACCAAACCTTTAAATTCACAAAGTATTCTCAGCTACTTCTTGCAAAAATTGGGATCAGATATTTTTGAGTATAAAGGTAATCAATATATAGTAGTAACAAACTACTACAGGAAATTTCCAACAATAAGAAAACTGACTGCCACTACATAAACAGATCTTATATCATAAATTTATTTCCACCAAAAGTGCCATCTCAGAAATCCTAATGAAGGATAATGGACACGAGTTTTGCAGGTGTGAGTTTACCATGTTTTGTAATCAATGGGGTATAACTCATTGAACAAACTCTCCAATCTACCCCCAAAGTAATTTTTATTTTTATTGAGAGAATGGTTCAAAAAAACCTTCTAAAAAAAATCTGAAAATTCAGATCCCTACACGTAATGTACAACTGCCCTGGGTAGCAAAGTACCTTGCAAATATACTAAATGATTACCATTACTGCTCCTTGCTGCCAACTACAGGTCTTAAACAGAATCTGGAACATTTGCAATATAAGCAAGATCTACAAAAAAAGGAATACTATGTAAAATCATCAAACTTAGCACTATCAGACTTCTAACCAAAATAGTTTGCATATATGTACATGACCCAGATTAAAATTTGGCAACCAGTGAAGGTGGAACAAAAAATTAATTTGCCACAATCATATATTGTTGCTAAACTTAATGGCAATGTGTATTATAGAAACTGGATTCATATAAAACCTGAACACTGTAGGTCTGTAACATCTCCAAAGGGTCCAATACAATGAGCTACACTTAAGATAGACCCAACCCAATTTACTCCTACAACTGAAAAACACCAAAATCAACCTGCAAGAAAAAGATTTGACCTCATTGCATGACCTCTAGAAAGATTTGGCTCATAAAAATTTTTTTAAACATCAGTTTCATAATACATTTTTTTTATTTTAGGTTCCAATTTGACTTTTTATATTATAAAAAAACATTGAAAACATGTTAATCTGAACAATGATATGTATTTGAGGATGAACACTACCTTGTTTTTAGATCACACTTTATTTGTATAAAAGACTGGCTTATATAGAAAATAATCTTACTACCTGTAGGTACCAAGAGTCATTATGCTTAGGTACATTCAAGGTAGGTATGTTTACATTTGATAAACATCTATGTACTGGCACATTTATAGATATATATCAAGCTTAGCTTAGAAAAGATTGGAGTTACATAATCCAAATGGAGTGTGACTGCTTATTGCAAAATCAATGTTTTAATTTTTAGCTTGGCACAAACACTTCCTAACAGACAGGCTTTTAGTATATGGTTATTAAACAGAGTATTTTTATTACTCTTCCTTTTTATTTTAAGCTAGGGAGAGGTTTATCATCATCACCACAAGATTCAGTTTCATATGAATATTTTCTGAAAAGATATTGTATTCTAATACATTCTATTTTAAATTTTCTTGCAGGGTATGGACCTCCCCCTCCTATGGGACAACCAGGTTAGTTATCTACACTGTAAGATCTCTTGTTCTTTGCTGATTCATGCATATCAACAAAAAGAAAGTCACTATATTAAACATCCTCACCTTTAGTTATATAAAACTGAAGAATCAGGTGATCTAAAGTATGAAGAAACTTGTTATACAGGGTTGGACAAAAGTAGGTGTATAGTTATGAAAAAAGAAAACACCATGCTCATCCCATTTATTATACAAACAAATCAGTAATGCATATACATGTAATAACAACCACAGTTTGTAACCACTGCTCTCTCACATGTTCACTATTCTCTGTCTTCTAATATTGTTTTCAAATCCATTTGTGCTATTCATCAATTGAATTACCTGCCATGATTAAATTACTACTTTACCTATAAAATATTTACTTTTTGCTGTACAGAAGAGATGATACCCCTGTGTATAGAATGGACTATTCTTTTTGAATATGAGCATTGACGGTGTAGGCCAGGTGGTTGCTATTCCCAGCAAGACTATTTAGCAATATACCCCTGTTAACATGTCATTGTACACCTTGTAAAATAAAACCTTTTCATTGTAAGTTACGATTTGAGTTATTTTTCAAATAACTCACCTCAGTAACTTAACAATAATTTTTATCAAAAAATTAAGTTACAATAAAAGTATTATTATAGTTATGATAAATGTATGAAAAATTAATGACACTGAAAATATAAAAAATGAGGTTAACTAATTTAATGTGCTAATAATTTTAATGAAATAAGTATCATAACAATTGATGTGATACTTACTCTATATCTACTTTTTCATCTCCTCCCTGTATAATGGACATTGAGTTTTCTGATTATCACCTTTTAGTTCTCTGTAAAGTGGGTGAGAATACCTTTCTTTTCTCTCTCTCTCTCTCTCTCTTTTTTTTTCTTAATGTTTCTAACGAACAATAAAAGGACTGTTATATTTGCATTATCATCTTTATTAATCCCCAAAAGAAATATTGCTAGCTGCTACATGTCTATAAGTATAAATCTACCAGAATCTCTCAAAATTTGCAAGCATCTTTTAATTGTCACTTGACTTGGATAATAGAAATTAGAAGCAGCTTTGAGGGAGGAGTCTTCATGGCTAACATACTGAACTACACAACATTGTAGTAAGTGAGTTTGAGCTCCAACCACACTAATGTTAACTTTCAAACAAATACCCTTGAGAAAGGTGTGAACCTCCCTATACCCCCCCCCAGCAATGGGTTAAATAGTATCTCTTCTGTTTTTCCATAAGGATGATTTTAGTATAAAATAACCCATAAAGGTTGATATGCCATTATTACAAACCAAACCAAATCAAAAATCTTTTAGTACATATACACACATTTTATTTTTATTAACATCTTCATATTTTTGTTTTTTATCATAATAATCTCAGTTGATATTTTGAGTTGTGCTAAAAAAAAAAAGCCAAAGTTGAAGATAATGGCATTGAAGAATGGAATTGTGAACTAAGTTCAAACTTAAGCTGGAGCAGTTTGCATTCACTTTGTACTAATATCCTTTGGAAAGGCATGAATATACTCCTCCCTTTCAGGTATGGTTAAATAGCAGGAGAGTTGAAGTTCATTAACCTTTTAAAAACAGTCCATCTCTGCTGTTCAATAATAGGTGATGTGAGACATCATTTCTTATTGCTGGCACCATGTAACACAGCACAATCTCTTACCTGAAAGAAAATGGACTAGTAACCTCCATTGCCTTAAAAGATACCATGAAGTGGAATGCTGTGCATGACTCTCCCATACCCTACTTTGATCTGATTTAGGTTATGAGCAGTATGTTTATATCAGTAATGTAAACTTTTACTTAATTTCAGTCATGATCTATTCAAAGTAACAGATCCAGTTGGAAAAAGAAAAACAGACTAAAGTGGATATCTTGTTTTTTTTGTTTTTTTCCTTCTCTACAACCACAATCCCACCAATTTGTACCAAATCTGTGACAGAATTTCATAGATTTTCTTTTTCATTTTCCTCTCTTTACTTTGTGGACATAGTGCAAACAATTTTGTATTTCAATAGCCTCATTATTAGTTCAATGGAACAAGCTTTGGAACACTATTCAAAAGGACTTGTATTCTTTATTGTTCTTATAGATATTTGTTTTTCAGGAGTGGTCAGTGTCATTGACATAAAAAAAAGTTTCATTTATGAATAGGTTGGCATTAAACCGGAATAAAAATATAAGTGCATGAAATGAGTTATAAGTCTCAAAGTAAAAAGTGTTGCAGTATTGGCCATAAATAAGTACAATATTAACAATTTTTTTATCAAACAATTCATTTTCTTTCTCTCTTTCTCTCTCTCTCTCTCTCTCTCTCTCTCTCTCACACACACACAGATATATATATATATAAAAAGAAGGGTACTTATTTTAAATGGCTACTCCATTTTCATATTTTTAATTCCAAACCTTCAGTTTAGTAAAAAAATAATAACTAATGATATCCATTTTATATCATGTTTCATTTAAGATAAAAATCCTGGTATCTTTGGAACTGTGTTCAAGGATTGCTATTATTATAAGTTAATTGTAACTATATAATTATGAAAATTATTGACATTAGATAGGAATACTTGAAACCACACAACTGTGTGCAAACAAATTATTATTATTATTATTATTATTATTATTATTATTATTATTATTATTATTATTAAATTGGAATAGTTACTTTAAACCATATAATTGTATATAAATTATTAGTATTACATGGAAATACTTGATATCATATAACTGCAAACAAATGATTAAAATATTGCTGTGATATGTTGAAAATATAAACAATTATGATCTGGTTTGGGCACTAAATAAACCAGACCACCAAACTTGTGCACTTGCACAATCTTGTGTTTCACAAAAATAATGCTGATCGAAAAGTGTTGAGAATCAACACTGATTTATCTAGACTAAGTTTAAACATCCATACTGTTGTCTAGATGTCTAGACATCATCACTTTATTCTATGTTATTCAATTGTGCTTATATCATCTTTTAAATTTTAAAATGATAAAAGTTAAGATTCAATTTAAGATTCAACCTTGTTACTTTTGATTATACCTTTTCTGTGTATATATGGTTAATATGACTACAAAAATAAAAGATGAAAACTAAATTGTTAGAATCAACAATTTATTTATATAAAGTATTTTGCCTGTACAACCTCTTCATGTTTTACAAATCATTTTAAAAAGAAAATTTTAGACTATCGAATGAAGCTGTATGAGTAAAATTTGTTATATGAATAAATTGTCAATTTGAAAACTGGGTTTTCCTTTTTCAATCATATTTCTTAACCACATTGTAAAATATCACTATCCAAATTATTTAGTGTATGTGTGTGTGTGTGTGTGTGTGTGTGTGTGTTATTTCTACTGTTGGTGTGTGTGTGTGTGTGTGTGTGTGCGTGTCTATATTGAGGCTGTCAGCTTGATTTTGAAAGTGACCACCTTCTGAGCTTTATATCAACCATAATCTATGAGCAGTGTACTTTTACTTGACTCTATAAACCAGCAGCCCTTACCACAGAGCAGACATTGCCAATGGTTTTTTCAACAAAAATATTATATTGAAATACAGCATGCAATGGGTAAATTGTTGCCATTTTAAATGAGCACTGTCTTTGAGGAAAACAGCACTATGATGAAATTTACTCCTTTAGAAATTTGAAAACAGTATGTTGTACTGTTGTCATTCATGCCAGAAGAAGCTCCAATATAAAGATTTCAGAGTATTTGGGTGCCAATCTGAGGACAATGCATAGTATTTGAAAAGATGGTTGGTTTTATGGCATATCAACCTTACTAGGTTATTTAACAACAAATCCATTTTTATACAAATAATCAGTTCTATTTCAAACTATTTAGTTTAACATGAATACACAGTTTAATTGTCAAAACAGTTCTATTTCAAGCTATTCAGTTTATTCTAACAGTTCTAATTCAAACAATTCAGTTTAGTATGAGTATCAATTTTGTTTACGCACAGTTAAATGTTAAAACAGTTCTATTTTAAACAATTCAGTTTAGTATAAGTACAGTTTCAATATCAAAAAAGTTCCATTTCAAACAATTCAGTTTAGCATAAGTACGCAGTTTGATTGTCAAAAACATTTCTATTTCAAGCTACTCAGTTTAGTCAAACAGTTCTATTTCAAACAATTCAGTTGAGTATAAGTACGCAGTTTTGACCCATAGATAAGGCCCTATCAAGTGCTACCATTCTGGGCTAGAGTAGAACTGGGAGTGATGGCATTGAAGAAGTGCTCTATATTCCCCGAAGCTCCAGCAACATTGAAAGCTCACCATCAGATTGTTTAGAGTCATATCAGGACATTCGTTGGGGGGGGGATCTTACTCCTCTGCAGAGGTGCAGTTGGTGTATTTTACAGCCCCAGCCAACTGGATAATATTTGAAAAAAGAGTCCAATGGTGATAATGATGGTACGGTAGCTCAAAAGCCTTTCTGAACTTCCAAAATTGTTAGTGAGATCCAGGCCATGATTGACAATGATCCTAGTAAGTCAATCAGATCCATAGCTTGGGACATGGGAGTGTCTAATTTTCTTATCAGGCAAATAATGTATGAAAATATTTGCTATTTCTCATACAAGATGAGAAAGGCCATGAAGGACAAGAAGAAAGACTATGCCGCAAAACTTTTGAACAAACTCAAGCATCCTCTCCAACCAAAACATACTTTGATTTTTCTCATGATGATTTCTACCAGGATCAAAAGGCAAACTTACAGAACAACTGTTGGCTTGCTCTGTACACATGAGATGTATTAATAGTGATGAAAATCAAACACTCAGTCCACATCATGCTGTTTGGGGTGGTCACTAGTGATGGTGATGTTATGCCTCCATTCATCAAATTCAACATAGAGGCCTACTTCAAGTTCCTGCTGGAATTAGTCCTGTCCTGGATCAAGAGGGTGGCTGCTGGAAGATCCTATGTCTAGCAACATCATGTTGTACAAGCAGAAAAACCCAGTCTTGACTGTGAAAATATTTTTACAACCCCAACACCCCTAAAATGTAGTTACCTAATTCCCCAGATTGCCATCTCCTTGATTATTATGTGTGTGGCATGGTTGAACGAGAGACCAACAAAACTTTGTGCAACAATAAAGATGAACTCAAGGGAAGGATAATGGCAGCACTTACCAATTTAAATGAGATCATTAGAAAGGCTTGCAAGAGATTCTAAAGTTGTCTGGAGATTGTGGTTGAAACCAATGGCAGTTTCTTTGAATAAATTTAATCTATAAAATTTCAAGATATTTTCATGTAATTTTGTAAATATATCTGATAAAGTGAGATGTCAGTGTTATTTTCATTTTTGTGCAAAATAGATGACAATTTACCCATTGCACCCTGTGTATGTTGACATGCATATATTCTAGTGTATGTGGCTTTAAATCAATTAAATCTGTTCTCAATTATTTAAGCACTCATTTCTAAGTTTCTAAATATTAAAAACATTGAAAGCTAATTACTAATTAAATAATATAAACATTTTTTTATTAGTTTATAAGGTTGACACTATAATTTTAAAAGTTACCAGATCATTTTTCATGAAATTTCACCTGTGAAATATTCTTGTTTTATAAATATTTTTCAGATAAAGAGTATGGGGGTGTTTCATTTACTTTTTTTTACTTGCAATATGTCTGCTGTCTATTATAGATATGTATAAATATAATGGAGAAATAAGTATTAATAAAATAGTCAGCTAATTGTTGGATTAAATTGACTTTCTTCTGCATAAAGGCTGTTTTTAACATCTCAGCAACTTTGGCTATGGATTCACATCGAATAGACTATTGATCAACTTAGCTGTTGGTTTCACCTCATTATTCAATGTATATAACTTGGATATATTCAAGTTGTTATGAAATAATTCTATTTTCATACCTATTGAAACTTGTTGATTACTTTCAATTAATCTACTTCCCTTTCTTTCCTGCCTATATCTTTTAGGCATGTATGGACCACCTCCAGGTAATACATTCTTTTTGTCTACCATTATTCCCTTTGCATTGTTATAGAATTGGACTAGATACCCTGTTTTATATTGTTAGCACAGTTCCACGTAAAACCAACCATCCACCCTATATTTAAAGCATCCACTTTACAATTCTGTTTGTACATTTTGTATCAGCACTGTTCTCTCAGTTGACCAATTTTTTAAAATTTTATTTCTATGCATTATTAATTTGATTTTAACATCTTTTTGTTGTCTCATTTTAACCCTCCTCCTCCTCCTCTTTTTTTTTTTTTTTTTTTTTAATGCTATGATATTTAGTTGGGTATTAGTAAACTGCTTTTTATTGTGATGTTAGTGTCATCCTAAGAACAAAGTTGGATCTTTGGGAATAAGAAAACCAAATGAATAAATGTTAAGCACATTTGTAGCAGAAATATTCTCTTTTTAATGTCATTTTTGAAAGACAGTCCTTCATTAGAAATAGCTTTTTTACAACCATATTTAACATTGTATTCCTTTTCAATTTTATGATTTCTTTCTTCCTGTTTTCCCTCTAGCCATATAATAACACAAGATGGGTTGACATGCCATTAAAATCAACCATCTTGTTTTATTTTAAAACAAAAACATTTTTATGAAAGAAAATTCATGTTGAAGCACTCTATTTTCACATTTTATTTTCAATTCCTTTTTTTTTTCTTTTTAATATTATTTAAAAAATTTTTTTTTAAAGATCCTAAACCAGCACAGCATTAAAAATCAAAAAAGATGATTTTTTATGACTTTTTGATTTTATTTTTTCCATTTCTTTGTATTTTACTCATTTGTTGTTTATTTATGCCTTAACAATCTAAGGGAAAATGCATCACATACATCACTGGTTCTTTTAAAAATTGTGTCCTTTATAAGAAAAAAAATGCTTTGTGATATATCTTTCCATTGTACCATAAAATCATTTCCTCATTTATTTTTCTTTAGGAAAATAGAACTGATGAAAATTGTTTTAAATTCTTCCTCTTAAGTGGATGTGTACTCATCATTTCATTTTGATGATTTTAGAAAAGACATGAATCCTAACATTTTTACAAAGATCTTATGAAATATTTTTTCTTACTAAATGAAACTATTAACTGTTATAAAAATGTTTACAAAAGTTTTTTTTTCTTTTAACTGTATTGTCTAAAGTTAAGGTATGCATATTTATAGAAGAGGAACAATTACATTTCATCTTGTTTCATTTTACCCTGATTATTATTCAAATTGTTTTTAAATCTTCAATTATCTGCAATTCATTCATGTTATTATTTTCTAATGAAATAATTTTCAACACTTTCTTAATATCCTGCAGGCATGTATGGACCGCCTTCAGGTAATCTTTGTAAACTAGTCTCTCACATACTAAAATGATTTAAAAAAATTTTTTGCTTTCATTGCCTGCACACTTAATCTTAAAATGCACTTTTCATCTTTATATGTTATATCTCTTTCATCTGACAACCTTCATACTTGGCCATTGCCAGAAAACGTAAAGTGGCATTTTTTTTTTTTTCAATTCTTATTTTTGGAAATTAAAAAAAAATTTTTGATTGATTTAAAAATTTCATTTTTATCAATTTTATATTTTCTACTTAATTAGAAAAATGGCACTAAGAAATTGATTTTTCTTGCATTTTATATTAGACATTAGTAGCCTTAAATTAATGGTCAATGTAAATTGATTTAGTTTTTTTTTTTTTTTTTTTTTTTTTCTTCATATTTCTATGTTATGAATTTTAGCACTTTATCAATAGAATGCTATATTTTTGATTTATATAAATTATATTTTATGCAAAAATAAAGATCATAATCTACTGAATTTAGAGTCCTTGGTCTCAAACCACAGTTGTTTCTTTCACACGTTTGGATTAATAAGATATTTATAAATGGCTAAATTGTATTTTAAACTCCAGTTTAAAACTGGATTGTATAACTCTAGTGACAGATCACAGATTAATGGCAACATTCAAAGTGTTTTAGATTATGCAAATTGTCAGATAACAATGAAGGATTAGAGAGATACAACTGTACTTTGTTTTATAGATTCACTTTCTTAGTATTTGCATGATATAATCTACTCATCATATTTACCCTGTGAATTAGAGAGATGCTACAGTACTTTCTTTCATAGTTTCACATTCTTAGTATTTGCACTATATTAGTTGGGTTTCCTGAAAAATATGCTGGAGTAAGCAAATAACTCTTTTATGGTGGTAGAATTAAAGTTAAGTAATAAAAATTAAATTAAATACATCACATGATCTCTGTGGCTGCAATTATTAACTTCTGAGTACAACTTTTGATATAAAATTTAAGAAATTAAAAAGCATTTATACCATTGTATTATGATAATTTTTATTTGCATTATTGATGTTAATGACATTTTTCAAGAACTTTGATAATAAGTAATGAACTCAACTGAAACAAAATAAAAAATGAAATATTCACTGCAAGTAGAAAATATCAAAAATACTGTGTTTGGGCTACTTTCTCATTCAACAAATCCCCCCAGTTCACTTTGTTTCTTCAGGAAGTGTTGTAGCATTTTAATGTAGAAAGAGATTCCTGCAAATTGAGTTTTGCATATCAAAGGTATAGATTTTGAAAGACAAATGTCTGCTAACAATTTTCATATGTCTATTTCAATTGGAGTATATTCATCAAGTCTCTGCAAATTATACCATACATACAATTGAAATGATACATTAAATTCTATTGAAAATATTAAAAATTTTGTACTGAATAATTTTTATAGAGTAAGTAATATATACGTTGCTTCTTTGGAATACATACCACTGCACTGTACAATATACTCATCATATTCACTGAGTGAATTAGAGAGATGTAACTGTACTCATCATATTCAACAACTGAATTAGAGAAGTGGTGTATTTTATTTCATAGTTCCTGTTAGAGCTTTTGATTTTGAAATATCTTCTATTCCCTACATGCACAACATTCTGATTTTATCTGAATTTCAATTACTTGCATGATAGACATTTGTTGTATTGTGTGTATGTATAATATGATTTCTATGCTAAAGCTAAATTTAATTAGATTAGGTTGTTTATAAGCTTAGCAGTGGGGTGGGGATTACACTTCCTGACAAAACAAAAGAGTTCTCTCCCTTTGCATTCTAAGAGAATGCCAAAAAAAGAAAACAACAAAGAATGTATCACTGTGCTATAAGCTTATAAGCGAACAGGGTTGGGATACAGGAATCCTTATTGATTAGAATTTCTTATTAATTTTAGATTATCCCTCACTCCAACCATCACATAAATTGGGGGCTCTCTGGGATATTGAAAAAAGAAAAAAGAGAGAGTCTATCAATAAGAGGACATACATGAAGCATGAAGTACCAATGGGGAAAAAATGGCAACAATGAGGGAATTTCTGGAAAACCCATCTATGGAGCAAATAGTGAAAATGAAGAAAGACAAGGCATTCCTAGTTAGATAAAATCTGCTGCTGAATGTTAAAAGATCTATGAGGAAGTCAAACCTTATAAAAGTAATTGCAGAATACATGGTCGACAATGACATATTCAAGGAGGAGGTGCTAAAAAAAACTACAAATAGAATCATACAAATTGTTGACGCAGATGAAATTAGAAAAGGCAAGGATTATGGCCTGAACTGAGATAGAGAAAGTGTAGATTCAGCAAGAAATTACTTGATTCAAACTCAAAATACAGGAAAAGCATTATAAATCAAGATCAAGAGATTTCAACTTGGCAAAGTGGGTTAGAGTATTCTCAAAGTTTTCTGGGAAGGAAGTAGACAAATACTTCCAGCATTTTGAGAAGACTATGATGAACTTACAGTGGCCCAAACACACCTGGATGATGCTTCTGCAGGTAATGTTAAGTGGGAGAGCACAAAGTGCTTACTTTGCCTTCACAGTAAACAAATGTGGCGATTATGAAACTGTAAAAGAAGAAATTCTTAAGGCTTATCAGTTGGTCACAGAAGTTTATTGTCAAAATTTTTGGAACTATTGGAAAGATGAAATGGAAATATTCACAGAATTCTTTAAGCAGAAAGAGATATTCTTCAATAGATGTAGTTCATCAGAAGGAGTGGGAGATGACCACGAAAAGTTGAAACAATTGGTTATCATTGAAGATTTTAAGAATGGTCTAAACAACCAGCTTAAACTTGATGTGGAAGAGAAAAGAGTCAGGACTGCACAGGAATTAGCGGTATTAGCTGATGAATATGTTCTGACACACAAAACATACAAAAGCCATGAAAATGTATTGCAAACAAAGTAGTAACCACATGAAGAGCAGTGAGCCACTTGAAAATACAAGAGTGAGGAATAATCCCAAAACAAATGAAAGAGGAAAGCTTCTAAGGTGTTTCAGTTGTGGAAAGGTAGGACACATTTCCAGAAATTGTGAGTACTCACTCAATAATGCAAAAGTCCAGAGTATGCCTCAAAGAAGACTACTAGAAGGCTACAAATCATTCATGTCAATGGAGAACAATCATCTATGGATGATAGAGTTCATAGAAAATCAAAATTTTATGAGATACCGGAGCATCACAATCATTGATATTTAAAAGCCGACTTCTGAAAGAGATAAACTTGATGACTGGCAAATGAATCAGTATAAGGAGCATAGGCAGTGAACCCATAAAAATACCTATCCACTGAATGATCCTAATATTGAAATGGATAGTTGGAACAGCAGAGTTTATGGTTATTGACTGACTACCGATGGATAACATTGATATAGGAAATGATTTAGCTGGATCTAAAATAGCCATCACATCCCCAGCAAAATTAGTACAAAGGCTGCAGGCATCAAAATCAGTTTTGAACAAGAAAGATATAATGGCAAGAATCGTGACACGTGTAAAAGCTAAAAATCGGATTTGAGAGATGGAAGAAGAGGCTGAAAAACAGAGCTGCAGAGTGAAGTTGAAAAACAAATGAATATGATTATTGCTATGCCTTCCAACTTCCCTACATTTGAAAAGAACAAAACTTATCAAAGATCTATATTTGTTGGCAATGTTGATTATGGTGCCACTACAGAAGAACTTGAACAACACTTTTGTGGATGTGGTTCATTAAATAGTAACCATCCTTTGTAACAAATATACAGGACACCCCAAAGGGTTTGCCTATGTGGAATTTACTGACAAAGATTCTATTGACACAGCAATGGCTCTTGATGAATCTCTTCAGAGGGCAACAGATTATGGTCATGTCAAAGAGAACTAATTGGCCTAGTATCAGCATCACCAACTGTGGACAAGAGAGAACTAGACATGGCAGTTACTACCAAGGTGTGGGATCAGGTATTATCTTTATCCACCCCTAATTCAAGTTGGCTGACCTTAGAAATAAACTAAGACTGGACAACGGTTGGTTTACAGAATTTCTCTTTATGTGCTTGAACATCTCTGGAGAATGATGAACTTTCTTTTGAGGAAAGATACTTTAAATTTTTTTAACTATGAAGGTGTTATGATTTCTATGCTAAATCTAATTAGATTAAGTTGCATACGAGCTTAGCCAATGAGATGGGGGGTGGGGGTGGTTACACTTCCTGATAAAACAAAAGAGTTCTCTCCTTTTGCATCTTTAGAGAACACACAAAAAAAAAGAAAATAAAAAAGAACTTAGGAGGGTTCTCGAGAAAATTCTCAAAATGCTGTTTCCACAGATATATTCGATCTTGTTGGCTGGTAGTTTTCAGTTTAGCTTTGGCAGTGCTCTTCCTTCTGCTCTCTTTGTTTATCATTTGCCATGCTATCCTAGATTGTCTATCTTCAACCAAGTCCCTAATCTTATTGATCTGATTTTGATGAAAAATGTTGCGTGAATAGTGATGGATGTTTTAATAAAATATTCATCGCTGTTAAAGCAACATTTTTAAAACCGAAATGTTTTAATGCTGATTTTCCATCTTAATAAATTCATCGCTTTTGGATTACTTTGTTTTTGTATTTTCTTTGTACTGTCTGATTTTAACCATTATTTTCTTGCATATATATATATATATATATATATATATATATATATTGTTGGATTATTAATGGATATAGGACGTCATGAAAATCGTCCATTCTATTTATAGACTTGCCTGTCAGCAGCAGCATGACATGAGAGTGAGAGAGAGAGAGTTGTCTGTCTTTCCATGTATATCTTTATATATTATGTAATATTGTCATCAAAATAATTTAAGTTTATATCCATATCCATGTATTGTTGTTCTAACATCTTTCTGTCTACCATAATATCTCTTATATCTTAGCCGACTGAGTAGTACTTGCTTAATGAAATAACTAAAAAAATATCAAATTTTATCAAATAAGATAAAGACAAATTATATCAAATAAATTTCCAATAAGTTCTTTTGTGATCTTCATGAAGAAACAATTGTTTTTTTGATAGCTTTTTGATTAAATTGCATAGTTATTCAAATAAATCTTTTCTGATAACAACCTTGATCTTTTAGATTAAAGCATGTTCTATGAAAGGAACCATTAAATGTTGATATTTTTTTGAATGTTCATAAAAATAAGCCGAGTTGCTCAATTTGTTTTGTTTGATAACGGATTTATTTATCTTTGAGTTTATTTAAAGAAAATAGTAAACATTTTTTATTGAAAAAGAAAAATTAGATTGTCTTTGTGTATTTTTAGATGTTAAATAAATTAGAATAATTGCAGTAAAAAAGAATATGAATATTATTTAGAATCCTTTATTGATGTAATTTTAAAAATAAGTTTTGAATTCAGCATTCTTCAAAATACTTATCAACTACTGTTTGGACTGCTTTGTGTGTGTGTGTATATATATATATATATATATATATATATATATATATATATATATTCTAGATTTTTACTGTTAACATATTCATACTCATACATTTCATAAGACTGTTGGGAAGATTGTTTATGTTGATCCTTCCAAAGATTGTACTCACCATACTTGGTAAGCAAATATTTTTGAATTGCCCTGTTCCACCTGATTAGAAGTGGGCTTACTCTTTTCCATAAAAACTGCTTGTGATTTGTTCACAAGAGACAAAATTCATTTACCTGTGGAATCCATACTGGGCAACTTCACAGTTTGGTGGCAGAGTGTAGTAGTATTAAAGAAAAATGGCCATCAATAATAAATTCTTAACCTCACCAGGGCTTTTTCCAGAAAAATATGCTGCTTGGCTAAAAGAAACAAAATTCTGGCAAATGGCTACAAATGTTAATATCAAGAAAAGAGCTTCAACTGTGTTCTTGAGTTCAAGTGCTAGAACTAGAGAAGCATTGCTAGGATTGAATATGGATGAAGGAATGAAATTATTTTATGGAAGGTTGGACTCTCTATTCAAGGTGGATACTGATCAAGTAGCTCTTCTTGCATAGAGAAATTTTGAAAAATATACTAGACCACACAATGTCACCGTGGCTGATTTTTATATAGAATTTGATCATATAGTTCAACAACTCTGTGAACATGAAATCAAGTTATCTAATGCTGTATTGGCATACAATGCCCTAAAGAGTGCTAACCTTGGAGAAGACAATGAAAAATAAATAATGGCTACCATTAGAGACATAACACTTAATGAAACAATGATTCAACTAAAGAAAGGTGATGGGTGTTAGACAAGAGACTTTAGTAAAGATTGAGCTAAGTTAATATTTGCTGGTTCAGACTTTATTTGATTGATTGCTGGAGGGGAAGTACTCATTAGAGTCTTTGGTCTAGCATTTACTATTTAAAAACAGGTTGATGCACAAAACTTCATGGAAGTGATTTTAAAAATTGGATAATTATAATGTTTTTTATATAATAATATTTTATTGACCCTCTCATAAAATTATATAATAAAGACCTTTCGCTTGTAACAGAAGGCATAATGTTAATATGGTTGACAATATCAAGTTGATATTTGTATAAATCTTTGAGCTGATAAGAAAATGAAGCTTTGGTTGCTTTTCTTATTGAAAGAAATATTCAACCATGAGTTAGTCTTTTATCAAATAGTAATTGTGTTTAAGAGACATTTCTGTGAAAGTTCATTAAATCCCTATAATTTCTACAAAAAGGTATTTTTCTTTGAGATTCTAAATTTAAATCTCATTTCCATTATTTCCACTATTGCATATTCATTTTTCATTATTTTTGTATTTTCCTCATATTCCTACACATGGCCTAAAATGATCATATTTGTATAAAAGGACAACTAAAATTTTAAAAATAGTGAAACAAAATCCCATAAAGGTTGATATGCCACTATAATGGGACAACAGGGGTTTTAAAATGATCATATGCTAAAATTTTTTGATTCCTACTGAATAATAAATTTATCATTTCAAATAACATTTTTGAGTGTCTGAAATATTTAGTATATTTGGAGATTAGTATCTATAAATTTCTAAAAAGCCTTTACCTATATCTGTAGGGTTTATTACTATTACAAAAATTGATTACTAAATAACACACTATATATATGCATGTTTCACATTTACTTACATGTACCAAGTAATTCTCTTTCTCTCTCTTTCTAACTTACATTTTCTCTCTTACTCACATTCTCTCTCTCTCTCTCTCTCTCTCTCTCTCTCTCTCTCTCTCTCTCTCTCTCTCTCTCTCAGTTTTAAATCCAAACTTATAACTAAAATACTCACAAGAAATTTAGTGTGGATGATGTCCTCATGACATTTTTTGTCATCTGTTCTTCTCTATTCACATTATTTACTTTAATAATATTAAAAATATATATATATTCTTGAAATAGAATTCTTTTTAGCCAAAGAAAAAACCCATAACCTTTTCATTTTTAATCCTACATTATTCCTCTTTTGTAAATTCCAAAACTAATATTTGCAAACCAATTTCTTTACTTTTTTTTTTCTTTTTTTTATTGATGATCCTTCTATGGTTTCCAACAGGAATGTATGGACCTCCTCCAGGTAACTTGTCTGTTTCTTTCTCTCTTTCCACCCCTATATTTTTATCGTGTATCCTTGTGTTTGATCTTGTTTTAGCCACTCTTGTGGATTTTGCATTTTTGAAATCCACTATCATTATGTCTATGTTGCACAGCCTAGCTGTGTATATTATCTCTCTCTCTCTCTCTCTCTCTATATATATATATATATATATATCAGTGATGATAGCAAGATTTTGATGTTTATTCTAGATTGTTCTATGATGCATGATGTAGAGTTGGCTGAGGTCAGCCATGCACAATTGGTCATAATTGGATGGGTTCATGGGTGACGCATTCGTGACACTATCTAATCACTGACTGTGTTATATTTATCATGTATGTATTTGTTATGACCATATTCGCATAGCACATGCATGTGTGTGCAAATATGCATAACTATAAACTGGTGGTGTCACTTTTTCAAGGCATCCCAAAATAATATTCTTCAAGCCACCACATATGCCTCCTTCCCTTGGGACCACAAGACAGTGTGTGTGACGCACCACCACATCTGTGCAGATAAGTTCTGGGATGGTCCTGATAGTCTTGCGGTCTCCATCGCTGTGGGGGTATCCATGCCTTCGTGGTTATAAGTATCCTCCACTTCCATTGGTTTCACGTCTGAGAGCCCAGGTTGGTAGTGCATAGTCTACAGTGCTGCATGTTGGAGCCTTGGTCCTGTTGGGATATCTGCCATATCCAAAATCACAGGAGTATCCTATGGTCATGGATAGTATGGACTGTCTATCATTGGGTTTATCTCCCAGCAGTGATTGTGTGGGGTCATTCTGTTGTTCCCATCAATGCATATATGGTACTATCTTTTGCCCAGTGTTTCCATCACTCTTCCAGTTTTTTTCCATCAATGTGTATATGGCCTGGTTTGGTTCTGTATTTGGACTGATTGTCCAATTTCTTTCTTACGAAGTGGACGACTGTGTTTGTGGTAACTCTTCATGTTTCTCAGGTTCCCTTTTGGCCATTGCTTTCTCGCAATACTGACTGATTTCACTCCACCATTAGTGAATTCAGTATTTGTTCTGGAGGGCTAGAAGATGGTCTTTCACTATACAGCCATACAGCTTCATTGCTGGGGACATGTCCAGGTCTTGGATGGGGGTGTTGCAGTGTGTCAGTAAGGCCCTAGCTGTCAGTACTATCTGCCAGTATTCATTTGACTGTTTTGAAGGCCAGCTCTGCCTGTCCATTATCCTGGGGGTAGTAGGTTGATGAAGTATCTTTTTTATTCCCCAATTGTCTAAAAACATGCAGTACTCCTGGGAATCAAACGAGGGTCCTTTGTCAAATGATATCTCTTCTGGGACACCATATGTGCTGAACCTCTTTCATAATGTGTCACATGTAGTCCTGACATCCCCAGAATACATGATGACTACTTCTACCCACCCTCTGTAGCAATCTGCATATACCATGCAGTTCTTCTACCTGAGAATGTCACAGAAGTCTGTTACGATCTTATGAAATGGCAATTCGGGATTCAGTGGTAGTATTAAGGGTACCCTAGGTTGTGATGAGGCCATGGTATTGCAGATGTTTTATTGGGCTCTGGTCTGGTGGATGCTTGCATCTAACCCTAGCCAAAATAGCCGTTGTCCAGCATGCCATTGACACCTTGATGTGCAGTGTGAAGTGATTCGTGTACCTCTCCCCTTAGTTTCTTTGATATAAGTATTTTATGGTCCATGATTGTTGCTCCTTCAAAGCAGTAAAGTGGTTCCTTCATGGACCAAAAGTAATTAATCATTTCTGGTAGTTCATGCTGATACTTGGGGAACCTCTTTTGTATGTATTCAGCAAGGGATCAACATTCTTTGTCCATAATAGCTGCAGCCACAATTTGGTCTCATGTGACTGCCCTTAATTTGGGGTCATGCTCATAAGTTGAGCTAAATGAGGCTCTTATGTCACTGTTGATGATCTGTGTGGCATTCTTTTCAGGCTTCCTTACATAGTTGTTCCTGCTTGGTCAGTCGTAAGTCCCTTCTTTCTGTAGTTTGATGTTTTCCTTTTGTAGCTCTATCAGTTTCATTATCAGTGGTAAGTACAGTGGAGCTCTCGTAATTGTTAGCATTAGTGTGGGGTCTTCCATAGTTTTGAATCCTGTCAGCGACAACATGTAAAGTTGGCTGAGGTCAGCAGTGCCCTGTTGATCGTAATTAGACACTATCTAACCACTGACTGTGTTGCTGTTATCTGCTGCTTATATTTATCCTGTGTATATTTGTTATGACCATATTTGGATTGCACATGCAAATATGCATAACTATAAACCAGCGATGTCACTTTGTCGAGGCATCCCCAAATAATATTCTTCCAGACACTACATACATGAGTGGGGAGTTTCTATGGCACTGTCACTAATGTGCTGGACTACAACATTGTAGCAAGCAAATTCAAATTCCAGTTGCACAATTATGTTCACTTTCACTTGGGAAAGGTATAAGCCCCCTTATGCTCCCAGCTATGAGTTAAATAGTACTACTGTTGTTGTTCTACAAGTGTGGCTTTGGCATTAGATAACCCACAAAGGTTGATATGCTACTAAACAAAGAAACCAATAAATGAGAGAAGAAAGGAATCTAGATTTTTCCCCCTTCAATCTTAGAAATCTCTGCATTTGAAAACTTTTTTGTTTTATTGTTGAGTTTCTTTTTAGGGAGAATTCTTTTTTGTATCATTAGTATTTCCATTTATTTTTTAAGAAAACAAAATAATATATTTAGTTATTAACTGTACTTCCTTTTGCCTGTTAATTTCCAAAATCTTTCACTGTGTCCAAACTATCTTAGACATTGTTCTGCATGTATGCATGTTAACAATCAAATAATCATATTTACTAAAACCTGAACCTTCTATGTTTTAAACCTCTAAATTCAACAAAAGACCCTCTCAATGGCCAGTAATTCAAAATAGATTTTCATTTTTCTCAAATGTTATTCATGACTTAAATAATTACATAGCCAAGTCTAAAAGGCAATGATTCTTAATGATATATCTAGTACTAATCTCTTATGATTGTACTTGCCATAAATTTTGGCTTTTATCTTGATTTGATCTGAGGTGGCTGAAGATAAACTCACCTCCAGTATCCCAACCAATTGAAAGATTCCTGTAAAGATTATCAGAAACTCTATTTTGATCTTGATAGCATTAAGTAATGTTACCATTTCATCACTACCAAAGAAATTAAATTTGAGAAAAAATGCTAATAAGTATAATTTGAAAAATTTCCCATTTATGAGTAGAACCTTATAGAAATCTTACATAGAATTGTGGGGGTGCAATTGGTTCTCTGGGTGCTGAAGGAATTTCTGCTAATATCATTGAATATATTTCAATTGTTTTCTTTTTCATACATATTTTTATCCCTTTTTCATACTTTTGACAATCCATTACAAATAGTTTTTTTGTTTTGTTTTGTTTTTTTTGTTTTGTTTTTTTTTCCTATTCCTTACTCAATCAACTTCAGTCATTTTTTTTTTTCTTTCTATGAAACCCTAATGACACTTGCAGGGTTTATTGTAACCAGTTTACTTGTTTTCTGTGCAATATGAATTTTTCCTACCCTGGTTTTGTCAACTGTCACGTATTGATTCTTGTTTCTTAATCTTTTTCTTGAGACAACTGATTTCTCACCTGGAAATATTACATATTAATATACACTTGGACAATAGTTCATGTCTTAATTGTTTTTATAGTCCAATGCTTTTATCCTATTTGGCACATAACCTGATGGGTTTAAGCACTGAAAATAAAATGAATGAAAAAATCTCTGGAAAATTTTTTAACTATGTTAGTTTTCAAATCTCTGACTATGACAGCATCCTAATTAGTTTGTCAATGAAGGCTTTCATCAGTGCACATTGCTCAAGTTAAAAAACCATATTCTTTACTGCTTTAAGAAGATTTATAGATTATTTTAATACTACTATTATAATTAAAAAACAAAACAAAAACTAACTTACAATGTTGGTCCATGAAAAAATAATTCAGTTGAATTAATTTTGTAATAATTATAGATAGATTGTTAGACTAAAGGAAGATAAAAATGATGTGCACTCATTGAGGATCAAAATCACTTGCAATGGCTTTCAAGATATGTTTATTGTCCCTCTACAGCAGGAATAAATATAATCAGCAAATATATAACTATGACACCCCTTTGCCACAACCTCGTCCACCTCCTTCCAATCTCTCTACTACAGCATGGGAAAAAACAGATTGAAAGTTCCCTCCAGGAAAGTGACCATACACTATCCTGCCCCACATTGTGATTCTTTAAATGGAAATGCAGCGACAATCACATCTGAAAAGAAGAGAGGGGTTGCTGGCAGCTGAAGACTGAAAACCGAAGGGTATATATTGTAGAGCAAAAAAAAAATACAACTCCGATTTCTGCAGTAGTTAATAATAAAAGGGTTTTATAATCTTCAAGTTTACAGATGGTAACAAAATCTGCGGGTGTGACTTATAATGGTCTAAGGCGTCGGTCTAATGAGGGTTAAGTCTTCTTAATTATAATTCGTCCTAGCGGCGGACTGGTGATATGAGCTGGCAGCACGAAGCACAATTCCAATCTGTTGGTCCCTGCCTGGTCTTTGTCTGCTTCGTCTGGTCCCAACTGCTTCGCTTACTGCCACCAACTGCTGAGTTCAAAAATCAGCTTGTTTATATAATAATTGCTAATATTCTGGGGTAGGTTCTGACTGAAGCAGGGGTGATCTGCATAACGTCATTTTTAACTCATCAGACATTCGTTATGTCTTTGTTTCAATTCTTGTCATCAGAAAGGGTCCAACCCCTTTTCCACTTCTTCCATTAAGTCGTTCCTCTCACTGCACTCGTGATGAGGAATACAGGAGGATAGCTTTCCTCCTACCAGCAGTTTCTCTCATTTTACTGCTTATGACGTCAAGCTGGAGATTCCTCCCCTTATGCCCAAATATGCTCGCCTGTCACCTTTTTGATGGAACTGGTTTCAACCTGCGTGGGAGGAAGGGCTGGTCTTCATCCCAAACTAATTGATAATTCCTTTTTCAGCACCGATAAGTAATTCCGAAAAATTACCTCACCTCATTAGTCGCAGTGTTTTCATCAAATGCCAGATAGCCTTCCTACCATCAACAAAGATTCCCTTGTTCGCCTCTATGACGCCCCTTTTCTTCCTCAATTTCCATTTGTACTTATTCACCTCTGAGGTTTATCCTTTAACTGGGGTATCTCCATGTCACTGCGATCAGGTGCGAGTCACAGGTCACGGGTTATCTTCCCTGATTGTCAAATTTCTAATTTTTTTTTTTTTTTCAGGCTTGAGAATTGTTTCATGATATCACTCATTTCTTAAAACAACATATTTTTCTTCCTCTATTTCCAATTGTACTTGTAACCAACTTAATCACCCTTATTACCTGTCAACATCTTCCAAATCTCATTTCTGGCCATTGTCAAAAGTTCTTTTCCCAGAATTTCAATTTTACACTTCTCTGCAATTATATTTGGCTGCTCAACTTTTTGTTTAACCCTTCATGTACCACGCCACAGACCAATATTGTCACATAACAAAATCTATTGAATTTGTACTTTGAAAATAAAAAAGTTTGATAACATTGTCTTAGAGAGTTGTCTTGTTGATATTCTTTTTTAGGTATACATCTAGAAAATAAAAGAAAAGTGGATTTGTGTTCATTAAGTCAGGTAGAGATAAAGGAAGAAAAATCAACCATTACATATGAAACAAAATTTTTACTTTTTCTTGTTCCTGGTCAGAAAGTGTTATTTCTCAGTTGCTTTTGTCTAAAGTAATTGACAAAGTTCTATTTTTTCTTCAAACTTTGTTTTTGTGATTTAGGTAATGAAATTTTCAAATTTATCCATTTTCCAAAACATTTCAAAATAGACTGTAGGGTGTCCTTAAAAGTTCATATCATTAACTCTTATCTTGATAAATTCAATGAGAATAGAGACGCATACTCAAAGGTGCAAGATGAGTGCTTTCATTAAGATGCCACTGAGAGGAGAGAGGTAAGATCAATTTCCCCTACCCCTCCGTGTTTGAATTAACAGGCCCCAAAGATTGACCGTTAAAAGAGGAATAGGAATGTAGGTCAACTCCTTGGTCTGCCTATTGAACGAAGTAATGAATCCAGGTCAGAATGAAAGCCAAGAGCTGTCTACACTCTGTGACTGAGTTGGGCAGAGAAGGGGATATAGAGGTCAGTATAGTAGCCTGAACAGCATGACAGGGGGAGGTGGAGGAAGAAGAGGCCAAATGATTGGCCAGAACCCTAAAGCCGGAAGTAGTGCCCTTTTTGTCAGAGGAAATAGGGAAAAAGAATTTCAGTTTTTAGGACGGAGGTCGCTGTGAGAGGACGTGTGGACCTGATGCTGAAAAACTCCCGGGTATCTCGCCGGTGAAAGGAATTAAGTTTTAGGACAGCAGTCGTCGTGATAAGATGTATTGAAGCTGCAGCCGAAAACTCTGGTAAAAGAAGCGAAATAGTTCTTGGACAAGAGTTAACAGATGCCTTCAAGCCAAGCTCTACAGAATCCCGCTAGCCCATAAAAGAAAAGAAATCTCAGAAGAAACCCATTGAAAAAGCTAAGTAAACCTTAAAACCGTTTTCTCCCTCCACCCTTCCTAAGTATTACAATTATATGCCCTCTCTCTCTCAATTTAAAGAAAGAAGCATATAAAGAATTATATGCTTAAAGAAAAGAAGAGAAATAGAATGAAAAGATTCATTTCTTAAAACTGTAAACGTATGAGTGGACTTTGCTACCTTCAGGAGTAAAGACAGAAAAGACTTTGCTATGTTCAGGAGTAAAGACTTTGCTACCTTCAGGAGTAAAGACAGAAAAGACTTTGCTACGTTCAGGAGTAAAGACAGAAAAGTAGAAAGAAAGAAAAAAGGAAGAAAGAAAGACATTTATGTTGGAGTCTGTTTGCTGGGGAAATATAGCCGGCCCCTATAAATATTTGTTTGGACCTCGACTATCAAAATTTTCGATATATTTTAAATGTCCCCTCATTGAAATTTATTTGTTGTATTATTTACCCAGCGAGTTGCCTTCTTTTGCATATTTCCTTTTCAGCTTCATTTCACTTCGTTTTATTCTTGCTAAATGTCCTATTCGCCTTTAGAAATATTACACGGGAAATTGGAATTGCCGTCTACAAACGATAATATTTTATCTCAACCTAGAGGTCCATGTCTTCCATTATCCGGGGGTGGGTAGGAAGAGGAAGTGGCCTGGTGGGTGTGTGTGTGTAATGTGAAATTTTGAAACCCCCTTGCCAGTGGCGGTCAGTCTAGCCCCAAAGTAACCCCCACATTATCTTCCAGTTCCCATATGCTCAAAAAAGGGAATCTTAACTGGACTTATTTTGCGAGGGATTAAGTGCCAGACTGCCCTGACTTCACGTGCGTAAAATAAACTCCCGTCCTGGGATAAATATTTTATGCACCGTCACAATATACTGAAAACATGAGGGAGATTGATATGACTAAATGTTTTCTTTTCTGTATAATTTTAGTACAAATACATATAAATTTTAATTCATATATTGTTTTATTTGGACTTTATACAAATGAAAATGTCCAAATTTGTCTATTTTTACATTGAAAATAGATTAATTTCCAAATTTCATTATCCAAAGAACAAAAGCAAAGTTTGAAAGGAATATAATGGCCATTTTCTATATTTTTTCAACATAAATAATTAAGAAATAACGCATAATATTCAGGAATAAAATTTGTGTTATATACTGTTAGCATTCTTGACTTCACATTTTCCTTTTTCTTTGGCATTACTTATTGGGTTTATATCATTGAAAATGGGCACATATTGGATTGTTGTAACACTATATATAAGGTATTTCAGGGAGTTAGATGAAAATCGACATTTGACAGTTCACTGTCAAAGTACTAGCAACAAAAGCATTATCTCAAAATATTGACGCAAAAATAAATATCTATCTCAATTTGACCCTAACACATAACCAAAACATAAACTAAATTTCATTCCTCTTCTCTTTTTTTTTTTTTTTAAAGCTCCTTTTATTATTTTCATATTTACATATATTTCTGCCATCTATGTTCACATCACTCACTAAAACTTTCCCTTTGTTCTTTTCACCATACCCCACCAGTTTCACCAACACCTTATTACCACATCATCCATCAGCCATTACTGACACTATACTAATTATACAACAGAACCACCGACCCTAAGTACTATTTTTCTCATATTATCACCCACAAATATTTCCAGTAAATGTAAGTAATATTTTTAGTATTGTCAATAATTATCATTACTTTTTCCACATTATTGCATCATGAGCACCCACCTGTATTGTCAGAGAACATTATAATCCTAATTGTTACATTTATTATTATTATTATTATTGCAAAAGCTACTCAAAACTTATCATTTTTATTATCTGCCCATAAATACTACATAATACATTATCATTATAAAAATAAATAAAAAATAAAATAAAAAAATATCCTTCTAAAAAAAGTAACGTGATGATGGTTTTAATTTTAAACATCATCATTATCACTCAATAAAATTCATCACGAAACAGACATTTCATATTCACATCAAATAAACCTTTAGCTATCAGAAAGATAGGTAGGATCAAGAGAAAAAGAAGTCATCCTGATTGTAACAATTCTTTTCCAATCTCCTTTTCACCCATTCTTCCTTTTTCACAATCTCTTCCTTTGCTTCACCTACACATATATATGTATAAGCAAGTGACAGCACATTCACAGACATACTAACAATCAAAAGCACACAAACTTAGGAACACATGCACACAAACAAAATCCCTTTTCAAACAAAAAATTAACCATACTAATCGGTCTTTTTTGTAAACTTTTCACTGTGTGACAAATGCATAAAGCATGAAACCCAAGGTCATAGACACTACCATATAAAATATATATATATATATATATATATATATATATATATATAAGCTCTATCATTGATATTTAATCTATTTGATGATATTACAAAATTTGGTCCACCATTAACTCACCAAGTGAGCTAGCAAGAACTATAAACCTCTACAATACTATATATCTATATATCTATAGATAAGAACAGGTTAGAATAAAACCTTCATATAGGAAGTCAGTGCTCACTCTAGGACAGAAAGTAAGTGAGGCAAGAGCACAGTGTCTTCTGTTTGACAATATGCAAGCTAAGCTACTTTGCTTCTCTCTTTTTTCAGCATTCTTTGTTGTCTTTGTGATTCTGGACCTCTCCTCTACCTTTGTTAAGTTGTAGCAGCCAAAATCTTAATACTTTTGACCAGGAACTTTCATCCATGATTGGATATATTCCATAATCTACTAAAATATAAGCAAATTAGGCTTTCAGAACTGTTTTCTTTTCATAATAATTATTATAAACATTTAATTCTGATATATTTTTCTCATTGTAAAGCATAAATGAATGGTATTTAAAGACCACTGAATTCAAGTTGTTAGGGGTGTTCATCTGTGGTGAAGAATTTAGACTGAAAAGAAAAGAAAAATGCCAAAAAATCTGAATGTTTAAAGATATTTAATGAGGGTTTTAAAAAGTTGTCATTCTACATTCAACTAGTTAGTTTCTTAATTCCTTTCTATTCCCTCTTTTTGTGCAACTTGGCATTCTTACTTCTAATGAGGTAATCAGAGCATTAACCAAATTATGAAACAACCCACATGGCCAGTTTGTTGGTTTGGCTATTTGTCTAGTGGTATGGATCCCATTGTTTCTTCTCACACCAGGCCAAGTGGGTATTTCACAGGTTGAACAAAAAGTAATAATAGCAATAACAGAGGATGGAAGGAAGAAAAAAAAACCCACAGATCCAGAACAGCAAAATGTGAGAAGGTGAAGTTTGGCTCTGTGTCTTTTTTCCTGGCTGCTAGGCTTAGCATCCTTGCCTTGACTGCTCCAGCCCCAGATCTTAGGGTTGACTGCCTGGCCCCATGTCTTGGGCTTTGAATGTCTGACTCTCCTGCTGGGGTCTCGTTCCTAACTCACCTTCATTCTTTCTTCTGGTCTCACAGGTTCATGCAGACACAGCTCTTTGTGTGGTCTTTGCACCAAATTAGACCCTCTAGACACTCTGATGCTGGTCAAAGATGCTGAACATAATTCTGTGGGTATACCCACAGACCCATGCACATACATCCATATATAACATATCACTCAATAAGTCTCAGGCTTAACTAATAAAACAACAACTTTTAGGCAAAATTCGACTTTATTCATCAACATAGTCTCCTTCTAGGGTGGTACACTGATTCTAATGCTTCTCTAACAATTTGATGCCTTTTTTGTAGAATGATTTGTCTTTAGCCTTGAAATATGCCTCATTTTCCAATATCATTTGTTCATTGGAGCCCAATCTCTTTCCCTAGAACATTCTTTTGAGGTCTGCAAACAGCCAGTCATCGTTGGGGTTCAGATCGGAAGACTAGGGTGTGTTTGGAAGCAATTCAAAGTGCAATTCATGTAGTTTTGCCATCGTTACAATTGACTTGTGACATAGTACATTGTCTTGATGAAAGAGCACTTTTTCTTCTTCATTTGTGGCTATTTTTTTTGGCAATTTCTTCCTTCAAATGCACCAATAATACTATATAATAATCACTATTGATGGTTCTCGCTTTCTCAAGATAATTGATGAACAAAATACCTTTCACATCCTAAAATACGGAGATCAAAACCTTGCCTGCTGGTGTTTGTGTCTTTGATCGCTTTGGATGGCTTTCATCTTCTGCTGTCCACTGAGCTGGTTGCCAATTTGACTCTGAAGTGGTGGGTCCATGTTTCATCCATTGTCTCATATTTATGCAAAAACTCCTTTTTGTTGCATTGAAACAGTTGCAAACAGCACTCTGAATCATTGATGTATTGTAGTTTTTGATTGACTGTGTGCAAACATGGCGTCCACTTTGAACACAGCTTTCTCATTGACAAATGTTCATGCAAAATGGTGAATACATTGCTTTCTGATATCTTCAAATCCTCTGCTATCTCACAGAACTTCAATTTATGATTAGCGAAAATGAGTTTGTGGAGTTTTTTGTTGTTGGACAACTGCCGAATTTGGGTGACCTGAGCATTCAGCATCATTTGTGTCTGTACAACTACATTTAAAGTCAGCATACCACCTCTTAACCATTGTTTTCGATGGAGCAGAGTCTGAATAATACTTATGAAACCATTGCTTTGTTTGAACAGTATTTTTTCCCATCAAAAAGCAATGCTTTATCCACAAACAAAATTCAGATTTTTCCATTGTTTCGAAAATTTGCTACAGTAGCTTCACTTAAATAACTAATTTGTTAACTAATAATCTGATTGGGCTCAAATTTTGACACATGCTATTTGAAGGTTAGTACTTTATAAAAGTCATGTGGATTTTTTTAATTGTGACACCATCTATATGTCAGGCCCGGGACTTATTGAGTGATGTGTTATATATATATATATATATATATATATATATATATATATACACACACACACATGAATGCCCATTATTTTACTACAAAATCACTTTGATTTTATTAATTAAAGATAATCAGATGATTTTTATCATATCTAATAAGACTTGTATTTTGTAAGTTAAAGCGATGCTATCCAGATTGTTCCAGAATGAAACTTATATCTTGCCATGACAATTTTATATATTTTAAGATACATCTGTCAGAATTTATATTTATCAATTATTAAAGAATCTATTTGTTTGTCTTCCAAAGAGGGTCTAATGGTCTGATATAATTACCAAACTTGGTATACATATTTATTGGAGGTGAAGGAAAGTTTCAATGTTTAAAAAAAGAAGAGAAAAAGTTCATCATTGGGGAAAGAGGAACTCTCATTGAGACGGAGATCTCTATCAATAATCACTGGGTAGCCATATTGATGCAAAGCAAATAATTATACAAAAAAATTTACATTTTCAAACTTCAAAAGAAAAAATTAACAAGTTGATTTACTAAAATAATTATTCACATTTCATGAAACATTCTTAATTAGGTTTATTAGTAACCAATTCACCATCAGTACTTAGAGATCCCTTGACAGTCATCAGAAACAGCTTCAATTCTAGTTTTGACTTCTTACCTGCCATAGACTGGTAGTTCAGCTAGTTTAATCTGTTGTTAAGTTTGCTGTTTAGAATCTAACAAATGATCCAGAGAGAGAAAAATAAAGGTGGTAAGTTAACACAATCTGATTGGGTGGATGATTTTAGTAAGCCAGAGTAATACTAACATTATTTCAGATTTTAGGTATGTAGATAGCTATCAATCATTAATAGACTTATGAATGGTTGTAATGATAGAGCCAAATCATTTTAAGGAGTGGAGAAATTCTTATAATAGGATCATCCAATAAATAAAGGGGATTTAAAAAGAAAGTAAAGTAATTTTTTTCCATAAATGTAAACTCTAAATTGTTTAAAATTAGTTTATAACAAATTTTCTTTTTTTTTTTTTTTAAATTTTGCAAAAATATTTATTTTGAGGTAATTCAAAATAGTGACAAATCAAACCATGCTCAAGGCTTGAATAGAGATCTGGCATCAATTTTTTGGTGGTTGAGAATTGCAAACCATGTAAGATTTATAGAAGAATGTGTGATATATACAAAGAAGCATGTTTTAGAAAAAAATAAATATTAACTAATGGGCTAAATATGGGTTTACCTCTATGAACCTGAATTGAAAAATACTCTGTAATGGAAACAGACTCTCTTGTAAAAAGAAAGTTCCAGGTGCAGTGGTCAGTAAAGAAGGTCATACTGACAATGTTCTGGGACATAAAAGGACCCATCACCATTAATTTCCTTGAAAAGTGTAAATAGGTAAATTTATATTGATCCACAAAATTTGGTAGTAAATATTTTTGTTTAGAAGAATTTTTTTTTTTTACTACTTGTCTCAAAAGATATAGTTTTTGATATCCAAGTTGATACTGGATATTGCCAGCTATAGATGTCATTGGACATTTTGAATAATACTAACAATTTATTAATGTCAAAATTTTGAATAAATGATTCTATGCAGGCCTGCATAGCATATTGCCTGGAGGACACATGTAACTGCAAGAGTTTTTGTTGTAGCTCTTGAGAGCTTTCAAAATAATAAAAACTTCTGTGCTCTATAAAATAAATTGATTTATGAATATCATGCAAAAAAATTCAATTTCAGGGAAACTTAAGTTTAATCAACCCTTGTTAAAAGCATCAGTTCCAGCCAGATCCCTGAAGTTAATTAGCAATGAGATTGTTTTGTACTTAAATGGGTGGCTACAACAAGTACTGTAAACAACCAGCTGCTTGTGTCTCAAACTAATCAAAGCTTAGTGAATAAAAACCATTGTAATGTCTAATCAACTCCATTTAACTCTTCAAATAAAAAAAATATTTAGAAAAAGATAGTTTTTGATTTGTGCTGACCAGATCTATGCTAATTTTATAAAGTGATAGATTCTTTGAAGTAAATATCATATATTTGTAGCAATACATGTGGATGGTTATTTCACCCTTTTGATTGGTGCTAAGAGAACAAAATTATTTTCTAAGAAAGGAATTTAATTTTGATGGAAGACATAAAAATTGGTAATATTTTGAAAATATTTTGATGAAATGCACTGAACTTGAGAAAAATAAATCTTTATAGTTAAATTTCGATGGCTTAGGTTATTAAAGAACTGAAACTGGCTTGTGCTGGATCTGAATACTGATGTCTAGTTTGATATAAAAAAATTTCTACTCTGTTTAATTTTTTTTTGTTTTTGTTTACATCAGTGAATCTGGCAACTGGATATTCATTTTTTAAAAATATTTGACAACATATATCTGACTGGATATGAATTCTTGTATATCACTAGTTGTAGTAAATGGCCAGCTTCACAACATGTGTTAGATGGCCATTGATTTTACAAGAGTTTATTCACTCTTTTACAAGTCTTATTTTTTATAATCCTGTGTGTCTATTCAACTTCACTGGTGTAGGAGCCAATTTAGTTGCCAACCACTTAGCTATGTGATAGGTAGCATTGGGTTACATGATACCAGTAGTCAGAAAACGTGCGAGTATCCCCACGACAAACTTGATCTTGTGTCACATTTCACCATCATGGGAAAGTGGATAAATAACTTCTTTTCAATCTCCTTAATCTCTCATATATTATGACCTATTTTTCATGAAATATATAAAAAGAGCCAAAAAAGTGACCAGAAGGCTCATCATTTCAGTCTTAATTAAATTTTAGAATATTTTTCTTTTAATTACATTATGAAGCACAAACAAGTAATCATATTTTGGTAATAATCAAAATGTGTATGTGTTGGAGTGAATATTCTATATTCTTGTCTAAATTAAGTAAAAATTCAGCACCAATTCTTCACCATGATTATTTTCTTGAATAAAAGAGAAAAAAATTCTTGGACCTTGCTTGAATTACCTTTTTCTTTTTGAGCAGGAACAACAACAGTGATTGTGCAACCCTCTGTTACTGTAGCAACCTTCACTGAAAACCCTATACAAGTTCGGTGCCCTAAATGTAACGCAGATATTGTGACGTCCATTGACTATGAGAGTGGTACCTTAAGCTGGATTCTCTGTCTCATCCTTTGCTTTTTTGGGTGAGTCATCTCATCACTTGATTCTATAAGACTTTATTTTTTTTTTTTTGATTTTACGAGTCTTTTTTTTTTTTTTTTTTAATTCTATAAGTCTTTTTTTTTTTTTTTTTTATTCTACGAGTCTCATTTTTTGGCTTCTATAAGTCTCTTTTTTATTCTACGAGTTTCATTATTTTTATGGTTTCTATAAGTCTCTTTTTTTTTCTACAAGTCTCTTTTTTTTTTTTTTATTCTATGAGTGTCATTTTTTTACTTGGATCTCTCTAACCACCAAGAGTAATTTATTTATTTATTCATTTTTTTTGCGTATATATGATTCTTTCTGTCAGTATAGAAATATTATCAAAAGATTAAGAAGATCGGGAGAGAAAAACTCAAACTGGAAAAAGTAATGTATACAGAACATAAATTTTTAAAATATTTCTCATGTTTTAAAGCTTTTCTTTCTTTCTTTTTCTTTTTTTCTCCAGCTTTTTCATGGGTTGCTGTTTGATTCCATTCTGCATTAACAGTGCAAAAGATGTCATCCATACGTGCCCCAACTGCAATCAGCATATTGGCCGTTATAACCGGATGTAAAAAATCTTTTCATACTATGGTCAGGGTTTGTATACTCTGGGCTATTAAAGAGATGACCACTGGCCTTTCATGGACCAACTAATAAAATTTTTTTTTTCTTTAATCAAAACTGGTCAGTGGAGAAATACCCTCCAAATGATAAGTGATGATAATTGATACTAATTCTGATTATAATCTTTGCCAAACCTGCTATGCACTGTTTTGTTGTCTTTTGTCTGATATTTAACAGCATTTTGATATTTTCATTTGGTTCAGGAGAGAAAAGAAAAGCAAATTTCAAATTTAATCTGATTTTTAAAAAATAATTTGGATGTGTTTGTGGATGATCATAGTAAGGGCAATTTCATTGATTTATTAATAAGCTGGTTTTACATCATGATATGTTTTAAGGGTTGATTTTACATGATATAGTTGCTAAATCAAAAAAAAAAGAAGTTCAAGAAAAAGAACATTATCAATTTTTGACAATTTTTAATTTTATGCATGCTCACATTTTCAATGGCTACCTGTAACTGCAATGATTTTATAGAAGCAGATTGTTGAAAAGGTTTACTGTAAAGAATTACTCAATGTTTGTACATATTATGATAGGATGTTTCCCATAACATTTGTACTTTGAACAGTTTCAGAATTTAATTTTTCCAAATGAATATTTATTACAAAACTTTATAAATAAAAACAAAGTTTTCTTAAGGAAAAACTAATTAAAAACTAATCCAATTTCTGTTAGATTAATTTTGGACTACACACAATACACACAAACATGTTAAAATGTTCACAATGTTAAATGTCTTACATAAATCTTAAGTTTTATACATACTGGACTGCACAATTATCAGATATCAATATTGTGTCATGTTGTTAATGTTTCTATTCACTTTTAAAGTAGTAGGCTCACTGTTAAAAATCAATAAGTGGACAAACAAACCTACCTAATACTTATATCTGATCAGACAGCCCAATATGTATGAAACCCAGTTATGGATAGCATTTAACATTCTGGTTTTGAATAAACCCTGCTTAATGTTAACACTAAGCATTAAAAAGAATTTCTCATTCATTTAGAGCAATCTCTTGCCCCAAACATTTATACTGATATATATATATGTATATATATATATACAAATATGTGTGTGTGTGTGTGCATGCATATAGTTAAAGGCAAGATTTGTTTTAATTAATTTTTTCCTGTCTAGTTTGGTTTTAGCTTGTATATAAAGTATCCAAAATGTTCTCAGTGCTTTCAACCATTGATCATATTCTGAGATAAAAAAACCCCCAAACAAACTACATTCTATAAGATAGCGTTCAACTTCAGAACTGGTATACTAAATATATTTTAACACTGAATTGGTATGAAAACTCATACTACAAATTATTGCAAAGGGTTTACATATGAATATATGAGTTAGAATTTTAATGTAACAAATGCCATAGAAAAACCTAATACATCAAATTTTTTCTAAATTCAAAAGCAATAATATCTCAATTTTACCTTTTGAAAATTACCAGTAATACTTAAGAAAACTTTGGATAATTTCTATACAAGCCTAACAATCTCAAAACAACCAAAATTTCTGTGTTCTTTAAGAAAACTTGTTTAATAGAAATAAAGACTGCTGCTAAAATATAGCCTTATATATATATATATATATATATATATATATATATATATATATATATATATATATATATAGTATAATTCTCTCTGATTATGTAAATACTTGCTGTGTGAAACAGTCAGCAAGAGAAGTGATAATATTTCATATAATTACTTTTTAGTTTTTATATATATAGATATAGATAAACATTTGTCTTGTTAACAATTTTACCCATAACAAATTCAATTCCCATTAAATCTGAATTGATATTTCTTTTAGTCTACTGAAACAGTGACTTTACTTTACTTTCTTTCTTTTTTTGAAAACTTTGCAAAAAAAAGATTAAACTATGTTTTACAAACGTATTGTTTAAAAAATATACAAAAGTAACATTAATTAAAACTTTTAATCAGATTATAATTCCAACAAGCCCAACCATCTCTGTATTTCATGACTTGATGACTAATTTTTTACAGTTATATGCTTGTTAGTGCAGCTCAGTGGTAGAGCAAGGAATTAAGTATTAAAAAGACTCAGGTTCCATGCAAATGTTCTGTGAGATACACTAAAAAGAAAACGAGTTCAATTTTCTCAAGTAATGATACACTTTTCCTTTGCAGTCTGTCTAGTGCTGAAAAATCTGTGATATTCATTTAGTATATATATCGATTAACTTTAGTTATTAAAAAAGTTTTTTTGATGTCTCCTCAGTGAGAAAGTAAAGAAAGAGAAATCGTCTTCCACTGCTTTGACAAAGTTTTGTTTTCCTTTTCATCAGCTTTCATTTATTTCTTGCTTAATTAAAAACTTGTGATTCATAACATTATTTTGCCTTAATTCTTAAAGATTTTCCTTTGCTAGAGAAACTGTTTAAGTTAACAGTCCAGTTTACAACAGATTCATTTCGATTGGAAGGAAACTCTTTATTTAACAGCTTTAAAAGGCGCTATTAGGTTAGACTGTTTTATGCATTTCCTGAGCTTGAAATTTCCAGCAAATCAAGAGAAATATGTGTACACACACATTCAGTAATATACGAATCCTTATCATATTATTTTCGACTGATTTCTTTCTAAGAGTAAGTCTTAATGTTTTTCATTATTATTTATTGTGAAAAACTTATGAATATATCTTACAACTTTTTCTATATCAATTCCATGCACAAGTATTCAAATTAGTTGTAATGTAACTTTATGTATATATCATATCCATCATGGTAACAATTACATTTTTAAAATATCTAATATCCATCTTCACCAAAAAAACTTGTTTCTTTGGATTTTCAAGACATTTTGATTTCTAATTTTGCTTTAGAATGATTATGATGATTATTAAATTACTTTTATATTAGTTTTGACAAGTATTGCTTTCATCTTGATTTTTGCTTTTCATCACAACTAATTCAGTCTATGTCAGTCTACCGCCATTAGTAAACAATGCAGATAAGAAATAAAGAAAAAACTCAAAAAGAGACAAACTGTATTCCTTTTATCCTCAGGAAGCCTGCCTGTGAACAGCAGTGAATCTTTTGATTGAAGTCCCAGATATTTTACAGTTAGCAGAATATCAAATCTAAACCTTAAACTCATTATCTATTTCCTCCCAACTGCTCAGCACCATATTTGTTATTGTTTTTATATACACTAGTAGTTTTAAAATTGAGATATTTTTATTGTTTTATACTGTTAAAAAGTCTATGCATGTTATGCAAATATCTTTGTGACAAATTTTAAAAGGAATTGTACATTTTTCTAAAGGATTTTATATAGCCAACTTCCTGTTAATTTTTTCCAGAAATCTTTCCTTAGGTTACAATTTGCAGATGGTTGCCGTCCCAAAGTCTTTTTCAGCATTCTGCCTTGTTTTATCCCTTGAAATTATTAACAAAGCAAAAGCATTGATATGGATAGTTTTCTTCAAATAAAAAAAAATCCTAGTTGTCTTCAAAAATATAAAAGTACAGTGTGTAGTGTTAGATTAGAATTATTTTTATTTCTTATATTCAAAAAATTGTGAAATTTGACTGATTGATCTCTTAAATGGTATTTTCCCCAGGTAGACATTTTTTAGAATAGATCAAATAAATCCTTGTTTGGATTCATTATACTATATACAAGCATACATGCATGTGCATTTCTGTTCCTTTTTCTTTTGATTATGAATAAAAACATAGTTGGATATTTCTTTGTTACTTCCAAATAAATGTTTTTATCCTAATGTAATAAGATTTTCTTTTTGTTATAGTGGATGAATTTATTTACCTGTTTTGCCGTTAAATTTGGCACTTGTTATTATTTCTTTTCTTTTTTCAAACTGAAAAAATTGAATATTAAAAACAGTTTTTACTTAGTCCAAAAATAGCGATATTGAATTATCTAAACCATGGACAAGTCTTTCACATCTTATACCCACCGCAGTTTGTAGTTCTGTTCCCAAAAAATCTGCAGTTATTAACAAGTAGCCATTTTGTTGAAATTGTTTGCTCAATATTCTAACACAAGACCCAACATTTATGTGGGTTTGATCAATTCATATATGCCCTGTGCTCAACATGATCACTCGATTGATCTTTTGTTTCTTATTTCATTTCTTTGATGAGTTTGAATTGCTTTTCTAATTTGATTTGAAGAAATGTTTCAATTTGTTTGTTATTTGTTATCTTGACAATTTGAAACTACTTTGATGATTCAGAGAAATGATTTTGATGGCAAAGCCAACATTTTGTTTGTGCACACAATACTGCTGTTTTCATTTGTTTTTAGCCTTTAATGATAGATATAATAAATATATTCATATAAAACTATAATATTTTGTACATTAAAATGAGTGAATAAATTTTTTCTTTTTCTTTCTTAAAGTTAATCTTCCCATCTGCTGTCTGTAATGTTGAAGGCTAAAATTTTTCTCTGCCTTTCTTAAATTTCATATCACATTCACACTGTTTAACTTCTAATATTGATTAATATCTGTTATGATGACAAAAATAAATAAATATAAACAAAATTCGCATTTAAAAATGGTTTTGTTTGTTAAAATTATATATCAATGTAGATTTTGTGCGTGTGTGGCTTATTTAGTTTGAATCACATTTTTATCCATTTTATTTTTGTATGGATTATTTTTGCTTTGGGGTCAATATCAGGATTTTTTTTTCTTATAAAAGATTGTTTTTATTTGATTAATTTTGACTAGTATTATCCTTCATCTTAATTGTAGTTGCTTTTTAGTGCAAAACACATTGTTCACCACTTATACAACACTGAGGAATACTGCACATTGGAAACAACAATAAAGAATAAGTTCCCGGTGAGACTTAAACTCATATCCACTTTTGCCTTGAGGAAGCTTGGTTCTCCATACTAGGTTTTTTACCATCTAAGCTACAAGATCAATGGTAATCACAGAAGTCCAAATAAAACCTAAAAGCCCTGATCTCCAATTTGTCAGCACAATGTTTGTTCAGATAAATGATAATACTAGTCAAAAAATTTTAAAAATATAAATAGAAATGTTTTTGATTTGTTTTATATTCTTGTAATCACATTTGTTTGTATGTGAAACTTGAACTGTATGAAAAAATGTGATTGAGAATTTTCTATCAGAATCAGATATTCTAATCTTTTTCTGTTAGCATGTTTGAAAAGCAACATGCTTGTCATTTTTAATAAAAATTACAATTTTGGTTTTATTTCTAAATAATGAATAAAATGCAGAGAAATATTTTCACTTTGTTCATTTGTCTAAAATCTGACATTTATGTTTCTTATATTCTATAACAATTCCAATTTCCATTTGGCTGAAAATGAAGTCAATTGACAATTTTGCTGCTCCAATAAACACAAGAAATGTTGTTGGTCTGAAAATGCTTGAATATTTTTCTTATTATATAATTGAAAATGTTCATGCAATTTTAACCATGTATTTTTGTGCTTATAATAAAGCAAACTGTTTTGTGTACAATCACGTGTTAATTTATCCTCAGATTTAAATTTGATGTCTGCAAATGAAACTTATTTTGAAAAATTAGACCAGAACAGATTTTCTAAGTTCTTTATATTTGCTAAAATATGAGGGTCATTCAATAAATAAGGGAATTTTTTGGAAAAAAGCAAAATAATTTTAATCTTGCAAAAATATTTGTTTTGAAGCTATTTAAAATAACAGCAAATCAGAATCCTCCAGGCTGGAACAGATGTCTGTCATCAAATTTTTGGTGGCTGAGAATTGCAAACCATATGAAATTTGCAGAAGGATGTGTGATGTATATGGATAAGCATGTTTTAATCAAAAAGTTTACAAATGAACAAAACATAGAATAAAAATGACAGTTCATGGAGTAGAAACCCTGGTTCTGCAGTAAAAAAAAAAAAACCCCAAAAAGCTTCCATTTGCAGCAGTCAGTAAAAAAGTTCATGCTGACAGTGTTTTGGGACATGAAAGGACACTGTTGATTTTCTTGAATAAGGTGCAACTATAAACAGTGCTTTCTATTGCTGATTCTTTAGGCAATATTCATCTTACTTATTTAGTGATCCTCATATAAGAACTATTTTTTATGTAGATTTCTATTTGTACTTTTGGAAGAGGAAAAAAAGAACCAAATGTTAAGTCACAGAGCAATATATTCAGTTATTTGTTTAGTTAGAAATGTATAAAAATCTTGGAAAGCTATCAAGGTTAAAAGGTTTTTGAATGTTTTTTTTTATATCTGTAAATCATTATAGTTTAAGTTTTGTAACCTTTTAAATTGAACTTCGGAATAGCTACAAAAATAATTTATTTGTCAAGTGTGTAAATAAGTTTACCATTTAAGATAACATAAGAATCACAATCAGAATTTAATCGCAGGGTAATGCAATCATTTTTATATGAAAAACAGATATCTGTACCCATGTATCCCCACATTTTTAGGTTTGTCTCATTGGGGAGAAGATTGTATGTAGATCAAAGAAAAAGATACCGCCAATAGCTCCATTGCAAATAAAGTGTTCCATGAAAGTTTAATGGGTTCAATATCATCCCAGATTGTCCATGCACATTGTTTGGCCTGAGTAACAGCAGTAGCTTTTCCATGTTCCTCCTTGAACATTTTGACTTTTTCAATTATCATATACTTTTTTCCCTTTGGAGAAGAACTTGTGAGTTGTGTTGCCTAATCCAGCTTGATTATTTTAACTCAATATGAATATGAATAATTCTGTCCTCAGATTGACACCCAAACAGAGTGAAAACTTAATATTAAAGCTTCTGAAATTAATGTGATGCAGTACAACATGCCATTTCCAAATTTCTGAAGGAATGAATTGCATCAGCTTTCCTCACAGACAGTGCCTAACTGATTCTAGTTTGCTGCACAGTAGACAAAACCTGTAACAAAGCACATGTGCAAAATTAATAATTTAAAATGGTGACAGTTTACCCATCGCACCCAGTGTGTGCATATATTTATAGATAAAAAATGTTCACCATCCTTGTGTCAAATTGACAAAAAATATTTAACTTTTATTATGGAGTAGGTTATTATGACATGGTCTTGGGAGCAGTTTTCTCATTTTATTTTGTTTTTCATTAAATGTTTTAATTTACATTTATATAAGAGTTAGATAGAATTAGGATTATAGTTTTAATCCTAAGATTTTTTTTTTCTTTGATTTGATGGTGGGAAGAAAGTTTGTCATAAAATATTGTCTAATTTTATTTTATTTTATTTATTTTTATTTTTTTTATTTTATTTTTTTTACTATTTCCTGTCTGCAATCATCTACAAACTATGATTGGCTTTGGAATCTTCAGTTCACCAACAACAATTTTCTCTCTCTCTCAAATGGAGAGGGAGAGAAAAGGATAATCAATAATTCTGGCTGCGCTAAAAATAGAAAGATGAACAGAAATAAGCAAATAAAGGATAGTGATTTCTTTGAATTCAGTCTTTTAATGATTACCATTCTTGCAGATATCTTGTTAAAATATCTGAGCATCAACTAATATGGTTTTCAATATTTATTAAGTTTAGTCTGACACAAGGCCATAAGTCTGGAAGATTAACATGCTAATAATTACACTATAACCTTTTAGTTAAATCACAGGCTAGTTCAGAGAATTTAACAAATCTAATGAAGATTAAAAAGTAAAGCTCAATTATTTTTATAAATTCTTACCTAAGCAAGCCTTACTGTAGCATAATGGGAAACTTATCTGACAAACTATTAATGAATGCGTGGTAATTTTGAGTCTCCATTGAGCATCCACACATCCAATAAGGATGAAACTAAGCTTATGGAATATTAGTTGGTTCTACTTGATGTTTTAGACAGTTGCATATTCCCCAACAGCACCAGTGGTTGAAGTTAAGCTAGGATGCTGAATTTCAAAGCATACTGGTTCTCTTCACTTTGATAGGAATACATTCTTCCTATCCTGAGTTTTTTTTAACATTATGTTATACTATAGTAAGTAAATATAAATTATAAATTGAGAAGAACAGTTGGCAACCACTCAGAATAGAACCATCAAACTGATTTTAGAATTACTCTAAATCTCTTTGCCAAAAGTATTATTTCTGTTCTTGCTTATTATATAGACTCTTTGTATTCACATGTAACATGGTGTAAGAAGTTATGATTTCTAATTATACTGTCTAGATTTCAAGAGCAAAGCAGAAAATGACAAGTGGACAGATTTAAAAATTTAACAATGCTTTTTTTCCATTTAGTACATAAGGTACAAAAAGTGTCTGTCATGAAGAACTTTTGGAGGAAACCAAAATATTCACAATATATGATATAACTCACTGAGGAATGGAAACATATCTGAAGAAAACAAAACTTAGAATAAGCATTTAGACCATGGATTACTTTTCTATAGCCTATAGCAAAATCCCTTTTGTAGTGAATATTTTTTTAAAACTATGGCATCTGATTAAAACTTAATTTTTTTACTTTATTTTTATTCAAATTTAACTTTTTATATGAATTCATTTTCAGGCATTTAATATCCCATTGTATTTGGATAAATAAATAAATTCTCAAGCCGTCAATTAGCTGTATAGTTAAGCACTATAGGCCTATTTTTGTCCCACTGCACCTCTTTTTCAGGATATAATGGCCTTTTGTGTACTTGAGTTTGAGAACCCTGATTTAGATGGATAATTCAGTAACCTCAATAACATGGCTTCCCTTATTAGGCAATATGAGAATTAAATGTTTTCTATTCTCATAAAATCTGTTGCTTTCAATCTAACCATGCCAGAACTTCTTTATAATAGTTTTTTTCTTTCAATTTGCCTTTGTCTAAAATGTATTTATTGTTATTTGCTTCTCAATAAAGTCTTTGTTGTTCATGAAAAAATAAGTAGAATGTTTGAGAAACCACAAGAAAGCAAGTCACTAAACATCTAAAATGAGGATAAAAATCTGAGAAAAACTGAAAGTAATATATTATTATTCTTCACTTCACTTGTAACTTGGTTTGGTTGTGGGAGAGATACTTATGTAGTGTATCTTAGGCAGGAACAGCCTGGCGGAGCCTATCCCTTTCTGTTTGGTTGCCACACCAAGGTTAAAAAGCCCAGTCTGCTTTACTATTTACTCATAGCTGGGAAGGTGGAGAATTGTTGGATTCAAACCTTTCCCAAGGGTATTAGCACTATGCAAAATGCAAACAGCCTCATTAAGGATTTGAATTTGAGTAACTAAGTTCATTTCTTATGATGCCACTGAGCATATAAAAAACAAGACAAAACTGGTTTTCCATAAAGTTGAAATCAAACAGTTATTGGTAGTACTTTCTATAGTGCTATAGAAAATATCAGTCATAAGTATTTAAACAAGAATGAAATCTATAAATCATTATGTAAGATTGCAGGAGCCATTAATGATTTCAAGGAGGAGGAAGGATTAAAATTAACTTACTAGTTTGTTGATGGTTTTGAATACCTATGTGACTTTGCTTTTTCAGTCTCACTGATCAATTCAAAACAAGATTTTAGAAGGATAGAACAAAAGCTTTTTTTTTTTCATTTAATAATCTAATTATAATAAAAGAAAATATTTTCAAGAAATTTAGCATTTATAACCACAAAACATTACTAGATACCTTGTTAGGGGAATTGCAAAAAAATTATTTCTTGTGTAATATTCATGTTTTTAACTCCCAAAACCAAGTAGTTACAAGCAAAATTTTTGTTGATCAAATACTTGTTAAAAGTAATATATATATATATATATATATATGAAATTTTAGAGGCATGGTTGAATTTCTATCTCTTGCAAGAAAACCATCTGACTTTATTATAATCTCCAAACATTTTGTTTAGGTACTTTCATAAAGAAAGTTTAAAACTAGGCAAAATTTAGTGAGTTTTTATTGATTACATTCTGTATTGCTACAGATTGTTTTGTGCAATGGTACTCTTAATTCAGTTGTAAAAATTGATCAAGAAAGTTTGATAGGGCAGCACTAAACCCAATAGCTGGTCCATTAAAAAAAACAAATCTTGCACGTTCATGTTTTTGCAGGGGAGGGTTCAACTTCTAAACAATAAATAGTGGAAAATATGAAAAATAAAATAGTATATAAGGATTATATATAAACATTCACTGAGGATTGGTTTGGTTTTATGGCATATCAACCATTTTAGGTTATTTAATGCCAAATCCATCTTTATACATATCATCATCATCATCATATCGTGCTGGCAGCACGGATATCCCTGACCCTCTCTCGCCACTCCTCCCTATCGTTCATCGCCCTAGGTAGGTCTTCAGGACAACAACCTGTATCCTCACATAGCTGCTGAATGTACGTTCGTGCTGGTCGTCCTGCTTTTGCGCGGCCGTGTGTGGGGATCCATAAGAGTACATCTCTTATGAGTTCATCTCTGCTTCTCCAGCAATGTCCTGCATGTCTGGTTCGCCTAACTTGAATAGATTTCGTGATAGGGGGCAGGTGTCCGTACAGTTGGTGTCTTGTGGGGTGTTGCTGCCAGGACTTGTTGAGGATTGCACGCAGCATTCTTGTGTAATTGCCATCTAGTTTCTTCTCCAGCCGTTTTGTTAGCGTCCATGTAGTGCATCCATATAGCAGTATCGATGTGACCGCTGCCTGGAAGAAACTGCGTTTCATTTTATCGGTTAGGTCTGATTTCCATGTAGTCGATAGCCTATTGATAGCTGTCCATGCTTTCGTTATCCTCGTTTCGATGTCCTTTTCGGTTGATTCGACGCTGCTTCCTAGGTACGTGAATTTGTCTACTAGTTTAAGTGGGGTTCCTTCTAGAGTGGAGATGTCCCCTGTTTGGTTATAGCACATATATTCCGTTTTGTGTGCATTAACATGGAGGCCTATGCTTGCTGCTGCTCGTTCCAGGCTATGCAGAAGTGTTTCGGCTTGGTCAGGTGTATTTGCCAGTATCGCTATGTCATCGGCGTAGTCGGCGTCGGTAATTGTTGTTGCGGGATATCTTCTGCTTCTTTTCTTCGTCAGTTCGAAGCCATTCTCTTTGATTTTGTCAATCGATGTTCTAAGTACGTAGTCTAGACAAATGATAAAGAGATACGGAGCCAGCGTGTCCCCTTGTAGTACTCCTGCTACAATGTCGAAGTATTCTGTGTCTCCATCTGGTGATCGTACTTTTACTTTAGTGTTTCTATAGAGAATCGTTATTGCCGCTACGGTTTCTTTAGGTATGCCGTACGCTAGTAGGATTTGTTCCATCTTTCCTCTGTGAATGGAGTCGAAAGCCTTGGTAAAGTCGACAAATATTAATGTCGCTTGTAGGTTCTTTGCCCGTACACCCTCAAGGATTCTGCGGATGGTTTGTTTATACACAGTTAAATGTCAAAACAGTTCTATATCAAACAATTCATGGTTGGTTGGTTGGTTGGTTGTTTGGTTTTATGGCATATCATCCCTTGTAGGTTATTTAATGCCAAATCCATTTTTATACAAGTAATCAGTTCTATTTCAAACAATTCAGTTTAGCATGAGTACACAGTTTAATTGTCAAAACATTTCTATTTCAAGCTATTCAGTTTAGTCAAACAGTTCTAATTCAAACAATTCAGTTTAGTATAAGAATAGATTTTTTTTACACACAGTTAAATGTCAAAACAGTTCTATTTCAAGTAATTCAGTTTAGCATTACACAGTTTAGTTCTATTTAACCCATATATAAGGCCCTATCAGGTGCTACCACTCCAGGCCAGAGTGGACCTGGGAGTGATAACAATGAAGGAGTACTCCACATTCCCCAAAGCTCCAGCATCACTGGAACCTCACCATCAGATTGTTTAGGGTCATATCTTGGACACTCGTTGGGGGGGGTTCTTACCCCTGTGCAGTCTGTGCATTCTACAGTCTCAGCTGACTGGGCAAATTCACTGAAGAAGGATTCATTTGAAAAAATAGATCTGTAATTAACAATTAGATTAATATAAGCTTTTAAAGCTTATATTAATCTAATTGTCAATCCTTTTGCTTTTCACAAATATCAACCTCTATGTAAATAACATAAATTTGAGTGATAGACATTCTGACTTAATATAAAAATATTTTGTCAAAATGGATTTATTGAACACAAAACTTAAGTCATTTAGTAATAAATATACAAAAACTAAATGTACTGAAATTTTTTATAATTTCCTTTAAAGAGCAATGCAAACATTTCATAGGCCCATTATATAATCAAAATTCAGCAAACGTGTATGCATATGTATGTGTATGTGTTATGGTAGCTATCTAACGAACTATAATGAACTCTTCTAGTTGGTGCCCGTGGTGTAATGATTATCGTCGTAGGAAATGGACACGGCGACATGAGTTCAAATCCTGGACGAGGCTAATTACATTTCACATAGCACTGATACCCTTGGGAAAGGTATGAATCCAATTATTCTTCCTCCAGCTATGGGTAAATAGTAGGGCAGACTGGGTTCTTCAGCCTTGGTGAGGCAACTAGTCTAGGAGAAGGAAAACTCTAAATTCAAACCTATTCAACTCTGCTTAAAAATTGACCCTGTGTCATATCCTGCCCAAGCGGAGGGGTTGGTAAATATGATAATGAACTCTTCCTATTACTAAGAATACCAGGAGAATATTCATCTCGGTGTTAAGTGAACTCCAGCCTAACACTTTGGCAGTTAGACTGATGTTCAACACTTTTTTGCCTATGCTCTATTTATACTTTCGTTCAATATACTTGTTTCACGTAATCCTGAGTTCATGTCTTTCTTCTGGACCTTTTATTGCTCCATAACAGTATGAAAACTTGTTTGCAATATATATGTTTGTTTGTTTGTTTGTTTGTGTGCATAGAAGAATGCATGGTGTGTGTTCTTGTATATATTTATGTACATATAAAAATTCAATTTACTTTGGCATAGGGAAAAATGGTGAGAGGAAAATTGTGTTGCACCAATCTTATAAATAGAGAGTACTTGCCTTGAAAATTAGTATTTAAAAACCTGGATTTTACTTGGGTTTGAACATTGACCACTGGCATTAATGAGAAATATATAATTCTATATATTATAACTAACCCACCAAGTAGTCCCTCTAAATATGTACACACACACCTGCAAAAAACAAAAAAAAAAAAAACACTACTTTTTTATTTGCATTTTTTCTATTTGTTGTACCTTTTTTCCCTATCAAATTGTCCATCATTTCTGATAACTTCTTTGTTGTTGCCGAATTGTTTGATCAATTTTGTGTTGCACATGCTTTGCCTGCATTGTATACTCTGCAAATGTCATTTTAAGATCCTCCAGTTGCTGCAGTAGTTTTGCATTTTCATCTTTCTGGTCCTCAAAGTTACGCAGAAGTAGCTGATTCCCCAAAAGGCCACAGTTTTTACGTAAATCTGAGTTGCTGCGTTTCAAGGCATCACGCATTTGTTTGGTACGGCTCAGTTCATCTCTTTTCTGCAAAAAAGCAAGCAATGTATAATGTAGCTAATTATCACATACACCCATATATAATACTAATTTCAGCTTAGTGTAGTATAGGACTCTAGTAGAAGGATGTTGTAAGAGGAAATGATTGTCTTCTCACTCTTTACCTCATGTGTGGGGGGGGGGTCCTGACTTTAAAATCAGTATTTAAAATTCTGGCTTTTACATTTTACATTGATCATAAAGAAAGTGAATCAGAGAAGAAATATTTTCAGGGTTTGTATTACAGTTGCTTACAGTTTTAAGTTCTCCAGAAAATGTTTTTATAGGTAACCAACCATCTCTTAATCTTGTCAGATAACATGCCTATCATATCAATATTAGTGGATAATTGTTTCCATATATGGTGAGTAAAGACAACCTAGTCTGGAATGTGGTAAGACTATTGGCTATTTTTAGCATTTTTCTGAAACAATGCTGATGGAAGCATTTTTAACTACTTTACATTTCACATCAATATAAAAAGACTGAAATAATAGAAGCATTGTAAACCACTAGTTTGATATGCTTAGTTGAGACCAAACAGGAAAATCAAATAACTTGAATGCCTCAGTAGTTTTTTGCAAGCAGAGAGTAACTTCATTGCATTATAATGGTTTAAAGTACTCCCTAGGTATGAAATATTTTCAATAGTTTCAAACAGCTTATTTTCAATGTAGACTTTAAGGTATACATATAGTTTTCTTTTCTATAAAATGATTGTCAAAGCAAACTATTTACAAGAAAGCCTGTTCATCAACATTTGATTTTCTGTTCAATAACTCAGAGAAGTTCCCTCTTCATCTTCCACTAGCTTTAGTGTATCTCTCATTTCTATCTATGATTTCACAGCAACTATTGCTGATGCTTTCAGGCCAAAAGCTTCTTTGAGGAGATTGTATAACTGCTTGGTATTATGAGCATGTTAGCAGCTACTTGAATATCTCTTATTGAGTAACTCCATTATTGATCCCTGATATTATTTTTGGCTTATAGATTCTCAAACTTGATTTTTTTTCGTGATTTTGACAGATTTCTTTTCCTTCAGAAATTCTGAATTTATCCTTTTTAAATAACATTTTTATTATCTCCTGGTCATTTTCATTGTAATCCAGAACATCAGAATAGAGTAGATGTCATCCTTTATCACCTCCCATTCACCACAATATTCTATAGATGCAGAATGTTGTTGAAGTGTTCTTTTATGATTGGATTATGGATTTTACTTATATTTAGACATTTACATGTAATAAACACGTCATGATATAACTTCAGTTTTAAAATAAAGGAAAATTTTGCTGCTACCATGAAATGATCATGTCAGCATTCTCCCCAATAATCATAGAAATTTTTGAACTTTGAGCACATCTGGGTTGCTTTGTGGGATGGCATACATGTTTAATAGTTTCTGAGGCATGAAAATTAGATTTTTGATTTTTTGGTAGAGCCTCTGACAAATACATAAATGCTAAACAGTGAAGTAAAACATTTCTAACATAGACTTATGTATAATGTCATAATTTTTTCATCAACTCCACATAGAAATTCTTCAAGACACAAAGTTTGATTTCTCTGCAGCCTTCTTTGCCCTTTCAAAAGGTGAATTTGTTACCTCTTTTCTTTTTATGAACCTCTTCCAATAAAGTCTTAAAGAGTACTGCAATGTAAGTGCTATAGTAACTCAATTCCCTCGTAACAATCAATCTTCTTCTCTGGGAAAACATTAGTAAGTCAATCAATTTTAACATTCCAGAATACCAATTGCATTTTATTTCCAGCAATTTGATTCTTGTTTTTCTTTGTGTTTCTAGCACAAAAGTGAATGTCGGCCAGTTGCAGTTCAGTCATAGATTGAGCAAGCTAATAGTTAATTTACCTTTTTCAGAAGCTTTCCAGCTCTATTGGGTGAACAGTAATGCCATCTTTGAATAGAGTTGGTTAGATTCTTGTGAATCAATTGAACCCTACGTTTATCCCACCAATAAGGAATTAACTTTATTTTTAGACACAAACTGCCAATGTGCTGGTCACTAACTACATGGCTTTGTATATTTTGCCAACTTTCCATCACTACTGGACTTTAAAGACAAATAAAAATGTCAAAACAGAGTCATACTTTTATGTTGCTTATGATGAAGCTGAATAAGTAAAATATGTTATATGAAAAAATTGTTAATTTCAACCATTTGATTTTCATTTTTTCATTCATATTTTGGTAAACAGTAAAGATAGAAAAATACAGGATAAGAGGCCAAAGAGATTAGCAGTGCCATTTTTTAAATGTAAAATTGTATTATAACTAAATGATCCATGATATACTCTCATACATACATACATACATACATACAGATAGATTCATGCGAGATATCTGTTCATTTTGGAGTTAGTTCATATTTAATTGAGAATACAATGTAAGCAAATTTAATATGCAAACCAAAATAACTAAAAAATAAAATAATGCTTTTTCTATCCTGTAATTATTGAAGTTTGAAAATATTTTATAAGATACTCTAACAGTTTATTTTTGAGGGAAAATATATGCATATTTCATTTTATATTCCTAGAAATAGTTTGAAAATGGAAAAGTACAAATTGCCAAGTTTGAATATTTTTTTGTAAATGAACTAAAAAATATGAATAACCAAAGACTTTTAACAAAAAAGCTCATATAAAAATTTAGTGGAGTTTTAACATTTCAACTTTTTACTCAAAGTCGTATTCAGAAATACAATATTAAACAATACATTAAGTCTATCAGTTTCAAATTTTTCCAATGATTTTTTTAAACCAATGCATTTAAATTTCACCCACTTAAAATTTATGGGATGGAGAAAATAAATTTTTGTTTAATATTATTCATTCTGTCAGAAAACAGTTAACATGATGATTAAAATCATATGACAAAAATGGGATCTTTGTTTAAAATGAATCAGGAAGGTCTAAGAGATTTGCTTATAATCCAATGTGAGTGAACTTACTTGCGCTACTTGGGCTTCAATCTCCTGCAGTTCCTTGTACAGCACTTCATTTTCTACTTCAATGAATTGCAACTTCTCTTTCATATGTGTCTGCACTTCTACAGTGCACTTGATTTTCTTTCGTAGCTTTTGTAATTCCTGTAGCAAAGAACAATACAAGAACAAAAAATTACTCTTCACTCTGTTATACCTTATTTATCCATCATAATCTCCAAAGTTTCTTTAGTTCTGTTTATGAATATTTTGCATACAACATTTTAGTAACTGATCACAAATCGAAAATTGTAAGTTTATGTGTTGACTTAGTTATAAAAGATAGAAGTCGGCTTAAATCTCTTGGAGTAACTACATTTGCTTTATTAATTTTTGACTAGTAATTTTTCATCTTCAGTTAAAACAATTTAAGATGAAAAAATACAAGTCAAAACTTAATAAAGCAAAATTAATAAAACATTACAACTATTCAGACCATCATTTTACAGTCATTAGAAAATGGCACAAATTGAATAAAATTTTGGTCAGATTCAAACTTACATTTTTTTTCCCGTGAGAAACCTATCTTAGCATGATAGCTGCTCTACTACTTTAGTTATAAGATGATGAAATTAAATTATACAGACTTATTCCTTATTTTCCTTGAAAACCTTGTGCTGTTGGATTTAATGTTTAATTATTATTAGTCATAATATCATCTTGAATTAGATTAGGATTAGACAAAGCATTGGGAACTATTATTTTTTAGCAATCAAAATTAAAATGATAGAAATTAAAGTCAAAAATCAATAATGGATGTATTTGTGATGTATTTGTTCACCTTGTTTGACTTACATTTCACCCTAACCCTCAAAAATTTTGCATCATATTTCAATGTAATCTCCATTCTTTATAACACATTTTCCTCATTGAAAAACAATCTTTTATATTTCTTTAGCAAAGAAATCTTTGGACTGAGTTTTTAGCCATTTGCCCACAGTGCTCTTTACTTCATCATCACTTGGAAAACTTTGTTCCAGCTGAAATTCTTTGAGGGAGGTCAGATCTGCACTGTAAAGAGGATGTGGTAGCTGTTCAAAACCAAACTGACTGATGGTTTCTACTGTCCTTGCTGCAGTATGAGGCATCATACTCTAGCATCAACAATTTGGCAACCCAACAGTTAACCTTAGAAAAGGATAAGTCATCATGCACAGTTTTGTCTACACCCACAGAAATTCCCAATTGTTCAAAAATGTCCTCTATAGTTACTCTTCTGTCAGATAAAATGAGTGCATTGACTGAATCCATCATTTCAAGTATGCTCACCATTGTGAGGCTGCCTGGCCTGTCTTGATGTTTAGCCCATTTGTAAACTTTCTTTTGGCTAAAAAATGCTTCTCTGTACCCATCAAACTTTTTTCTGTTAATTTCTAATGGTTTGCAATTCCCAGTTACCAAAAATTTGATGACAGACCACTGTTCAAGTCTGGAGAAGTCCAAAAAATTAGCATTCGGTTTAGTTTAGTAAAGGGAATTTTGCCAACCCCACTACATAGCAATAGTAAGAACTCCATACACACAATCATTTTGCAAAGTGAGAGAGAGAGACACACACACACACACACACACACACACACACACACACACACACACACACACACACACACACACACACACCTCCTCTGTTAAGCAACCTATCTTCAAGCTTTTGTTTTTGCCTTTTACTTCACTTGTGAATGTGTCCTGTGCTTGTATACTTTGATCCAAACCTGTAAAGCAATACTGAACAGCATGGGGTTGACATCATTGTGAAGAGGAAGACGCATGAGCTGTGGACAGATACTTCCACACAAGTTCTGAAAGTTTGGTTGAAATCTGGCTGTATGGACAGATGAACATTTGGTGAATTATAAGATGTTAATCCTAATCATCTTCAGATATTCTGAATATAGCAGCAATGAATAGGAAAATTTTTAAAATCTGAACACAGAAAATGGAACCAGCAAATCCCAGCTGAAGCTATTCATATTCACTTCACACCAATAATATTAGGAAAGTCATGAATCCACTAGATCCCATCACTAGATATCTTGACAAAAATATGCTACACTGGAATTAAAAAGTAGCAGAGTAAATATTCAAGAAAACTACTCTCCCTTATTTTACCTGCCCAGGCAATATCCTACAAAAACCAGTTACCCCTATAGTTAACCTTGTTAGGATCCAGGTGTTATGCAATATGCAACGAGAGAGCGATATTTTTATATGTATTTGTAAGAAAAACTCAAATAAGGTCAGAGCAAATCTGGGCTTTTTAACTGACAATAGTATCTGAACAAACATGAAAAATGTTTATATAATTTTTTTACTTTTTGAAACCATTATTTAATACCAACACTTGTGCTGCTAACATAATACAGATTTTTTTTAAATTCATGTCAATTTCATCAACTGAAAATCTGAGCTTGGTAACATTTAGCATTACTTTCTAATATCTTACCCACTAAATGATATTGTAAATGGAAGAAAAAATACTTAAAAATGTTAACAAAATTATTGAGAAAGGAAGTTGTGTAATATGAGGATGTTAAAGTAGTGACCTAGATATTCATTGAGGATTACATGAACCAATTATAAATTTTGAATTGAGTGCTGATAAATGCTTTAATGGACAAAGCAAAAAATATCTGATTTTTATTTTACTTAGACATTTCATTGATTGATTAGAAATCATAAAAAGGAAGTTCATGAATACAATGGGAAATTTATTAAATTAAAAACATCATTGCTTGTACAGAATAACCTAGTCATAAAAATTTATGTTAATTTGTTTTAATGTACAAAAAGATTTATAGAAATGTAGTACTTACATCTAGATAAGAATAATTTCAATCATTTTTTAAAATGTTTTATTGAACAGTGACAGTTAAGTTTCAAAATTACAAATTAGTTTTTTTTGGGGGGGAAACTAAAGAAATATGACAGATGGTCAAATTGTGGTAAGTTGAAAATATAATTTTTTTACTTAACTGTCTAATAAAAAGATGAAACAAATAATTGAAACTTACTCTTATTTGGCTACTGAATGTAAGTATTACATTTCTATATACGTTTTTTTTTTTGCATATGAAATACCCATTTTATTTTGCCATTGGTCAGAATACAAAGATGATTGACATGTTTGCAAAATCCCTTTTCTTTTTTTTTGTTTTTATCTACTCAAATCACAGTCAGGTATGTCAAAACTATTTTATGAATATGGCTGAGGCAGTTGTATCTGTCGTTGTTCAATGCAAGCATTTCAAATGCTGATTTTCAAGGCAGGCTCTTCTAATTTAAAACATTGATGAAATACGATTTTCTTTTTCCTTTATATTGGTTTGGAGCTAGGCTAAGCTACCCTAAGTGAACATCTATATGTCTAATTTAGTGGCTGAAGTAGTTACTTGTTTGAACCTAAATAGAAGCCAGAATTTGATTGCTGACTTTTTAAAAAATTCTAGACAGGCTCACTCCAGTTGGTAAGTTGGTGCAACACAATCTTTTTACTTTTCTTTTCCCTCCACTTAATCTTGTGCCAAATCAAACTAAGCCTCATAAATATTCTATAATGCATAAAAATGGCTGATGGCAAGCACAAGGAAAAATGATAAATCTTATACTAAGTTGCCAACAATATTTGCTGTTTGCTTCCTTACAGATAGAAAATTATCACTTTACACAATTTGATCTTTTCTTAAGAATTGCTTCTTGAGCATGGATTGAATAAAAACAAATAAAGTAGCCAGTGATACATACACTGTTTATACTGATTTGGTAAGGTTAACCTGATTGAATAAACAACTTTTATCTATTCTGTATGTCTAATTATTTCCTGAGATGAATACTTGTCTCCTGTTAATTTGTTAAACAAATTCACTAATTCTTGTTACCCAAATGTATCGTGTAGCCCAAAACCTATTGATTTTTATGGAAATCTGCTGCTGTTGTTTGCATGCATTTGAGAGAGAGAGAGAGAGAGAGAGAGAGAGAGAGAGAGAAAGAGAGAGAGAGAGAGAAAGAGAGAGTTATTCAGTTTGCATCAATTATCCCACTCTCTCAAGAGTTTTCTGTGAAAAATAACTTTCTCTCTTGAACCAGTTAGTCATATGATTTATCTATACTGCCTGTCACATGAGGGAGATATAATGCTTTATGGCTATATGTGAAGTTCACACAAAGATGGTCATATAGGATAGAGTTGAAGTAGGGATTTATTTAAAAAAGAACAAAAAAACAAACAAACAGAATAACTGAATTAAAATAGAATATTACAACAATATTAGCATTGTCTTTTAATCACTTCACTTTGATATTAGCTAAGAGAAAGAAAGGATCAGTTACTGGAATTTTTCAAAACCTTTATTGCTATTAGGTCTTCTGGGTTAATGAGGAATGAGGTGACTCAGGACTTAAAATATCTTGAAAAATCAACAAATCCAACTAAATATTATGCAATTATTTTTTATGTTCATTTGGTAAACATAATGTTAGCAAGCAAATTTATAATATAAAAACCTCAATGTCTTCTAAAGATTTCTAAGTTCACAATTTTTTTTTTTTGTTCTAAAATTTAGGAAACTTTGAGGATGAAATTTGGGATTTAGTTGAGAGAGGCAGAGAAAGAAAAAGATTCACTGGAAGTTAAGGATGGATGGATGAGGACACACACACATGCACACACACACACACACACACACACACACACACACACACACACACACACACACACACACACACACACACACACTGTTTTTGGACAATGTCTGTCTCTAAGTAAAGTCTATCCATTCATATCTGATGACCAAATTAGAAGAGTTGTTGAGTGATTCTCAAATATTTATCAAAAATTTTTCAGGCCATATTAAAGCCTAAACAGACATCAGTAAATATTAGTGAGGAGAGGAATCTTCAAGTTTACATTGTATTGTCTTTATTTTGTATTGGTCAGCCTACTATGGAAATTTCTTCTCATCTTTAATATTATTTCATTGTCAATCAGCCAAACAATATGGTGATTCTCTATCTCTACTTTGAAATTTATGTTATTAACAGCTTTAATCAGTTTGTCTGTTGTTCATACACTGTGTTTACAATGACAAACAAAAGGTCATTAAATTATGTAAACAAATGAGTAATTTCTATGGTGAAGTGAATCAAAACTGAGTTTTAGCCTCCATATTATTGTGCAGAGGAAAATTAGGATAGAGTACTAACTTCATTTTAACCCTGGTTTCAAACATCTCTTGTCTTTAATCATGAAATACTTTCTCAAAGGTTATGTGTGAAAAAAAGAGCCAAAGTGGGTTATGTGGTAAATTTAGTTGGATTAAGAATCATATTTGTAAATTTTGTGATACCTTCAAATCACCTAAAATCTTTGCTTATGTTACCTTTGGATAAAATCAAAAACATTAATTTTACCCTAAACACAAATTTTTAGCCTTCCAGACACAACAAGAGATAAAAAATATCACTGAGAAGAAATGAATTCAACCACAAGGCAATTTAATTTGGTTATGGATCAATATGTAAATTTATACCAATAAAATGAGAATGAATTCATTATTTTATTTTCATGCAATAAAATGAATAAATAAATAAACAAATAAAAATAAATAAATAAATAAATAAAAGCTAGCAAAGTTTTGAATTTTTGATAAACTTGAACAGTAAGATCAAATTTCAAGAATAGTAAAATTTCAGCTTTTAAATTTCAGGACAAAAGAAGAAATATTATTGTTGAATGCTCTCAAAAGAAATTCTGTTTTGACTGGCAGCTTTAAATTCTAATAATAATTCATAATCAGTATTTTTTTTTTATTGGACTGTAAATAAATACCAACAATGTTTCCAAATTTAGAAGATTTTTAGAGAATTTGAGGACTATTCTGAGAATTTTTAAGCTTTGATAAGAGTGAAAAAGATAGGTGATACAGTTATTAACTGAATTTTAATCTGAAATTTCCTATGTGATAAATGGAGATGTGTCACTTCATATAAATCTCTTGACAATAATGTATTATAACAGATATATTCAAGAGACAATGATAAAGAAATGAGGCTGACAAGTTACCTCATTTCGTTCCTCAATTTTTTCATTGTATGTTTGATTCTCTATCTTCAGTTGCTCAAAATCAATCAGGTGAAGACCTTCAGCAAGTTCTTCCTTTAATAAAAATAACAAGAGTCAAGAATGAGAAAAGTTAGGAGACCTGGAAAAAAATTCATGAAAAATAATGCAGAAAAAAGTCAATCAAGTATTTTTTTTTTGTTGTATATATAAACAGTAGGAAAAGTAAGTAGTCAAGCAACCATCATTTGATACAAAGCCACAAGAATGTTGTCACTCAGTAAGGAGTGAACTCACTAACAATGATCTTCAAGATTGACTATTATCCTACAAAAGTGAATAACAAACAAAACAAAACAATTTTTTTCTGACATATTTACCTCACCTGATTTGAGTAGAAATAATTTGCTTTCAATACATATCTCTCTATTTAATTTGTAATCAATCAAATCAGTTACATGTATGATAAATATCACTGCGAGTAACTTGCATTTTTATAATATTAGAAGTATTAGAAGTATTTTTAGTACAAATAATTTTACTTTTAGTTGATATTAAAGAGATGTTAGACTATTTTGATTTTCTATTATTTATTACCTAAGTAATTTTTTTTATATATATTAAAGTTTTGAAGTTCATCCCTTTGACAAAGGCATTTTTACAGAACAATAACAATAATGGCTATCAATGAATTTTTTCTTGGTTATTTCATGTTTGTACCTATCAACTTTGTTGTTTTTTTTATCAGTTTTGATTTTAGTTTTTCCAATTTTTCATTTGTCTATTGTAGGAGGAACAGGACTCAGAGTGGACATATCAAGGCTTCCAGTGGTTATAACCCCTTATCATTATACATGTTATTCAACACGATTCAACACACTCCACACATCATTTTCCAAGTTTCTTTAACCCTTCCAAAAACAAAACAAAAAAACAATTGGGCTGTGAACTTTTCAATAACCCCCTCATGTATATACCTGTTGACATGACATATTTTTAGTTCAGATAAAATTTCTTCTGATAAATACAAACAAAAGTTTTTATACCATTTCTCTGGGTGTGAGTCTGTGTTGCAATGTAGCACTGATCTCCTTATGAGAATTTTATTCAGAACCATTTTTTTAAAATTGTCCTTCAATAATTGATATCAGAGACAAAATTACAACAGCCTTCCTAATATGTTTTTTAAAAATCTACCAACACAGAAGGATAGAAATTAATACTTTTTTTTTACATTGCAATCTCAAAAGATAACTGCAGAGAACAAAAGAGAAAATGAATAATTAAAGAATGATCAATTCTTGAACCTTAGATTTGAGTTGCAGTTCCTTTTTCTTCAATTTGTTCTTGAGTTTTATGTTCTCCAGCCGAACATTCTCCAACTCTGCATCCTTTTTGGCTTCATTTGCCAAATATTGGTCAATATCCTGAAAAGATTCACAGGTATATAGTTTTCTTTTTGTTTCCAAAATTTTGCATTCATTTATTTTTAAGCTAAAAAATATTAAACAATAATTAAAATTACTGGTTGGGGAATAGGATTAGGATTCTATAAATAGTCTTAGTTTTACATAATTTTAAATAAAAAGACTTTAAATAAGTAAATTTAAGTAATTCATAGGTGTTTTGGGCTTTTAAAAATGATACTTCTATCATATGGTTTTCCAAAAGAAACTGTAAAGGCTATAATGGTGCTTTACAAGTATATGAAGGCCATAGTCAATTCAACTGATGGTCACACTGACTGCTTTGACATTGTTGGTGAAGTCTTGCAAGGAAATACATTGGCACCATTTCTTTTCATAATCTGCCTAGATTATGTACTGCAAATGTCAATAGATCTAATGAAAGTAAACAGCTTCACATTAAAAAAGTCAAGATAATATCCTGAAACTGTTACTGATGCAGACTATGTAGATGATCCAGCAATTCTAGCAAATATACATGTTCAAGATGAATCTCTGCTGTATAGCCTGAAACAAGCAGCAAGAGACATTGGTCTTATTGTGAACTCAGATAAAACAGAATTCATATGGTTTAATCAGGATGGTACTATTTCCTCATTAGATGGTAAGCCTTTGAAATTAGTAGACCAGTTCATATACCTTGGTAGCAATATCTCATCTACTGAAAGTGATTGCAGCATATGCATAGGCATGGACTGCTGTTGATAGGTTATTGACCATATAGAAATCTGATTTTCCTGATAAAATAATGATAAAATTCTACCAAGTTGTAGTTGTGTCAGTACTACTGTATGGCTGCACCACTTGTACTCTAGCAAAATACTTGGAGAAAAAGCTAGATGTAAACTACATAAGGATGCTACATGCTATTTTGAACAAATCTTGGAAGCAGCATCTTACAAAACGGCATTTATATGGCTACTTATCTCTTGCCATATAGATTATCCAAGTAAAATGAGCAAGAACGCTGGACACTGCTAAAGAAGTAAGGATGAACTCATAAGTAAAGTTCTCTAATGAACACATACACATGGATACACCAGTTTTGGCCAACCAGCAAAAACTTACATTAACCAGCTCTGTGCAGACAGTGGCCACTGTCTAGAGGACCTACCAAGGGTGATGACCAATAGAGATGGATGCCCAGAGAAAGAAATATGAATCCATTTGTTGGCAAAGCCTGATGATAAGAATGTTGATGATATATATATATATACATTAACACGCATACAAACCTCTCAGGGTGTGATAGGTAAAATGTTGTCATTTTATATTATCAATTTCATGTATGGACTTTGTTTGCTTCAGGTTTTGTCTACTGTGCAGCAAACTAGAGTCAGTCAAGCAGTGTTTGTGAGAAAAGCAGCACCATGACACAATTCAATTCTCCAAAAATTTGGAAATGGCATGCTCTACTGCTTGGTATTCATACCAGAGCCTCCAATATGAATATTTCACAGTGTTTACGTGTTAATCTTAGAACAGTACAGAAAAGAGTAGGATGAATCCAATGGTGATTACAAAAGTATAGCAACTCAGAAGATTTCAAATTTTTTGATGAAATTCAGGCCATGATTGACAATGAACTCAGCAAGTCAAGCAGATCTATTGCTAGGAACATGGGTGTGTCTGGGTTTATTATCAGGTAGGTCAGAAGACCTTCAGTATTTTTCATAGAAGATAAGAAAGAACCAATTTTATCATAGGCCATGAAGGACAGGAGAAAATACAGTACTGCAAAACTTTTGAACAAACTCAAGCATCTTCTCCAACTAAACATGCTTTGGTTTTTCTCAGATGATAAAAATTTCTGCCGGGATCACATGGTGAACTCACAAAACAACTGTTGGATTGCTCTGTCCAAACAAGATGTACTGATAGGGATAAAAATCAAACTCTCAGTCCACATCAAAGTGTTTGTGTTGATCACTAGCGATGGTGACATTATGCTTCCATTCAACTTCCACAAGGCCTCAGACTCAAAACAGAGCCCGAAGGAGGTAATGCTGCCAAAAATTGAGAGGGTGGCTGCTGGAAGACCCTATATCTGGCAACAGGACTCTGCACTATGCTGCACAAGCAGGAGAATCCAATCTTGGTTGTGTGAAAATTTCTGCAACCATATTACCCCTAATATCTGACAACCTAACTCCCCTGGCTGCCATTCCCTTGATTATGTGTTATGTGAGAGACCAACAAAACTTTGTGCATCACCAAAGATGAACTGAAAGCAAGAATAATGGCAGTGTTTACTAATTTAAATAAGGAGTTTGTCAGAAAGACTTGCAGATTCTGAAGTTGTCTGGAGGCCATGTTTAAAGCTAATGGCAATTTCTTTGAATAAATTTAATTCATAGTATTTCAAGATATTATTATGTCATTTTGGTAAATATATCTGATAAAATGAGATGTTAATGTTATTTTCACTTTTGAATAATTTAGATGACAATTTACCATTGCATTCTCTCTCTCTCTATATATATATGTATATATATAATTTTTAAAAATGTACACACATTAATGAATCTAGTGTTCATTTTCTTGAAATTAGATAATTCAATAATTAAGTGTTACAACAATGGATATAAAAGTATTAAACATTTTTGTTTCTGTTGGGTATCACCTACCTTTTCAGCATAATGAGCTGTTCCATCTGCCATATATAGCAGTAGCGGAGATCAGTCTAAAAAGGATAAGCCTAAGAGTCAGACCAGAAGAGCCGTTCCTATTGTTGAAGTATATCCTTACTCTATCACTAATCCTATGTTCTTATTACTAACCGTCTCTCTCTTGTAAATACTCTTTCTTGTAAATATAACTATTTACCTCACATATCGTGGTTTGTCTTATTATTACTACTACTTGTGTTCACTAACCAGAACACAACAGTTTCATTTCAATAACATCCAAAAATCTTGTTTTTAGATGTATGACTTAATTTCATGATAGATTTTTATAAATGTTGTTCAGATAGAAAGATACTTCTCATATTGCCACTGGATATATTTTTGATGGGAGTTAGAGGCTTTTCTTACCTTCTCTGGAATTGGTTTTCCTGACCGACTATTTATAGCATGTTGGGCTACTTGCCTCTTCATCTCTTGTAGTTTCCGTTGATCAGCATTCACTCGTTCTTTCTTCTCTGCACACTGCTGTTCTAATTCTTCAGTCCGTTGGATTTGGGCATTTTTTTCCATTTCTTGTTTCTCTTGTAATTCTTCAATTTGAGCTTTATTTAAAAGACAAGTACAACAAAACTTAAAACAATTTTTTTTTATTTGGCTGATTGCACTAATAGAAAACAATGATCCCATCTTGACAATCTTAAAACATTTTGATATCATTACTTGTAAAATCATAATAACTTTAAGCCATAATTAAAACAAAATGATAGCAACAAAAAACAAGTCCAAAACAAAACAAAAATATCTTAATTCAAATATTTCAATTTATTGCAGTCAGAAATCTAATTTCAAGATGAGTAGCTGTTGTACTATGGAGCATCTGTTCACTTTTTTCGTTCCGAGGATTTTTGTATTGTTATACTCTATGTCAAATTTTGCTATTACTCAAGACTCTTCATCAAGTTCAAAAAATAAGACAGTACACATCCACTGGCTAACTGGTTACACAACAGATATGATATGGAGGCAGACAGCATGACCCTTTTTGACCAGGAAGACAACACTCCCTGAGGCATATATATATGCACAAGAACCCTCAGCAATTAGATGCCCCTTTCTTCTAAGTAGTGTTCAGCTAAGCACACCAGTGGATCAACAAACACTTATTGAAGCAGCCCACAATTCCCAGACAACTATTATTAATTTTACAACTTGTTCTTGAGTAGCACTTCACACAAGTCCTGTCTGAACAAGCATGCAAACCCAGCTATTCCATAAGCATCTTACTGAATGTAAATCTATATAGATAGGACCCTAGCAGCAGCGCCACCTCAATGCTGGCTTCATTCTTCCCATGTTCCCATGTGCAGCACAAGAGACCTTACATTGTTATCTAACACACCAGAGCTGTATATCAATCATTTAGTGGTTACCAGCAAATTCATACAACTAAGAAGAAACCAGCCATCCACTGCAACTACTCAGCTCCTATCTGCAACAAACATAAAAATGATTGCTAGTTGTACCACCCATGCAACAAGAAGGAAACTAGCCATATCTTCAACTGCTGTCTGTCCATCTAAAACTACTTCCACTTTGTGCAACGTATGCTAAGCTGGAGCCCTAAGCTCCAAACTTATCCTTTCTTCAACTACTGTTTGTTCAGACAAGAAGTACAACTACAACACAAACAGAACCCTTAGTCAAAAGGACTTTCTTTGATCTGTATTATCTTTTTATTATATTCATAAATATACCTTCTTGTTGTAAACTCTTGTTTATCATTCATTTTTTTAATTCTCTATTATCCTCTCTTTGTCTCCTCCCCAGCATTGTTGTGCAATATTATAACAGAATCTAGATGACTGAAGATTGTCTGGTAACTAATCTGATTTGAAAAAATTGTCTAAAATTCTTAGATGAGTTTCTATTATTATTAAACAAGTTATTCAGACTAAAATCCTTATCTGCAATACTTTTTTGACTATACTGCAGCTGATAGTCTCTGGCCTTCTCTGGGTATATAATCTCTTTTTAGCCAGTCCTAAGTGTCAAAGATTTCTACAGACAAAAGCTGTAATTTTTGTGTACTTAGAGATGCAAAATGTTTTTTGATGTGTGTAGCTACTAAGAAATACCTGCATTCTTCAGTTGTTATTACAGAGAGTACCATTTTAGTGCAATAAGAAGCTGCTATCTAGGGAACAGATCTCATCATCAGGCTTCAAGAATCCATTTTGATATGTCTCATCTAAAGACAATTTAGCCAGTCTGAAAAAATCATGTACAAAACATACAAAGTCATTTTTCAGCTATTGAAGGACTAGACAATGATGATAGTTGTTTTGATTTATTTTTTGTTTTACTCACATAGCTTTGAATTCTTTATTGGATTTGCTTATGAACCATTTTGTTGGGTTAATCCATGGAGTTTCCTTCACTTTCAGATCAGATAGTTGGCCAGTTGGTTCATTGGTTTTATAGCAATTCAATTTTTGTTGGGTCATTTAATCCCTTTTATGTAAGCAGTAATATGGTTTCAAGTAACTAATGATAATCATTTCAAAACAATTATAGTTTAAAGTAACTTTTCTTATTACTAATAATTTCAAGGTTATATGATTTCAAATATTCCTATCTAATACAAATAATAAACACATTTATTTGACTAACGAGTACTACCACTTCAGGTCAGAGTAGATCTAGGAGTAATGACAATGAAGGAGTTCATCACACTCTCCAGAGCTCCAGAACTGGAGCCTCACCATCAGATGCAGTTTAGTGGCATAACAGGACATTCCTCTTTTTTGGGATGAGAGTAATGGCAACTGGAGCCTCATCACTGGATGCAATTATACCAAGGACATCCCTTTTAGGGGTATAGTAAAGGTTCTTACCCTTCTTCAGGACATGGAATCAGCATATTCTTGCAAACAGGACAGATTAGTCCAAAGTTAGTCAAAAAACAGTATATGATATTCTATTAGTTTGTAATGATTTTATACTGTAACATGCACGTATTGCACAATACAACTTTCGCTTACCTGACCCTTGTGTCAGAAACCTCTGATGATCCATATAATAAGTGTGTCACTCAACTTCAAGGGTCTGTCCCTTCAGGCTGCACATTCTTATTGTGCTTAAAATGGTAGGGTCAAGTTCAATGTCTGAAACCTGAGGCATCCTTAAATGAAAATGTCAATAAAGAGCAATTTTTGTCCCCAACATCATGTACACATGAAGGGATCCCACAGTAAACTTGACCTTGTATCACATCCTGTCCTAGTAGAGAGACAATTAAATACCTACAACAAATATTTTTTAAACTAGTGTTTGGTTTTAATAAAGTGTTTGTTATAATTTATCATAACTTCTTTGATTATATGAATTTATACTGAAATGGAAATTGTGTGATGTGTCTTTGAATTTTAGAAATATAACAAAAGAATCTATTTAGATAAGGCAGTAAAGAATGATTTACAGCTTTGCAAAAAAAAAACATATTCTAATTTTACAATTGCTTGGCTGTGGAATAAGTAATATAAAGTTGTCTATTGTTAAATATTAGCTGGTGAATGTTTATGACACTCTTGTTAAAAGTTTAACATTGAGGCTTATTTTCTGTTACTAAATAACATAAGTTGATGGATCCATGGCTAGGATAATGAAATCAATGCAAAATGCATTATGCATAGGTATGAACATGCAAATTAAATATGAGGAATGCCTTTTCATTTCAAAAGTGGAAATTAACAAACTTCTCTTTAGATTTTACAACAATTCTGTTTGATAAAATTGAAATTTTAAATATTTGCCTGTATTTCTTTGGCTTACCCATCAGTTTCAGGTAACGTTGCTCAAGATCTGATACATTCTTTCCTGCATCTTTATCAGCACGGCTATCATCAGGTTTCTTTTTCTTGAAGAATTCAGCCAATTTTTGCTGGATTTGTGAATTCTGCTGTTGCAATTGATCACGAATTGTAATGCATTGCTGCAAATACAAAGAATTCAAACTGAATAACAACTCAATTTGGGCTTCTTCCATTTTGGACAGCCATATTTTTATCCATTTCTCTACTTCTTTTACTGTTAGGTATGTTTGGTGTATATTTTGCTCCCACAATTTATGTTGACTCATTATTGAAAAGTAAATGATGTAAACGACGCGGACAAAAGAACATTCAAAAGAAAGCAATACAAACAAAAATAAATTTATATAACACGTACATAAAATGGAACATTACAAAACATTACAAATATTCTAATATAGCTTGTTAAATATTCCTCTGTGTGTGTGCGTGTGTGTATGTAACTAACACGAATATTATGGTAAAAAACTAAATATTAAAAGTGTCCTGTAGACTAAAAATGTATTTTAGGAAAACGTGTTTTCTCCTTTGTCCTTGTTGTCCTGTTGGTCCTTTGTCTCTTTCAGGATTTGACAAAATGTCTGAGATTGTGTGCAAGACTGGAACAAGTCCAACCGGGAAGGCAGAACAGGAAAGCAAAAGGTCACAGAGTATATATGCACCCATTTTGCATGTATTGAGCTATGTGTCACTAGCTGGCAAAGCCAAGCTGTTTCTGGAAGTCAAAATGTAAGAGAGTGAGTTACCGCAAGTTGGGAGTATATATGGCTAACCCTTGACATGTGATCTGCTTCAAATGTGTGGGGTAAAATCAAAGGTGTGGACGTAGTTGAGAGCATTAATCACGTGACTTTCCTGACCAATAGGTTCCCGAAACTAATTAGTTTACCAATGTCCATCATCTTTGTTTCGGGAACAAGTGAATCAGTATCCCATTTTCTAGAACTCCCCTGCACCACAGCCATTTTAAAAATATAGGAGTGTAAATCCTATACACTTCCAAAGTTTTGATTTCCAATGACACCCTCTTTTACACCTATTTTTAGATAAGTACTTAATCTTTACTCATTTCATAAATATTGTTCTTGATATTTACTAAGTTTAGCTTTGTTTATTGTTTGTTTGTTTGTGTTTTATGACATATCAACCTTTGTAGGTTATTTAATGCCAAATCCATTTTTATACAAACAGTGCTATTTCAAACAATTCAGTTTAGCATAAGTACACAATTTAATTGTCAAAAACCTTTCTATTTCAAGTTATTCAGTTTAGTCAAACAGTTCTAATTCAAACAATTCAGTTAAGCATAAGTATGCAGTTTCAATGTCGCAAACAGTTCTATTTCAAGCAATTCAGTTTAGCATAAGTACAAAGTTTAGCTCTATTTGACCCATAGAAAGGACCCTATCAGGTGCTACCGCTCTGGGCCAGAGTGGACCTGGGAGCAAAGGCAATGAAAGGGTACTCTGCATTCCTCAAAGCTCCAGCATTACTGGAACTTCACCATCAGATTGTTTAATGTCATATCCAGGACACTCATGGGGGAGTCTTACCCCTTTGCAGAGAAGCAGTCGGTGTATTTTACAGCCCCTTCTTTCAAAAATGTTTACAAGGGAAAAGGGATTAGATTTCAGTATTTCCCAGGAAATTTATTTGAAATTTCCAATGACTGATGCATATTTTATAGACAAATACCAATTTACTGACATCTGTGTGTGTTAACAAGTGAAAAAAAGGTTTGGTTTGTTCTATCAGTTGTAAAATGAGAAAATGTTTTGAGTTGAATGTTAAAAGATTACTTTTGTCTTCAGAATCAATTCTCTGACAAAGTTTGGTTAATAGAATCAGATAAAATGAGAGGCAAATTTTATTGTGTTATTTCTAACTTTTTTCTGTAGTAGAGACCCAGAATTACTCTTTTGAGTAACCTGCTACCTAATATGGAGAAATTGTTGCAATCATTTACTTAGTCTCTTCTAAGTAGTTACTGTTAGTGTTGGATATTGACTTGACCCCTTTGACATCTGTTGATGCACCTGCAGAAGTTGGATCTAAGAACAAAAGTAACAGGAAATGCACCCAGTACCTAAAGTAAAGAGGATGCAGGTATTCTCAGTGGAAACACCATATAAATTGCATGGGTAGCATGCAAGAAGAAGGTGTGTCTATGTGCAAAGTGTAGGCAGCAAGCTGAAGTGGGTGTGACCACAAGAATTTGTGTGGATAGCTTGAATGTTATTTAACCAGGAAGATTTTGACTTGATGGCAGAAGGAAGTAAAAAGGGGTTCACTGAAGATTCATACCTTGGCCACTGTGTGTGCAGCTCAGCTGTCTTTAACCCTTCTGTACTCTACCCATCTATACATTTTGGGTAGTAAAAGAAAAAGAAAAAAAGCAGATTATATCTTTATACATCAGTGTTGTCATCTTTCTCTGCTATACAACATTAGTATTTTGATTAAAAAAAACTAAATAAAAACAACTTATGTAGATCCTAAACGAGATTTTATTGTTTCAGTCATAAGATGAGAAAAGATTCCATAGATTTGTTCCAGGTTCAGCCCATTCACAAATGGTGATATTTTTGCTATACTTACTTGATATTGTTCAATGAGTTTGGCTCGTTCTTGTGCATTTTCTGTAGAAACAGCTTCTTCATTTTCCAATTTATCTTGCATCTCTACAAAGAAGAACACAATATTTCAATATTTCTATTGCCTCATTTTGATTTTTTCCCCAAAGTGTAACTTTCTTTGGGGCTGTACATCCACATATAATCCAATGGATCTGTGATTCATACTTAAGCTTGGGATTACTTACCTCTTCTCCATGTAGAATCAAGGTATTAGATTTTAACTTAATTAGAAGCATGCTATGGTCAACACAAAAAGATCAGATCTACCACAGTCAACTAGTAAATACAGCCCTGCATGTCAGATTACCAGGCTCTACTGTAAACAAAAAAAAACAATCCATTCACGGCTGTATATTGAATTAACCTAAAAAGAAAATTAACTTTAAAAATTAAACAGAGAAAATAATATAATCATGTTGGTAATATTCATCTAATGTTATTTTTATTCCTTTCAACATTAAAATGCATATTTACACTTTGTCTTTTACTCATTCACAAATTTAAATGGCTGTGAGTTAACTTGCTTTTATGGTTTTCAATTGCCTAGATGGCTTGTTTTATTTATAAACACAAACTGGGTAATTACCTCTCACCAGATAGGTATAATGAATTATTGAGCTTAACTTCAAAGTGGTGTCTTCCCACTTTATTTAAAAGGAGTAAAGTTCATTGTCTGATGCCCGAGGTGTTTAGTAGGAGAGAATTTTGAAGAAGCTAGACTATTTTTTATACCACTTACTCATATGACCTTATATTGCATCTTGCCTAACCAGGAGGGGATATTGCTAATAAATAATTATAATAGAACTAGTGAATACTATTGGATGTTCTAATGGTGATAGAGTCACTAATCAGTTGGTCACTGTGATAGAACCACTGAATCCCATTGATCAGTCGGTTATTGTGAAAGTCACTGGTTAGTCAGCCACTGGCTATTAACTATTGAGACAGAACCTTAGAATGACACTGGTCAATTAATAGAATATTATTCATCAGCGCATCATTGTAAAATAACCACTAAATAGCATTGGTCAGTTGATTATTGTCATAGAACTGTAGGGAATAAATAAATAAATAAATAAAAATAACCTCAGAATGGAGTCAGATAAAAAAACAGTAACACAGCTTGTCCTGACCTCTGCCTGACCCCACAGAACCAGTAATTTTTATTGGTCAGATGGTCATTGTAATAAAATTATTAGTCATTGTGATAGAATAATTAATGCCTTATCAACAATTCACCACTGAAGTCTTAGGTACATTTTTATTATAGTTTAAGTGGCACTCATTTCTGAGTATGACCTTAATACACTTTGGGGATTAATATATTATGTTATAAAGAGATTTATAAAAAAATATTATCCATATTCTCTATTACTTATTGTACTATGCCAATAATGCATCAAGTTGACTGATGTTAGAAATAGGAGTTCATGCTTTTATATGAACTTTATCAACTTTTTTTGCTTCTAAATTGTTTGGATCATGGCTACTTAAACAGATAAATAGATATATTCTAAAAAGTGAAAAGAATTTAAGACCCAGGTGCAATAATTAGTCTTGAATAGATCCATAATTCTGCTCTCTCTCTCTCTCTCTCTCTCTCTCTCTCTCTCTCACACACACACACACACACACACAAGAATAGCTTGATTGATTCTTTTGTCAATAATCTTTTCCTTTTTCTTTTCTATTTTTCCTTTCTTAAAGTAAAATATGAGGATAAATTAATAAGTCTGTAACTAAATTTTTGTCTGAAATTTTCACCATATAATATTCAGTCTATATGATAAATGGAGAAATGTTGGTTTTAGTGCATTGACAAGAAAAGAGATTATATTGAAAAATAAATACCTTCATATGTAGAATAAAATCTTTTTAAATCATCAGGCTATATTAGTTTATTGAAACACAATCTTAAGAAAGTAAGATCAACATAACTGAACTGCATCCTGTAGATTTCTTGAGGAGTATAGGGCCACAGCCGCACCACATCTGTGATGGTGCTATGGTTTTAAAGGCAAGCAGGTTTTTATGGGGTGAAGTTGCTAATCTCTGTGATTTCAGTTCAGAACTTTTTTCTTCTCCTAGACTGCCTTACTAAAGCTAAAGAGCCCAGTCAGGCTTATTATTCATTCATAGCTGGATGAGGTAGGTATGAGGCTGTGGACATGAAAGTGAGACTAACGGTAGCTCTCGACAAAAGAGGGTTCGTTTGTGTCTGGCGTGCAGGGCAGTAATCTGATCCGAAGGAAGAAACACCGCCATTACGGGGTGAAAGAAAAGAAAAATATCACCGCTGTTTTAATAATCCACCTTCAGCCCATTCTAAAGGAAAAAAAGAAGAGGCCCCCGACCGGAATTTTTATAGGCTAAGGAAATGGATTATGGGTAGAGTGACATGAATAAAAACCGACTCGTTTTTTTGTCGTCGGTTTTTCTCGGCGAGAAGCAGAAGCAGGAAAGAAGGTGGAAGAGGAACGAAAGAAGAAGCACAGAGAGAGAGAGAAAGAGAGAAAGAGAGAGTGAAAAGGAGAGTGAGGAAGAGAAGGAGGAAAGTGGAGGAGGAACGCAAAGAGGGAAGTGGTGTAGCAAGCACTTTAGACTGAAATCTAAAGATTCCTGGTTCAATCCCGGGTCCAACACTCAGGGAGATCATCCACCCTAAAACTACAAGCTATTTCGGCATAATGGGGGACAGGTTCGACCTGAAATTAATTCCAGAATTCAATGGCTCGACCCCAGTACTTGACTGGGTGGAAAAAGTGGAACTGCATTGTCTCTTGTCTGGTGTAAAGAGCATTGAACATGTGATTCCTCTGTGTCTGTCTGGCGGGGCTTTCGCTGTGTATCAACAGCTCAGTGCTGAGAGGATCAAGGCAGCACTATACAAAGCGTTTGCTATCGACCCCGCCACTGCCTGGGAGCAATTTGAGGCAAGAGCATTACATCCAGGCGAAACTGTGGACATATATTTGGCCGAGCTAACGAAACTGACAGTGTTGTTTGGTGGTCTGCCCGAGCGGGCCTTGGCATACAAATTTCTGGCGGGGCTTTCAACAGGAGCAAAGCAGCTCCTGTGAGCGAGCTCAAGCATAGACTCGTTGTCCCTTAATGACCTGGTAGACCAGGCCAGGACTGTGATGAAGGACAATTCCGAGCTGAGGGATCCGGTAATCGCCGCTGCACAATCCACACCGAGTGATGACAGACCATCTCAGGGGCCTTTTTGTGGTTGTGTGTTATAGGTGCAATGGCCAGGGCCACATTGCGAGGAACTGCAGGCGGTGACTGATAGCTGTTTGCTGCTACCGGTGTAATGAGACCGGACATATGGCCCGGGATTGTGCGGGAAACGGGACAGGGGGCAAGGTGTCAGCGTCAATATTTCCCCAAAGCAGAAATTAAATGAGGCGCTTCCGATCATTCAGGTCTATGTCAATGAGACATTGTGCTCAGCACTCCTTGATTCCGGTTGCTCCTGCACGACCACCATCAGTGGAGAAATGCGGACATGTTGCGGGGTGGGTGCAGTAAACATCCGCACAAGAACTGGAAACTCAATCAACGTCGAGGCGCTAGTAGCGCTCAAAAAACCACTGAGCTTTGACCAGCTTCTAGGCCATCAGAGCCCTAGATGGTGTTCACATAACGCAGACGGGGGCAGTACAGTTTCAGGAGAAGACCCCGGTGTGCGTAGCGCTGAGGATCGACCAACCAGACTTTAGTGTTGAATTTGACCCGCACCAGAAGGCTTGAACCGGGAAATCAGGAACCAGCCAAACTGCGGAACGGAGTAGCCAAGTACCATGTGCCTGACCAAATAAGGCCTGCATACGAAGAGGAGCTCCGTGAATGGATCAAGAATGGTTGGTCAATTCCTTACCCCTATAAGAAACTTGGACCTCCCAAAGGTTTGATCCTGCTGATGGCGGTTGCTCAGCACAACAAAGCAAAATTGAGGCCAGTGATGGACTACCGTGAACTAAACGCACATGTTGATGCATTCACGGCAGATGTTGACGTTTGTGCCAGCAAGCTACGAGAATGGCGCCAGCTGGGTTCCAATGTGTCCCTGCTGGATCTAAGAAAAGCGTACCTGCAGGTCCGGGTCAGCGAGACGATGGGGCTGTTTCAGACGGTGGTATTTGCCGGCAGAAGGTACTGCCTTACCAGACTGGGCTTCGAGCTGAATGTGGCACCCCAAATAATGAAGACCATCGTCAACACTGTGTTGTCACAGCAAGAAACTATAAAAGAGGGGACATCGGCGTACCTTGATGACATGTACGTGAACGAAGACGTTGAGTCGTCATCACGCGTAAGGTCCAAACTGGCCGAGTTTGGTCTGATCTGCAAGGACCCAGAGCGTTTGGAGGATGGCGCCCATGTCTTGGGCCTGAACGTTTGACAGGAGCTGGGAACCTTGAAGTGGGGGCGTGGAACTGCAGTTCCTGAAGTACCCGATGTCTTCACGAGACGAGCTGTCTTCTCCCTGTGTGGAAAACTTGTGGGGCACCTACCAGTGTGTGGATGGACTCATGCGGCAACAGGCATCATAAAAAGGAGGGTAAGCGCAGTCACCAAAGGCTGGGACGATGAAACAATGGACGATCTGTTGGTTCGCATGGTGAAGGAGACCACCGCAAGGGTAAAGCAGGATGACCCCGCAAAAGGAGATTGGTGCGTGCAGGGAGACGAACTGAACGTGTGGGTGGATGCAAGCTCTCTGGCGATTGGTGTGCTGTTGGAGAAGAATGGAGCTGTGATTGAGGACACCTGCTGGTTGCGACCGACGAATGACGCTGCTCACATCAACCTGGCAGAGCTCGATGTGGTGTTGAAAGGCGTCAACCTGGCACTCCAGTGGAAAGTCAGGAAATTACGCATACACACTGATTCACTATGCGTATACCACTGAATATTGGACACACTGACAGGCAAGGCCAGGGTGTGCACCAAGGTGGCCAGCGAGATGCTGATCAGATGGAGGTTGGAGACCATAAGAAAGCTGGTGACGGAGTACAATCTGTCTGTGGATGTGGTACTTGTCATTGGATGCGAGCTCTCTGGCGATTGGTGTGCTGTTGGAGAAGAATGGAGCTGTGATTGAGGACGCCTGCTGGTTGCGACCGACGAATGACGCTGCTCACATCAACCTGGCAGAGCTCGATGTGGTGTTGAAAGGCGTCAACCTGGCACTCCAGTGGAAAGTCAGGAAATTACGCATACACACTGATTCACTATGCGTATACCACTGAATATTGGACACACTGACAGGCAAGGCCAGGGTGTTCACCAAGGTGGCCAGCGAGATGCTGATCCGATGGAGGTTGGAGACCATAAGTAAGCTGGTGACGGAGTACAATTTGTCTGTGGATGTGGTACTTGTCATTTCAAACTGCAACCTCGCTGATAGGCTCACTCAAGTGCCACAGAGATGGTATGTGCTGCCTCTGTTGAGGCTGCAGACAATATCAGGGAAATACACCACGATAGTTGGCACCCCGGAGTGAGACAGACATACTATTTTGTGCAATTGACCAATCCCTCAGTGTCAAAAAGTGCAGTGAGAGCGGTGGTCAAGGAATGCAAAACATGCCAGTCAATCGACCCTGCCCCGGCTAGATGGCGGAAGGGTCTGCTGGGAACAGACATGACCTGGAGCCGACTGGGTATGGACATAACCCATTATGGCAGCCAGCACTTCCTCACACTAATAGATTGTGGACCGACAAGGTTCGCGATCTGGCGCCTGTTAGTAAGACAGGACTCCTCCAGTGTCATCTGTGAATTGGAGTCCATATTTTACGAAAGGGGACCGCCTGAAAAGATCCTCACGGACAACGACACAGCCTTCTGCAGCATGGAGTTTAGGCGTTTCATAGACGAGTGGGGGATCAGGCTCAGACACCGATGTGCGTATGTGCCGAGTGGCAACGGCATTGCAGAGTGGTGCCACCGAAGCGTGAAGAGGATCGTGGCAAGGAAGACGTGCACGATCGCGGAAGCGGTCTATAGATATAATACAACACCAAAGGATGCTGTGACTGCTGTGAGCGCACCCGCCAATGCAATCCATTGGTACTGCATTGACGCGCATCTGCCTGATTGGCAGGGAACAAGAGGGCCGTATGAGTTTGGGGACACCGTCTGGGTTAAGCCTCCCAATAGCCGGTGCACCACCAGTTTTCGAAGGGGACAAATCACCGGCATTGTCAGTGAGCAGGCCGTGCTGGTCGATGGCACACCACGCCATGTGAGGGATATCCAGCCCGCCCTAAACATGGCGAGTAGCGGCCGTGGTGAATCATCCAACGATGAACTGTGGATCCGACCTGTGCCTGATGATCCGACTGCGAACCCCGACGCTGATGCCAATAGTTCCGATGCCACTTCAGAGAGCTCAGATGAAGAAGTCCAGACAATCCCCCTTCGTAGGAGTGCCCGCAACAAACGACCACGTCCGCCATGCCACATGTGTGATCTTGAGACCAGGGGGGAGTGAGAACATGAAAGTGAGACTAACGGTAGCTCTCGACAAAAGAGGGTTCATTTGTGTCTGGCATGCAGGGCAGTAATTTGATATGAAGGAAGAAACACCGCCATTACGGGGTGAAAGAAAAGAAAAATACTCACCGCTGTTTTAATTATCCACCCCCGACCGGAATTTTTATAGGCTAAGGAAATGGATTATGGGTAGAGTGAAGTTAATAAAAACTGACTTGTTTTTTTGTCGTTGGTTTTTCTCGGCGAAAAGCAGAAGCAGAAGCAGGAAAGAAGGTGGAAGAGGAATGAAAGAAGAAGCACAGAGAGAGAGAGAGAGAGAGAGAGAGAGAAAAGGAGAGTGAGGAAGAGAAGGAGGAAAGTGGAGGAGGAACGCAAAGAGGGAAGTGGTATAGCAAGCACTTTAGACTGAAATCTAAAGATTCCTGGTTCAATACCGGGTCCAACACTCAGGGAGATCATCCACCCTAAAACTACAGAGGCAATACAAGACAAGGATCCATGCTTTTCAAAAGATATTAGCACAAAGTGAAATGCAAATAGCCTCATTTAAAATTTGAACTCAGTTTATTAAATCAATTTCCTTTGATGATAACCTTTATGGTGGGTAAACTTGCTTGGTATAAAATGCACCCCCCCCAAAAAAAAACCCATCTATTTTACAAAAAACAACATGTATAAATATTTCAGTGGTTATTTCTGTTCAGAATTGAAATAATAAAACAATGTTTCCATCTCTTCCTCTTTCTGAATTTTGCAGGGAAAAAAAGATTTCAGGTAAATCATACACTTTGTATTGGTGTAACATTTTTACTGTCAAATGCCACATGTTTGAAGGTTTAAAGATCAGACAAAAGGCAAAACTCATAAATTACCTTCATCCTCTTGTTGCTGACTTGGGGTATCTGGTTGTAGAAATTCTCTTGGTTTTCCCATATCATCATACAAAGCATCACTTTTCTCATCACTTTCACTTATTTCTGACACAATCTACCAGAAAAAATTCCAACAATAATTTCTTTAAATAATAAGGTTGTGTGCAAAACATTCACAATAAAATCATTTTTGCTTAGTGTGATAAAATCACTCAAAATGTTTTTCTACATTTAAATGTAATTTTGAGTGTACTTTTCTTTTATTAGGAAAGAAAAAGTGAAAGAGAACCAATATTTTGGTATATGCAACTTTGTGGCATATATATCAATATGAATGAAGCAGTTCAATCTGTGCAAAGCAACCACTGTGGTTGGTAATATCATGGTAGTTGCTGTTCTAACATGCTGTGCATTGCTTCACTGTGTGTAATTTGAAAGCCACACCGATCAATATGTAACATAGTCAAATTAAGGAATTTATGCTTTACAAATTCAAACTGAGCAACCAAAAACATTTGTTCTGTGAAAGGTGAAGGTGCAGTATATTACAGTACAGAAACAGATGGTTCAAGAATTTTTACTAGGGTTGCAAGAACCTTGATGACAGGCAAGTTTAGGTAGGACTAAAACCATGGATTCCAAAGCTGTGTACCAAACCACTGTGGATTGTCATTTTAACAACCTTAACAAAAAGAATTTGGAGCTGCCAAATTGTGCCTCACATAACCAAAATATAGCAAAACTTTTGAATTACCTTAACATTACATGAAAATTCTTGTGACTTTTTTTATGAAGTTCCTGCATTTTTTCTTTTCTCATATCCAAAAGTCAACCTCAAAATGTCTCATTCCAGAATCAGTGCTGTTATATTTATATAAAAACCATATGAATTTTCTTGGTCACAAATTTTCTCTTGAAAGTTTATATGACCAGAAAGACTAAAAAGTGAGAGTGTACCATGTGTAAAAGAGTCATATGTGGTGATGAAATATTAGGCTTAAATTCAATTTCAATTTAATTTCAGTTCTTTTTCCAAAGAAAAATAAAATGATATTTTTTTAATCAAATGAAATTGGAAATGTTTCTTTGGTTTAATATTACAACAAAAGATTTTACAAGTCTTTCTCTTCACAACTAACTAGTAAAAGCTTGAAATGCATCCCATCTGTTTTAATTGGAATGATCCAAAATCAGAAAATGTGCACAAATATTTAACTCATGCAAATTACAAAAGTTTGATAATTTAACAATGCACTAAATAAATTTTGCTTTTCTTTTGTAAGTTATTTCAATAATGTCATCAATCAAATTTTTCATTCTGAAGTTATTTGCATAACTGTACAAGAGAAGAGTTCAACTATTCTGCTTCAAGCCTATCTTAAGTAAATATAAATAAGTAAGTAAGAAAGTTGAGGGTAATCTGAAGGCTCTCTTTTCAATAGCTATTACACTGAGGTGTAGGGGAGGGCACTACTCCTTTCCTTGAATTGTTCTACCAACCCGTGATCTGTACCTTATAAAGCTGAGTGTTAAGTGAGGAGGCTTCAAGTACCATTTTTTGAGTCTTTTGTATGACTTGACCTGGAATTGAACCCTGGTCTCCAGGACCATTGGCAAACATTCTAATCATTATGCCAAATGAGGCAAAATTACAATGTGGATATGTTAAATAAAAACTGATTATGCTTCAGGTTTTGTGATTGATTTGTTTAAGAAATTAGGCCATTAATTCAATTAGATAGTTTCATAAGAGCTGTGAATGTTTAATCTTAAAAATCCCTGAACCAAGAGTGGTCATTTGTGCATGTATTTATCCAACCCCTCCAACAGGATGTGACACAAGATCAATTTTAAAGCAGAATACATTTAGTTTGAATTTAGAATTTTTACTTCTCCAAGAATCATTGCTCTATAAAGGCTAAAGAGTCCAGTCTACCCTACTATTTTTCTATAACTGGGAGGAGAAGACATGGATTCCTGCCTTTCTCAAGGGCAGAAACATAAAGTGAAATGCAAAAAGCCTTGTCTAAGATTTAAACTCAGCATCGCTGAGTCCATTTCCTATAATATTCACTATTATACTACAAGTGCCTTCAAGTGATCATTTGTATATTACAAAAATCTGCAATAAGTATATAGTATACAAAACAAATTACCGAATAACGATTTACAGTAACCATGAAGGAAGGGAGACAATCCAACTTCCATTTGCAATACAAAGGTTGGAGCCAATCCAATTTACATGATTGCTTAAGTTATTCTTTGAAATTTTTTAAATGAAGAAGAAGAAGAAGAAGAAGAAGAAGAAGAAGAATCATCATCATCATCATCATCATCATCAGTAGTAGTAGTAGTAGTAGTAGTAGTATGTACTCTGCTTAATCATCAGGCTTCAATAGGTAAGTGGTTAGAGTAACGTCACTGAAAGATGGGCTCCTAAATTATGAGATACAAATTCAAATCTTATCAAAGGTGTTTTTATTTTGCTGTTTGCTCTGGTGGTAAAAAAAATGTATGAACCTAAGGTGTTATATTTAAAAAAGCAATAGAATTTTTTAAAATAGTAATAAAATAAAAGTAATAGCAGAAGTGATTCATTAAAAAAAACTTATATTATTATGAAAAATATAATATAAAATAAAATGTCTTAAGAAAGGAAAGGGTGGTAGGACTCAACATTTGCTGCTACTCGTGAAAATTATATTAGTAAATTACAAATGCCATTGTTACCTGATCATGCAATCTTCTTTCATCATCAACTTTTTCCATTTTTTCCTGTGTCGTTTCATCATTTTGACTTTCACTTTCTTCTTTCTTATCCCCTGATTGTTAAAGAAAAAAATAAAGTAAATTTGAATTTTCACTGTTTTAATTAAATTTTTAGTTCCCAAAGATCAAATTATACCAGCTATTGTTTAACAAATTATTTTACACAGAGCTATTTACAAGGAAGAGCTAGATATACAACTAGCCCACTCTGAACCCACACTACACCAATACCTAATGAAGAAAAATAACACTACTGTCACAACATGCACGCTAGCCAACTTCTCAATGAGAGATCCAAATATATGCCAAAAAACTTACACTATTTATTGTTTAGTTTGCTTAAAATGCCATAATTTTTATATAGGAAGCACAATCAGACCCCTCCACATCAGAATTAAAGAACACTTTAACACATGTGCATCCTCATTCCATAAACATTTAATTAAATATAAAATGATGATAATAACTTTTCCATTAAAATAGAAGCAATAGTATGAAATTTTTGTAATCTCAGAATTAAGGAGGCTTTATTAATAGCTAAGTTACACCCTCAGATTAAGAGTAGGTTAGAATTAAATACTGAATATATTATTAATTAACATACACATTTTTAAATACATATTTAAATTAAAAGAATAAAAATAAAAATTAAATAAAAGGAAACTGATAAGGACAACTGAAGTCACATCTATTCCTCATGACATTTAAACACCCCATGTGGCAACCATGGTTACAACACCCAACATGGTGTTCTAATACCCCACATGACACCATGTTTATAACATCCAAAGAAACAAAACAAATTTGAACATACAACACCTAGTTCATTTTTTAAAAAGTCTCTGATATTAAAGTTTTTATTTTGAAATTAATTAAACCTGAATAATTATTTTGCATTGCAAGAGCCCTCTAAATTAATACAATAAAATAAATTATTTTCATTTTTATGTAACTCCAGCAATTTACCAGACATTTTGTGAACAAGTTATCATTCAAATGTGTTATTCCATCAACAAAGTTATTCAACTCTCAACTACTTTTAATTATTCTGCTTTGAAAAAAATATTCAACACTTTTACATTAAGACTTCAGTTGACATAAAATATTATAATGTGCTATATTCCCTATGTCAGGTCACAATTTCTGGTTATGTTTGCTGTTTAGGACGAAGGAAGAAGACAAGAAGAAGAAATGTTATTTCAGCTAGTGCCTAAAGCACAGAAAAAGCGTCATTAAAGAGAAAAAAAATCAGGATTTGTATGGTTGTAAGACTTTTATGGAGAGGACATCAAATAATAAAAGTAAGTTGTTAGTAGGTCTTTCTTTGTACTTTATCAATTCAGTTGTCATGGAAAACAATGGTTCTAAAGATATATGCACAATTCAGATGTTCAAGCAGGTCCTCCAATAGAAGAATGTAACAAGCCTAGCTTACATAAAGGTTTGTAAAAAAATGAAGAAGATATTTTATCAAAGTTTCCCCTCTGATAAATACTTCATATCTTTATTTTTCTAGTTTGCTTTCTTCTAACTGGAGTTATTGACAACCTTACACATTTGTAAATGCAAGGAACTCAGTAAGGCACTCAGTACAGTTTGTCCCAAGCTATAGGTTGAAGTTGAATACATTTTTGGTTTGGCTTGGTTTATAGGTTATTCAATGCCAAATCCTTTTTATCCATATATATTGAATATATGATTTCTAAACACATCTTGTGGATAACATTTTTAAATGAACCTGAACTCATTTTTTTATAGAGTTAAATGATTTCACTTATTTCTATCTAATACAAATAATTCTATTTACTATTAATTATTTGTTTGCACACAGTTTAATGTTTTGAAGTACTGCTATGTATCACTAATAATTCAATTAAACATCAGTCATTTGTTTACACACAGTTATAAGATTGAACAGTTCTATTTCAAACAATTCATTTTAGCATAAGTACATAGTTTAGTTCTATTTGATCCATAGATAGGACACTGTCAGGTGCTACCACTCTATGCCAGAGTGAACCTGGGAGCGATGGCAATAAAAGGGTACTCCATATTCCCCATTACTGAAGCTTCACCAACAGATTGTTTAGCACCATTATCAGGACACTCCTTAGAGGATTCTTATCCCTCTGCAGAGATGTAATTAGTGTATTCTGCAGCCCCAGCTGACTTGGCAACATATTTCTGGTGTAGAAGTATGGGAGAGTGGGTATCTGTGCCCTTATTAAGACTGTTATGTGATGCAAGACAAAAGACAGGGTTTTTGAATTAGTTAAACAGTTGCAGCCAAGACACAGAAACAGAGAGATGTATTTGAGAGGTTTGGAGCTTGAGCCTTTTCTTAGCTTGTTTGGGCTACCATACTAAAGATGACAAGCAAACTTTTTTCTATTTTTAATGACGGTCGGAAACCCAAGAGAAAGGACTGCCTTTCCTAATTAAACCAATAATGAAATAAACATAGATATTTTAAACATAAAATGAATTTTTCAACTTCTTTTCATTATTAAAATAGGAATTATGATTTGCTTTTGAGTCCAGCAAGACCGACTTATGATATTACAAATAATTATCTTTATATCATAAAATAATTCATTTCTTTTTATTTTGAATCTATTCAAGGGTACATAGAGGATTATCATGTTACTCTTCACTGAATGATTTTAGGAAGAATTTTAAATGATGATAATGATGAAAAGTCATCTTATCTGACAACTTTTAAAATTAAAATTATTAAAGTGTTGAGTTTGTTCTTTTGAGAATTGAACACGTGTGTTATAATCTAATGAATTTTGTAAATGTGGGTTATTAAATGAGATGAGTGCCAAGATCACCTGTTGACACTATATAAGCAAGGGTGTTTATATTTAAAACGAATTTTGAAACTCAAAATTTGAATGCCCCAATATTTTAAATATAAATATCTTCAGACTGCATAGAAACTTGTCAATTGGATGCATGGCTGAATTGAATGACAAAAAGTTTGCGCTGACTCATGCATACATATATATATATATATATATATATATATATATATATATATATATATATATATATAAGTAAAAGTAAAGTCGGCAACTGTAGTCAAGGGTGACCTGAAGGCTCCTTTTTCATAAGGTGTAGAGGAGGGCACTACTCCTTTCTCTGGATTGCTCTACTTTACTCTTGATATGTACCTTATAATGTTGAGTGTTAAGTAAGTACCATTTTCTGAGTCTTTGATGACTCGACTTGGGATTGAACCTTGGTCTCCTGATATATGTAAAAGAATGAATTACCTTCTGTTGAACCCAATTGATTAGTGCCTTCATCTCCCTCCTGCCATCTGACCGACATTTCTTTCTTCAATTTTGGTTTATTTTCTTCAGAGATAGCATCTTCCTCTTCAGTTGCTTGGCCATCATCTGCATTTTCTGCATTCCCTGAATGTTTTTCTTCAGATTCTCCCTCATCTTCATCCTTTAATTCAGATGTCACCTCCTCAGTCTCTTCTGCCCTGGATTCTTCTTTACTTCCGGCTTCATCATCTTCTTTGACAGGAGCATCTTTAACAGACTCATCAATAGTGACTGCTTCTGTATCAGAAGCCACTTCATCTTGAACTTCTGTTGTTGGCTCAGTTGAGGCTGTGGTTAGAAAATAATTATTATTTAAAAAAAAAAAGAAAAAGAGAGCGGATTAAAAGAGATTTATTATTTGTCAAATGATTTGATTTTGAAATTCAATTTATTTAGTGATATCTTTGCTTTTGAGATTAATGAAATAATCCCCTCAATGATTTATTACCATATTTGATAACAAATAAGACTCCCCTTCATAAGGATTTACATTCAATATTACAGTATCATGGAGTTAGGCAAGGTACAAATACTGGTAGACTACAGCATCTGGATAAACATTAGCTTACTAAATAACTCAACTTTACATACAATACTAGTAAGATATTTTCAAGCAATTTTTGTAAAAAAAAATGTGTTGAAATTGTTATTTTCATTATTTTTCTTAGTTTTTGCTTTTTAATGAACTTATATTCTCTTTCCTTTTCTTATTATCTTAATGCTTAAAGATTTTTACAGACATTTTATTCATCTCAATAAAACAGATAATCCTAATTACTTTCCTATTTTTATATCTAAAAATATATTTAAAAATTGAATTGAGAATATAAACTAACTTGAAATTTTGCAATCAATCAAATTCCATTTCATCTCATTAAAGCCATAATTTGAAGAGTCAAACTTGTTTTTAAAATGAAAAGGATTTCTTACAAACACTTTGATTTGTTTATCTTTATCTATTTATGTTACTTTTTGTTGTAACATTTTTTTGTAGATCTCAGTTAAAACTACTTTTTTATTTGATTTTCTGGAATTTAACAGCCAAAGGATTGACCAGTTCAAAAACATTCAGATAAAAAGCAATAAAAAAGAGATGATGGAAAACTTAAAACTCAAAAATTTTCTTGAACATATTTCTGCAACATAAAACTAACATAGATATGAATTTTAGTCTGGAACAATCTATGAAATAAGAAAATATCTTTATGAAATATTTAAGACCTGGAGAAGCTTGTTCTTTGGCAGAAGTTGGTGCCTCCTCATTTTGGTTTTCTTCTGTTTCCTTAGTAACATCAGTTTCCGAAACTTTTGTTTCCTCACTTTGATCGATATTTTGGTCAGGAACTTCCTGAGGTTCTGTCTCGGCCACTTCTTCACCAGTGCTGGGAACATTTTTTGTCTAAAGTATAAAATACTATTTACACTACACTTGTTCATTTTCCAGATAAACAAATAACCTTTTCTATAATAAAATAAAAAGATTTCTAGACATTCATTTGACAAAAACTTGAGAAAAAAATTCTAAGCAAAAAAAGGCATTCTTACATAACAATTCCAATTTCTACTCAATGCAACAAAATAGGAAATGACGGAAAATTCTAAGAAGCAGAAGATATTGATATGATTCCTCCTACTTAATTCTTTAATAAGTTTCAGTATTAAATTCTTATGCCAGCTTTCTAAGAGATTTAGATTAATGGCCAAATTTTTTGCATTACATCACATTTGATAACACATGGTTATGTTTCTTGCTTTGTGTAGAAACTGACTGGATAAGTTGCCGGAAATTTTGAGATAAATCAGTTTCAGATAAGTATTTTCCCTCCTGTTGTTTTTGTTAAGGTGTTTGTTGGGATTAGAAAAGAAAACAAGGAAATGAATAAATAAAATAAAATAAAATAAATTCAAAAGTGTAGCAGTTCCCAGAAGACCTCTGACAGGAAGTAAAAGTGGCCCATGCCTAAAGATAGGGCCTTCTGAGGACTTAAGAGAAATTCTGCCTGATTTCAACCTTACCCTTGATACTGAATGGACCTCTTCTTCTTAGCTGCTAGAAGGTAGCGCATGTACTCACTTGGTCTGAGACTGAGGGGTGTATAGTAATAACACAGACTATTTCTCTACACGCAAGATTACAACCCCTTGGCGTAGGAATACATACACACACTCTACTGATTTAAAATAGATATGCCTTAACTAAAGCAGGCACACCTTATGTTATCCTTGAGCCTACTAAGCAATACTAACACCCACAACAACAATATATTTCATGGTGGCAGCCGGGATGATAAAAAAAGACATTTAAAAGCTTAAAAAAATGAAAAGAACATTTAAAGGTTCAAAAAACGAAAACAACATTTAAAGGCTCAAAAAAACCCCCTGAAAATCCGAGTATAAAGAAACAAACCTAAGACACTTCTGGACAAAAAGCCCAACAAACTAACTTGAAAAAAAAAACAAAACAAAACGTTGTCTTTTTACAGAATTTCAAGAAAAAACCTGTCAGGTGAATAATTCAAACTCTTTTTTAATTATTGCTACGTGTGTTGTTTTTTTACGTGATACCGCCATCTTGAATTTGCATATTTTTTGTAAACTCATTCAAAGTAGAACATTTATAATGGCTGATAATGATATCCTTTATATGGACTGGCAATCCTCAAATCTAGCTGAAACATCTAAATTGTTTAAACAGTGGTTGGAGTTGTTTTTTGTTGTCAATAAAATAAAAATAGAACAACAAGTAAACTACATACTACTGAGAGTTGGGAATGAAGGTTTAAAAAAATACAACACATGGTTATTAACGGAGGAAGAAAAACATACTCCTGAAATTATTTTTAATTAGTTCATTGAACAATTCGAACCTAAAGAAAATTTCAGAATAAATCATTTGAAATTAATGACTTATAAACAGAAAGCTGAGGAATCGTTAGACGACTTTGTCAACAGATGCAGGTGAATGATTCAAAGACATTCGTAAACAGAACATGAGCAAAGCAAAAGATGATAGAACTTATTATTGCCAGCACTCCCATTGCAGACTTCCAAAAGGAATTACTAAGAAAAGACAAAACTCTAACCTTGGAAGAAACTGTTGGTACTGGCAAAAAATATGAATCTTCCAACATTCATATTAAACAACTGAGGGCTATGGTGAGTAATGATAATGTGGATAATACTAATATACAAGCCATAAGAACACCAACACGTTCTACTATGTCAAATAATTGTCTCAAATGTGGTAAAAGCCATGCTTTTCACCATGAAGCTTGTCCAGCATTCGGATCAAAATGCAACACATGTGGTTAAAGCAAACCACTGGGCATCAGTATGTTTGTCAAATGGAACAAAACCAAAACAAAGGCCGAGGTCACAAAGCAGAGAACACAAAAAAACAAAATCTCACTATTAACCACAATATTAGAGAAAACAGTATGTGAAAACTGCTGCAGTATACAACAATAAAGAACCTGAGGAACAAATGGAAAGCCTGATGTTCAATTGTATTAATATGACCCAAAGAGATGAAGCTTTTGTACTCATTAACATTAAATTGCCAAATCGAAATGGCATCCACAAGTTGCGTCTGAAGATCAACACAGGGGCACAAGGGAACACCCTACCAGTTTCTACATTCCATAGAATGTTCCCAGAAAAACTGGACACAGATGGTTTCCCAAATATAAAAAAACAATTTATCAACAAAAAACTGATAGCTTATAATGGTACACCAATAAAATGCTTTGGTAACATCAAAATACCCTGTCAATACAACAAATCAGACTGGCATGTCAGCACCTTTCACATTGTGGACCTACAAGGGCCAGCAGTACTAGGGCTACCATCGCTGTAACAGCTCAAACTAATTACCCTTCACTGCACAGTCAAGAAAGAAGATGCATTCCAAACTCCTGCAGCAACACGGATAAATGCAACCAAAGACCTGATGCAGATGTATCCTGATCAGTTTGACAAAATTGGCTCCATGCTGGGTGCAGTCAGACTATCAACAAAAACATACATCCACATATTGACACACCTAGAAAAACCCCAATTGCACTTAAAGACTTTATAAAACAGGAGCTTGATAACATGGTCAAAAATAAGATAATAAGAAAGGTGACTGAACCTACAGACTGGGTTTCAAGTCTAACATACTCACATAAAAAAGATGGGAGTTTGAGAATTTGCCTAGACCCAAGACACCTTAATATAGCACTCAGAAGACCTCACCATGCAACACCGAAATAGCACACCATTTTACAGGTGCCAAGATATTCTCTAAACTTGACGCCAAAGTTGGTTATTGGTCTATACATCTTGACACTGAATCGCAATTGTTAACAATGTTCCAATCCCCTTATGGTAGGTACTGCTTTCAGCAGTTATTATTCGGATTGAGCGTATCACAAAACATCTTCCAAATGAAGATGGATCAAATACTTGAGCAAGTTGATGGCGCTATAGGAATTGCTGATGACATCATTGTCTATGCTAAATCAGAAGAAAAACACAGTAAGATTCTACACAGGCTCATGCAAATAGCCACCGAAAATGGTCTCATGTTTAATTCAACAAAATGCAAAATCAAATCAAAAAGCATATCTTTCTTCAGAATGATATATAGTGAAAATGGTGTCAGCCCTGACCCAGAAAATCTCAAAGACCTGCAAAACATGCTGTACCCAACATGCAAAAAAGAGCTACAAGAATTCTTAGGTCTTATCACATATCTATCCCCATTTATTCCTAACCTGGCTGACAAGACACATACTTTATGAGGACTGTTGAAGAAAGATGCATCCTTTTTGTGGGAAGAACACAACAAGGAATGTTTTGAGAAACTCAAAACAGTAATCAGTCAAGACTCAACATTAACATACTTTAACACAACTGAAATACCAGTATTACAAACTGATGCAAGCCTGAAAGGACTTAGAGCTGCACTAATACAAAACAAAAAACCTATCGCATATGCATCAAAGTCTCTAACAGACACAGAAAACCGGTATGCATGCATAGAAATGGAACTTCTTGCAATTGTATTTGATATCCAAAGATTTCACATATATCTATATGGACGTCAATTCAAAGTACTCACTGACCATAAGCCACTTGTCATGATACTACAAAAGCCACTTACCAGTGCACCCCCTAGATTACAGCGAATGATAATTAAGCTACAGGGATACCAGATGCAAATTGAGTACATTCCAGGACACGAAATGACTCTAGCTGATACTCTAAGCCATCTCCCTAGCACTGAAAATACCGATACAATCAACCTAGACATTAGAGCCGATTTGGTCAGATTCAGGCGTGAACGCCTGAATGAGATAAGGAAAGCAACCAAGGCTGATCCAGTACTTGATCAACTATAAGGAATCATAACAGCAGGATGGCCAGACTCAATTAAGGATTTACCACCGATAATACAGTCATACTGGCCATACAGAGATGAACTATCTGTCAACGATGGCATCATCATGAAGGGATCAAGAATTATTATTCCTGAAACCCAACAAAAAATTGTTTTGGACCAGCTACATACAGCCATCAAGGTGTTGAAAAAACACGTCTTTAAGCCAGAGATGCTGTATACTGTTAGCGAATTAATGCAAGAATGATCAAAAATTGTTCAATATGCCAGGAAAACCTTCCAGAACAACCAAAAGAAACTTTACAGCCACATGACATCTCCAGCAGAGCATGTGAAGTTGTCGGCACAGATTTGTTTAACTGCAATAATCATGAATATCTGATAATTGCTGATTATTACAGTAAATTTCCAATTATACGGAAAATGAATGGCCTGACAACAAGCAATATGGTCATATCAACAATGAAGCAAATATTCTCTGAACATGGTATTCCCAGCAGAGTTGTTAGTGACAATGGACCACAGTACTCTGGTGAAGCATTCAAGGAATTTGCCCATCAATGGCAATTTGATCACGTCACATCATCACCAAAGTTCCCAAAATCAAATGGTTTTATCGAAAGACAAATCCAAACAATTAAAAGAGCTCTAATTAAGGCTAAGCAAGCAGGAAGAGATCCTAACTTAGCAATGCTGTGTTTGCGAACAACACCAATCAACCACAACCTTCCAAGTCCAGCTGAACTCTTAAACAATCGCATTTTAAGATCAAATTTAATTGCCAAAGTTTCAACCCCAATATTTTCCAACACTGACCATATCCGTGAAGAACTGAAACACAGACGGGATATACTGAAAATGTATCATGATAGAACTGCTCATGATCTACCACCACTTGTCCCTGGGCAAGATGTACGTATATTGGATAACCAAACTGGGAAATGGAAACCAGCAACAATCACAAGTAGATGTGCAGAACCCAGATCATACATCCTTCAACTCCCAGATGGATCATCAAAAAGACGAAACAGAGTCTAAATAAGAGCAGCAGAAACATCCAGCCATAAACAGGTTCATTTTAATGACTACACCACTTCATTGCAAAAGGACTCACAAATACAAACAACGTCTCATACCAGGGAAGTATAAAACAGCCAACATGCAACACAAGAAGTGGCCATGAAATACACAGACCAAAAAGATATAAAACAAATAAACAAAGAATATAGCAACATCCTTATTTTCCATTGGTAAGGGGGATGTAGTAATAACATGGACTTTTTCACTATGTGCAAGATTACAACCCCTTGGCGTAGGAATACATACACACACTCTGCTGACTTAGAATAAAGATTCCTTAACTAAAGCAGGTATGCCTTATGTTGTCCATAAGCCTACTAAGCAATACTAACACCCACAACAACAATATATTACAGGGTTCAGGTTGCATCTCCTCTACCAGCAACCTCTACTGAAGACACTTATGGAACATATCACAAACTTCAACTTCATAAACCCACTGAAAACAACTCAATATATTTTAACACCTTGTCTGGGAGACGTGACCATTTCCACTGGTTCCAGGAAGAATTTCCTAGCCTACAGAATAGTAATTAAACCCTAAAATAAAGTTTTTAGTTAAAGGGTATCTTCATCTCCTTCCTTCCTTCCTTCCTTCCTTCCTTCCTTCCTTCTGTAATTCTCTTGCAGCCTTCTACAGACAAAGAAGACACCAACAAGTTAAATAGGAGGAATAAGAAAGAATAAAAGGAATCAGATACTTAAACTTAATCCCAACCAAAACCTACAAAACAAAAATAATAACAAACCAAACTTTCTTGTGCCCCATATGTTCTATGGCCTCTTGGATGAGAAAAAGCACCAGATGACTTTTAAAGATTTCTATATACACCTGAGAAATGACAAAGACTTGGATAAAATAGTATTGAGTTGCCTGGAGGTAGCAAAGATATATAGTTGTGTCCCCACTCACCAATATATATATGTATATATTAGTATACATGGGATATACTAACATTGAATAAACAGAAGGAAAGACAAGATAAGCTCATTTACACACATAGAAACAATTATTATATATAAATATAACGTACATATAAGTAGTATTGAGAAGAATACATATGCATGTCCCAACAGCTAGTTGTTCTATGAACAAGCAGTATGAAGAGGGGTACAAAACCAGTAGTATATCGAGAGGTACAAAAATGGCAAAAAGGTTTACTTGCTGATAGTGAATATTGAAATAGACATAAGCATGTTGGCTTTATTGTTCTATGATAGGGTAGAAGACAACATCTCTATTGTTCAAAGATCAGGGGCAAAAAGAGAGTGAGAATGGTTTTCTGAGGTTGTCATGTGTCATCCCATAGATATGCTCATTCTCTTAGGAAGATAATTATCGTCTCCTTACAGTATGTTTAAAAAAGCAATAAATACAATGATTTGAAAAATATGGAAAAATGAAAAAAATATTTATTCATAGAAGTTTGGAGAAGAAGGCTGACTGAAATCGAAAGAAACTTTTCAGGAAAAAAAATCATTTTTTTTTGGTATATAATAACTGTGAAGATCCAACAAAGAATGTGGCTGATTTCACTGTATTCTCATCAAAACAGTTTCACTAAGAATGTCTTAATTTTTGATACTTTCATGATTAAAATTAATTCCAATTTGAAATTTAAACACACTGTTATATTTTTGACAATATTGATTTTTATGAAGTCCCCCACTTTATCCTCTTTCACTGTTACTGATCACTGAAACTGTCTCTTCATTCTTTTCTGTAAGTTGAACTTTGTTCAATGACTTTAACCCTAACTCTGCAGTGAAAGTGTACTTTTTCAGTTCTTTTTCAAACAATTCAGTTTAGCATAAGTATGCAGTTTAAATATAAAAATAGTTCTATTTCAAATAATTCAGTTTAGCATAAGTACAGTTTAAGTGTCAAACACTTCTATTTGACTCATAGATAGGACTCTATAATGTGCTAACACTCCAGGCCTGAGTGGACCTGGGAGCGATGACAATGAAGGGGTACTCCGTATTCCCCAAAGCTCCAGCATTACTGTAGTCTCACCATCAGGTTGTTAAGTGTCATATCCAGAAAACTCGTTGGAATAGTCTTACCCTTCTGCAGAATTGCAGTCTGTGTATTATGCAGTCCCAGCTGACTGGGCCAGCCAAGTCTAAGCAAAATTAAGTTAAGAACTACCTCCTCACTACACTAAAAGATATCAACAAGAGTAGGAAATAATCTTAACAGGCTATAAAAAATGTATAAATTGGCTAGATTTAAAAAATTTGTTGAGTGATCTTCTTATATATTGAAGCGTGTGGGATTTATTTATACAGTAACAAATAATTTAGATTTAATGAGTTTGTTTTTCCTACCTCACTCAATTGCTGACCCCCGCCCTAAAATAAAGCTAGAGTCTCACAAAATGCTGAGACACTTATAACGTTTATTCAGCACAGACTAGTAGGAATGTTTTCTCAAAATAAATATTTACTGTTTTTTAAGTTTACTAAATCCAGGGTTAAATGTTTTCGATTCCCGGAAAACGGTATGTAAATTTAAGAGTCATTTTATTTGATTTACAATATTTGCTCAATTTATATTTTTATCCAGTATGTGAGGTTTTAAGCAAGTTCAATTCTTGGTGGTCAACAAATGAATTTGAAACCTCACACAAACATATCGCACATCCAAACCGTATTGTTTACATACCTCATCATCCGCCATGTTGTTTCTATGAAAAACAAATGTTGCTAAGTAATAATCTACGAATCGAACTAAGTTACAAAAATTCTTATTATTTAAATAAGTTATTTTTAATTGACTTTTTGAAGGAGTTAAAGTGATTACTAAAATAAAAATGGGTATTTCTCGTGAATCCCACTAAAAAACTAACGTCCATAATTTTAATGTACGGAAGCCTAAAAAGAAACTAAAATTTAGAAATTAAACGTGTAGCGTCTTGAGGTTAAATTTTTATTGTAATTTAATTTTAGAAAGTTAAAACATTTCACTTTTCTTTCAGCTGTCAATTTTGTAAATCTCTTTTACCTGGGTTTCAGATCAGGCATGGCAGAATTTTGCAGCTTTGCTCTACTACTAAGAAGAGGTTGAATACTATCAAAAGTTTTAATGGAATAAGAAAAAAAAGGTAATATTTCGTTTTGTATGTCGTTGCTTTTTTTCGTTAATCTACACCAGACCAAGCTTTTCATAATTCATAGGAATTGATATGTTATTCCAGTATTCACTTCCACCAAGGTTTATGAACACAGCATTTTTTTCGGCAACTTAATCTTGTCTTTTTGGCTGCCATACTTATCTAGTTTAACGAACAAAGATACAAAAATATTAAATGAAACGATTTTAAATTTACAAACTTGAATTTTACCGCAATATTTAAGCCAATAAATATTTAAAAAATTATTTTTTTAAGTGTATGCAAATATTATATAAAAATAATATTTCCAACAACTTAACGGAGTTAAACGGAAATTGTCGATTGCAAGGCGGTAATTTTTAAAAAAATTATCAGTTTTATGTTTGGAAATTTTGAAGATGCGGGGACAAATACAAGTGAGTAATTGTTTGTTTGTTTCATCATTAATTTAATTGGAGCTTTTCATAAAAACTTTAAAAAAAATTCTTTTTGAGGTTGCAAGTTTTTAAAGTTATTAACAATTTCTTTTTCAAGTTTATAACTTTCCTACTTTTTCCAAAAGAAAGAAAAGCAATAACTAAAATGAAAATTGTATTAATTTCCAATTTTTCTAGAAATTACAAAAGCAAATTCAAATTTAATTATTACGTCCATTTAATTTATTACATTGTAAATAATTAAGGTTGTAGGTCACCAGATTGTTTTGTGGTATCATCAGATAAAATTATAAAAATTAAACTAACGTTAAAATAAATTTTTTAAAAGTATTAAAGAAAAGAAGTAATTATTCGAAACAAACGAGCATAAAAGTTTAAATAGATTTTTCATTTTATTTTTAGGAACTTAATTTTTTTTTTTTTTTAATTTACTTTTATTTACAGCACCTTTTCAAAAATTTGCGAGGGTGCTGAAAAGTTCTTACGCTATTTATTTCTATTAGTTTTAGTTCAACATTCTTAGCATATCGTTTCTAAAGTTACTTTAAACTTAACAAAAAGTAAATAAATGAAAATTGAATACAAAAAAATATGCATGAATAAATAAGTCCGTCTCCCGTATGACCGTTTTTTTTTTCAGCGGGAAATTGACACAAAAGAAAAATATCAATCTTGTAAAATTTATTTATTTATTTGAAAATTTAAAAAAAAAAGATTGCATAAAAAAAAAATCTGATAAAAAATGATTTGTTTTGTTAACTTCATAATAGGCAGACAAAATTTGCTGTCTCTTGGATTACATGGACTTCCATATCATTTCCTTGCATTGAGTATCTGTTTTAGATATATTTTGGGATAAACTTTTGTTTCGATGAAAAAATATGTAAACATTGGTTCGAAAAAGACTCTTCAAAGAAAACAAATCTAAAACTATTCTAATTTTTACTCGATGCGACAATTTTTATAAAATGATGGAAATTCAATCGCAAAATTACATCAACTGACAGTTGTTTCTGTGTTTATTCATTACAAAAACCAGTGGTACCATTTTTTGTTTGTTTTGAGCGAAAACTTTTCAGCATTCTCTTCGCAATCTAAAAACGTTGACTGCAACACTGGGATGTCAAAACGTTTAATATACGTCATCATCAATAAATGTCATTAGTATTTTTTTTTTAACGTCTTGTTTCTAAATGGTAATTTTTCTTGCTTGAAGAAAAGACAAATAGACACATCTGAATCAAATGGGTTCCGTATAAAAAAAGAAAAATATTTTTTCGTGAATATTTGACATTGAATTTTAGATTGTAACAACTTTGCTGCCATGGATCTTTTTCTGTAACAAATCACTACCCCTTATTGAAAAAAAAATACCACAAGTCATGGAATTATCCGATCTTTATGAAATTTTCAATGTTCATTCATTGAATGAATTTTATAATGCAGTTGTTATTTTATCCAAAAATTGCTTATTTTTTCAGGTCACTTAACCCCGCCCCATGGTTGTGGCGCTATTAAATCGGTACGGATATAGGATATGGCATATACTTTCTGTACATCATAAAAAGACATAAGTTTGAAGGTATGAATGGAATAAAAAAATTAGATTGGTAGCTGTTGGAAGAAAATAGTACCCTAAATGTGAATATTAATTTATAAAAAATTTTAAAAATGTTTTGAGAGCTTTTAATACTATGATTTAATAGAAAATATAATTTTCTTATTGCTTATTAGGGTAATAATTCTATATCGATATTTGTTCTGTTTAAAAAGGGAGCATTGTTTTAAATTTGTTTTAAGCCCAATCAGCTGGGGCTATAGAATGTACCAACTGCACTCTGTGAGCCCCCCCCTCTACAAGTGTCCTGGATATGACATTAAACAATCTGATGGTGAGGTTCCTGGAGCTTTGGAGAATCTGGAGTACCCCTTCAATGCCATTGTTCCCAGTTCCACTTTGGGCCTGAGTGGTAGCACTTGATAGGGTCCTATCTATATTGAATTGTTAGAAATAGAACTGTTTGATCGTTTAACTGTGTGTAAACAAAAGACTGATATTTGATTTGTTAGTGATACATAGCAATACTTGAAACCATTTAACAATGTGCAAATGAATGAGAAATGTTGAATAGAATAATTAGTGTTAAATAGCAATACTTGTAACCACTTCACTGTCTGTAAACAAATGATTAATATTGAATAAAATTAGAAGTGTTGAATAGCAATAATTGAAACCATTTAACTATGTAGAAACAATAGCAATACTAGTGTGCAAACAAATTAGTTCTCATTTAAAAATGAAATTACTGACCAACTAATCTCTTACATATGTATATCTATTTAAATGTATATAAACAAATGACTGATGTTAAATCGTGACTGTCATATAGCAATACTTGAAACCATTTAATTGTGCGCAAACAAATGATTAATAGTAAATAGATTATTGTATGCAAAAAGAAAAGAAAAAAAAGAGATCAGGCTTGTTTAAAAATGATTTAATAATAAAGAGAATTTGGTATTATTAAATTGGTTGATGTACCATAAAACCAAACCAAACTTGAATTTGCATTAAATTTTGATGTACTTTTCATGGATTAAATCTAAATATGTTACAAAATAAAGAATATTTTTAATAATCGAAAAATGTAAATCTTAAAGCAAACTGGGACCTGGTGTTTTTTCATATTTTATTTCTTTTTTTTTTAAGATGTAAAAAAAATGTTAGACAAAAAAGGATGGAAACCTACAGTAACAATTATTTGTTAAGCAATTTCTAGTTTTCTCGTGTGTGTGTGTGTGTGTGTGTGTGTGTGTGTGTGTGTGTGTGGTTGAAAAATTCTATTTTTGCTATGCTTCCTGTAACTCAGTTTCATTTACATTTCACTAGTGTCATATTGTAAGTGGTTGGGGATAATAATCTTTGTTGTGAGAATTGACCCAAGGAATCAATTTCAGATCTGAAATCTGTAACAAAAATCCAGTAGCTTTCTGTGAATGATTCTCAAAAATGCTACTATCCTCAACACTAGACACATGCTGAAAAGACCCCAACTCTCTTTTTGGCCCTTCAGTTTATTTATCTCAAGAGCCCATGCAACTTTTCGTACTTCTGGGATCCAGAATCAAACCATGTGTGCTTAAATTATGTTTTCTGATGATATAAGCAGGCAAGAGACTACTGGGTTCTCTTATACTGCTGTACTGGTACATTATTATTCTTGCTACACTTGCACCTGATCTCAGATTGTATGGTGTGTACACTTCTGAAATGGAACTGGCTCTGCCTTTTCTTCAGAAGAGCTCTCTTGGAAGGGACATCTGTGACGTTCATCTCAGCTATCAGGCTCTTGGGTTTGCACTTAGATGATGCATCACTGTTGTCATTTGCTGGCTGTGTTAAGAGCAAAATGGAGGTCCTTTATCTGGTGCAGAGTTCCCTTGATCATTATGGGATGTTAATTGACAATGCTGGTGGCGCATCAATTATTGGGGGGGGGCTTAACTGGCAGAATACTCCACTTCATATGGTGCATAAACTTCTTGGTCGGATGGACATATGCATTCAACTGCTTTTAGTCAGACTCAATACATATAAGTTACTTGGATGATAATTAATTATATTAGGTAAGTATTAGGTAATTATTTAATTTATGGTGATAGATTGTGGGTTGGTTAAAAATTTTAGAAATGTAGGTTGCAGAGGTCATATGCATCTACATGTTAGCAGAATATCAGGTTGACGGGTTGTTTTGGAAATTACCTGAGGTGATATATTAGAGATTTGTTTTGAAATCATTGTTGAAGGCCTGATATTAAAAAGTAAACAAATTGAATGCATGTTGGCTGATTTGAGAAGGTGATGTCACCTTGGAAAGTTAAAGACATGTTCTTATATCATAAGTGAATGGAATTATTTAGAGGTATTATTTAAGCAGAATTTTTAGGTTGGTTAAGTTCAGAGCCTTCTGGGACAAGGGGACAAGGGAAGTAAAGGAATTAAAGCCAGGTGTTTTTGTTTGTTTACCACTCCTGAATCTGATAGTGTTTCTCTGTAAGAACTAATACCTTTCACTCTGTGTCTCTCATGTTTCAATGCCTTTGTAGAGAAGAGGAAAATCTCATATTTTGTTTTGGCACGCAATTTAATTCAACACTGAATTTCACCCAATCAGGATGACTTATCCTATTCAGGCCGGACCTTCATTTCTGGCTAGCAAAACGGGCGATCGGCCAAATCAACTCTCTTTGGCTTGAGACGGCGACCAGAACAGACGTGTCTCTGGTCGTCCCTGCTTAGAGATGCCTTTTAGATAGACAAGCCACCCAGTGTGGACATCTCACTGTGGCTTTAACACTAGCAGCAGCAACATGGACACTCAACGAGGGAACCATCTAATTTATGGATTCTTTACGAGGAATCCCTGTGTAACATAAATTAGAAACATACGCATGCCTTCCACAGGCACCACTTCATGTCACCCCAAAAATTGACTGTCGATCCGAGCGTCACTCCGCTCTCGACACACAAGACTACACGATGACTCTAAACACAAATTCCCTCACATGTCCAACAACACGCTGCCATCTCAACATCCCGCTAAGCCATCGCGTCTCCAAAACTAACAAGCCTAAACACCACGAGTCTTGCAGCACCAAAAGCAAACTAAATATTCCATGCTGCAAATAAAGAACTTTTGTTACTAAAGAATAGTTTCGTAAATCATTTGTATGCCTAAAAAATATAGTGTTATCCTAAAAACCGCTATACCTTGAAAAGTGCAACTTTTATTCAGGTTGGGTCTCTTTTTCCTCTTTTTTCATTTGTTGGTACACTTGAAATGCACCAGTGACCAGTTATAATGGTATGATGTACTGTCTTCACCCCATTCAGGTGGCAAATTAGTTCCACCTTCTCAACCCAGATAACAATTCATAGAATCACTAAATTTTGGGATGAGCTTTAAATCGAATCCTTTCATTTTATACCAAAATAGCTTGTAAGTAGCTGGTGACAACCTTTTTTGTGAGAAATGAACCTGAGAATCAATTTCAGATCTTAATTTAAAAAGAACTTTTTTTTTTTAAATTCATTGTTATATCCAGTTGGGTAACTTTTAATGACTTTTAAGTGTTTAAAAATCTATTAAAAATTATTTAGATATGTAATGTTATTTTGCTTGCTTTTAATACTGATAATTATGATGTTACTTTCTTTCAAATCAAACTAATATTTAACTTTGAATAATAACTTAAATTATTTTTTAAAATTTGTTTTGATTGGAAAAAAGAGCAAAGTTATGTATTTTATTTATATTGTAAATTGGATCCTGGTCTAAAAATTTGATCTAAAACTACAGAAAATCAATATTTTGAAATCTCTCAATTTGCCTGTGTAGAGGAATGCTAAACAACAAAAATTACTTAAAAAAAAAAAAAAGAAAAAGAAGAAAAAATTTTTTATTTATTTTTTTTGATTGAACCACTTTATTTTATTCTTTAACATTTATTTTATTTTACTTATTTTACTTATTGTTTGTTTATTTAGTTTTTTTAACTTGTACTCCTAGCATGGATTTCCCATTTTCTCTCTCTCTCTCTCTCTATTTGTTCCTATCATCACTTGTGGCAGGTTTCCTAAACAACATCCACACAGAGCTGATGTAGATATGTTCTTTCTAGTTGGCTAACATTGGCATGTCCATGTGTAGGGGTCCATAGAAGAAAATCACTTATTAGTTTGTTCTTGCTTCTGCTGTAGTGTCCCTCATGTCTTGTTTGTCTTACTTGGATAGTTTTAGAGATGGGAGGTAAGTAGCCATACAACTGTTGTTTCATGGGGCATTGCTCCCAGAATTTGTTTAATATAGCTTGTAGCATTATTGTGCAGTTCCCATCTAGCTTTTTCTCTATGCACTTTGTCTGTGTCCATGTGGTGCATCCATACAGTAGTATTGACACAATTTGCTTGTAAGAAATTACGTTATATTTTATTGGATAAATCAGACTTTCATATGATCAATAGCTTATTGATAGCAATCCATGCCTATGCTGGGTACATATTAACATCACTTTCAGTAGATGAGACACTGCTGCTGAGGTATTTGAACTTGTCTACTAATTTTAGGGGACCACCATTTAGAGTGGAAATGGCTCCTTCTCATTTAAAACACATGTACTCTGTTTTGTTTGCATTCATGTGGAAGCCAATGCCTTCTGCTGCCTGCTCAGGCTATGCAGCAGGGATATGGCTTGGGTAGGTGTGTTTACAAGAAAAGCTAGATCATCTGCATAGTCAGCATCTGTTATAATTTCTTCAGGATATCATCTACTTCTTGCCTTTCTTTAGTGTAAAGCCATTTTACTTACTTAAGTCAATTTTTGTCTTTTGTCAAATTACTTGCCTTGGTATTATCTATCCTTGATAAAATACCATTTGTTGTTATAGAGACCCATCCAAGATATTTAAAGGAAAGAATGGTCTCTTTCAAAGCTGAAAAGCCTTAAAGAAAGACTGACCTTTTGGCCAGGCTGTGGTCAGCTTTTGTCGGTGTGGGGTGGGGGCTGACATTGTTTAAGTGGTTGACAAGAGGGTGGGTGAAATCTAGAGGCCTATGACTCTTATGATTTTAGGATTTAATCGTTCAGGTGGGTGAAATCTAGAGGCCTATGACTCTCATGATTTTAGGATTTAATCATTCAGTAAAAAATTAAGTAAATGACTGAGTGAAATTTCTCTTCACTGACAACCAGTTGGTATGTACAAGAAACATACTTTTTTTTATATAGTGAAAAAATTAAATTTGGATTAACCTCAGCCCCCCCCCCCAAATGAACTGTCATTTTCAAGATAGTTTTCACTTATGCATAAAATAGATCCTATTTCAGTATATAGAACTGTAATTTGAGTTGTGTTAAAACAGGTTTGTGTATAGTTTTATTACTAACAAGCTACACTCCTTTTCTTTTAAAGTATGATGATCAAAAGCATCATGTTTTTTTTGTTTGTTTTTTTAACCTCTAAAATGACTTAAAAGATAAATATTTAACCTGAAATTTTTTCTTTTGTGAAGCATATCCTTAGAAGATTAAGTTTTTGGGCTTCAGAAATAAGGCTTCTGTATGAACAAATAAACAAACTGTTAGAAAAATGTAAACAAAATCTAATCCTCCATAGAATTATCTTTAAAAAAAACTAAATTATTGTAACTAAGTGATGCTTAAAAAAATGTCCCTTAATGAATTTTATCACCCTTATATAATGGGAGATAGCAGGTGATCTCTTGTTATTAAAAAAAAAAAAAAAACAGACAAAAGTAAAAATACTTAGTAAATCCCTTGTGAATCTGCTACCCTTAAAGAGAAATAACTTAATAAAAAATCTCTCTGAATTGTGAACTGGTTTTATTCTGAACTTTCAAATTTTACTTTTCTACTGTACTTATTTTACCTGGAAGAGTTTTAATACAATCGGAATATTTCTTGGTGACTTATTTATTTTTCAATAAAAAAATTTGAATAAGTAAACCTAAGTTTTTTAATTCTTTAGGTCAAATTGGTGGTGTGATAGTAACAATTTTTTCAGTATTCTAGTCCGCATTTTTCATTCTAAATTTACGTGGTGAATTCAATAAGTTTCCAGACTTTTTTGTACAGGCATTTAAAATTGTCATAGACTCTTGAAAATTCAGTATGTTATTGCTATACATCTTATGAGATGACTGACCAATTTCTATGATTTCAGCTTCAAATGAACAGCTACAGCAGCAATTGGAATACACCCTACTAAAGCCTGATTGTCACAGCTGGTGAATTTCAAAAATACAATCTGGACGCGAGGACACTTTAGAAGAACGATATGCAATAAAATTGTGTTTTAAACTTGGAAAAAATGCCACAGAAACGTATGGAATGCTTCAGACTGCTTTTGGAGCATCTTGCATGAATCAAGCATCAGTTTTTGGATGGCATAAGAGATTTAAGGAAGGCAGGGAGTCTGTGAGAGATGATAAAGTCAATACACCAGAGTTGATTGGCCAAAGGGTTAGGCTTAGAGTTACTATGTTGAGGTTTTAAAGGAGTTCAGGAAGAGATTCCATTGGAAGAGGCTAGCACTCTTCAAATCGGGTCAGTGGCATTTCCACCTGGACAATGCACCAGTCCCCAACTCCATCCTTGTCACAGACTATTTGACCAAGAAGGGCATCAAGACAGCTCCTCAGCCTCCCTATAGTCCAGACCTTGCTCCCTGTGACTTTTGCTTATTCGCTTAGCTCAGAGGCTGTCGTTATGAGACAATTGAGGAGATGAGAGAGGCTGTGGCGAAGGTCATTGACACGCTCACACAAGAGGACTTCCATGGGGCCTTCCAGAAGTTGTTGGAATGGTACAACAAAGACATTGCAGCTGGAGGAGATTACTTCGAAGGAAGCTAGAGTTTCATGTGTGTAGTATCAATAAAAGTGCCCATATGATAAAAGTCTGAAAACTTATTTAATGATCCTAGCACAGTTTGGAAATTACACAACTATTTCAGCCACTAAGCTATCCCTATCACAATCCTTTAGTACATTTGTAAGGCTTTATCATATTTGCTTCTTTGAAATAAAGTTGTTCTATGCATAAACAAAAATGCTCTTCAGCTTGTCTGAAGTTTTTTATTTTCATTTTATTTCTTTTTTTTTAATTTTTTTTTTATTTTAATCAATTAAAAATCAAATTGACTTTTAAAAACTAACAGAAATTCCCTTTGTAATTTTTAACTTCCATTTGTATTTATTTTTTATGGAATCATGCTTATTTTTATCTTGTTAATTTGAGATAAAGATTTCGTTTTAAGGGATACTGCATTTTTAAAGTGTTACTTGATGTAAATTTAAAATGTTCATTTTGTAGTATATTGCAATTTTTTCCCTCTTTAATAAGTTTGTAATTTCTTTTCAGTTGACCATTGGACCCATGTTTAGTGGTAAGACGTAAGTAAACTTTATTTTAACTTTTTGTTACCATATGATATTTACCTTAAGAATATGTGCCCAATTTTTATGAGGTACCAAAAGAAGTTTTATTTGTTGTATAGTTATTTGTAAGTAAAAGAGAACAAATAATCAGTTTTTATAGGCAAATACACTGGTCATTTTGACATGTTTTGTTATTACTGTAAAAATGACATTAAAAATAATGACATTGAATTAAGAGAACTTGATAAAAGTAGGTGAAATCTGTTATTCTTTTCTTGAAAATTAACCAATTTTATTTCAGATGGAAGAAAATTTTAAAAAAGAAATATGCGATAAAAATCTTTTATAAAGCACCTGATAATATAATGGGAGGTGGCAATCTGTTGAGCCTATCACACCATTAAGATAGAAAACTATTCCTTGCAATTTTATTCTCTTTTCTGAATAATAAGAAAGATTCATTATAGCCATGAAATTACTAATATTTAAACTTGTTATCTGTTAATTCTTTTTCTATCTTTTATTGCAGCACTGAACTGATACGTCGATTGAAGAGATACCAAATAGCAAAATACCGTTGTTTGGTCATCTCATACTACAAAGACGATAGATATAATTCTGATGGTCTTGTGTCCCATGACAAGTAAGTAGATTCTCAACCTATGTAAACATTATGCTTTCTACCAAAAGCAATGAAGTAAAGTTTTCATAGAAAAAACTTTCCCTATGTAATTTTTATGCCTTTCAACTGATAAAACCTTTTGTATTAAAAAAAAAAATTTGATAGTTAATGTTGTCAAGAGCAGACATAAATGACAACATGAAATTGATTCTTGGATTTCCTTTCATAAACTCCCGTCTCTTCAATGTACACCTCACACTAGAGACTGACCGAATCCCAATTCTGTGTGTGGGTAGGCTGCGATGGATTTCGCTAGTCAGTTTCAGGGTGTATTGATTCGAGCGGTCTCTCCCTCTTTCTCCTTTGCTGTTCCTTCTTTCTCTCTCTCCTTCCGGTTCTTGCCTTCCTTCCTTCCTTAAGTTGTAACAAGTTCGTCAGGCAACACACTCAGAACAAATCGTCACTTCCAGCCGTTACCGTGTGTATTTTATGTTCGTGAGATCTCACAAGAATTTGCATACGTGCAAATTACCTCTCGCTGGTTCGAGATCTCCCATCGTCAAATATGCTCGAGGCAGCCATATCGGTTTCGCTTTTCCGCTCTACAAGCCAGACACGTTCGTGCGTGCTTTGAATGCCCAGGTACGTTGCGTCCATTACCTTCACAGTCCTCCCTGATTTGGGAATCACACAACGTACAGTGCGGAGCAGGTCTTTTTAGTTTGCTACTTCGTCTGAGCGGAACGCTCTTGACAACGTCTTCGTCCTTGGACGTGTCTCCGGGCTCATGTTGATGACGGTCGCTGTGGTTGCTTTCAGATGCTGCGGGATCCTCCTGCGGTAAATACAGCATCAGCGCTTCGTCTTCAGAGGAAGTGATGCTACAATTAGTGGCGTCTGTTCCTCGCAATGGACGAACATCCTTTACATAGCGAGGTGTCCTGTCAACAAGGACCGAATGTTGGCTGTACACACCCGTAAATGTCCCCTTTCCGAACTGGGTTGTACATCGCCCACGAGGGATCTTCACCCAAACACTATCCCCTACCTTGTAACTGCTGGATCCAGCATCCTCCGGTGGTAACATGACATCAACACATTTTATACGGGCTGTATACGAGTATATTATGTTTGCTGGTGCAGTTGACGCTGACGCATCGTCTTTGGGAATCACATTGTACCAGTATACAGCCTCCATCACCGAGCACCGTGTTCTTGTAGTAATTCGTTTTATTGTGCGGTGAGATCTCTCCACAATCCCGTTGCCAGCCGGTATGTATGCGCATCGGAATCTCATCCGAACGCCCCAGCACTCGGCGAATTTAGAGAACGTCTCTCCGCTAAAGGTCGTGGCGTTATTTGTGAGTAGCTCAACAGGCGCCCCCCCCCCCTCCTGCAAAATACAGTCTCCAACTGCCAAACAATGCTGGCAGCATCTTGGCATGATAATGGCCTCCAAATAGCAAACCGACTGGGACTGCAGTCGATTAAGGTTAGGTAATGACGACCTCCAAGGTGAGTCACGTCCATTCCAACCCTCCTCCAGTTCTCGCATACGTCCAGTCTGCCTGCCTTCCAACTCACCGGGGTGGGATCTATAGACTGACATTCTTCGCATTCTCTAACTACCTCCCGATCAGCTGCCTTAGAGACCTCAGGACTCACCAGTTTCACGAAGTAGAGTGTGTGCTTTATGCCAGGGTGCCCACAAGATCGGTGAATGGTCCGAATGCGAGCGGGATCCAGCTCGCCCATAGATGCGGCGCATACTGGCTCAATGGGTTCCACTTCTTTCCGAAGTGCGTCCAGCCATCGCTGGGGCACTCTAGTGAGTGGATCGGCTCGGTTCACCTGGGATTTAATGAGTGCCACGTCAATTGTCAGTCTATACTCCGCCGCTAATTCTTGGAGTGTACTCAGTCGCCGTCTTATTAACATCTCCAAAGCTGCCTTAGTCTGCACCCTTGCTTTTCCAGACAGGGTGTCCGAAATCCACCGGTGCATGCAGGCCGAGTCTGTCTGCAGGTGAATCACACTCGCCTTCCAGTGCAGCGCTAGATTAACCCCCCTCAACACTGCGTCAAGCTCTGCCAGGTTGATGTGCTTATCTGCGTGCACTGGTTGTAGCCAACTTGGGTCTTCAATTATGGCTTTGTCATATTCAATAGCCACCCTGGTGGCCAGGGAGTTGGCATCTACCCACACAGTGACTTCCTGACCATTCGCGCATCAGTCACCACGTGCTGGATCAGTTTGTGACGATCTCATCACAATTTCGTCAAGCATCCGACGCAACATGGGGTCTTGTGTTTCGTCCTCCCATCCGGTTGTCACAGTGTTAGCTCTCCATTTCACAAATGCAGCTGCAACACGGAGCCAGCCGCACACTGGAAAATGCCCGGTCAGCCGCCCACACACAGAAAAGACGGCATGACGCGTAAGTACGTTGGGAACCTTTGGACGCTCGCCGTCGTGTCACCATCTAAACTTGCCGCACTCCTCCCAGACGTATACGCCCAACACTCTAGCGCCACTACTTAGTTGTTCTGGATTCTTACAAGTTGGCCCAAACCGTTCAAGGTGTGTCTTCACTTGGGCTGCCGAACACACACTTTCATAAACAAATATGTCATCGACATACAAAGAGGTAGCGCGACTGACGGTTTCATCTTGCCCGATCACATCTTTTACGATGGACCGCATAATCTGTGGAGCTACATTGAGCTCGAACCCTAAGCGGGTGAGGCAGTACCTCTGCCCTTTAATTTTCACTGTTTGGAATGTCCACCGCGACTTGTCGACGTGGATCTGCAGATATGCCCGGCGCAGGTCCACTATGGCGGCTTTTGGCCCCCTGCTGTCGCCATTCCTGCATGGTTTGAGCACACACGTCTGCATTCGCCTTATAAGCATTCATGTGCTCATTCAACTCGTGATAGTCCATAACTGGCTGGACCTTCTGCTTACTTTCCTGTAATATGGCCATTAATGGTATCAGGCCTTTAGGAGGGCCAAGTTCGCTCTCCGGGTACGGAATCAGCCAACCGTTCTGAATCCAAGCCTGCAACTCCCACTCATATTCACCTTGGAGTCGCTTAGGGGCAGGGTATTCTGAAAGCCTGTTTTTCAAAGACACAGGTGGCTGGTCACCGGACCATTTCCAAGATGCGGTCCATACGTGCTTGGCCTCGTCATATTCAGCGTGAAAGTCAGGCTTGTCGAGGGTAATGGCAGCACACATCAGTCTTTCATGTTGAAGAAATTTCACTTCGCCGGTGTCAGACATAGTCATTCCACCAAGTTGTCTGATCGCATTCAGCCCGAGTAGCAGATCAAATCCAAACAGATCCTCATCTACAGCCAGAGCTCATACGGCGACTGAAGGTCCATTGCTGATGCCAATTTGGACCACGCTCTCTCCACAACACATTGACGAGTTCCCTCCTACAGCCAACAAGGGGACTTGCTTATTCTTCCATGTCCGACAGCATGGTTTGCGTACAGCCTGTATCCACCAGGGCAGTACGTCTTACCCCGTCAATCTGCACACTGACTGCAGGCAGAGCGCCATTCAGAGGAGGTCTGGGAGAGAGACTGGCGCTGAAGACTCGTCCTCTTGCTCGTTTCCCGGACAATTTTGTGCAACGTAGCCCTGTCGTTTGCACCGATAACAAATGAGTCTTTGGGGACCTGGGACTTCCGCGCCACCTAGGACAATCTCGAGCCATGTGGTTAGGTTCTTGACACACATAGCATCTCCTTAGAGCTGTGACTCCCTTCTCCTGACGTCCTGGTAGTTGAGCTGCTGCTGCCCCCTTCTCCTGACATCCCGGTAGTTGAGCTGCTGCGGCTGCTGATTCTGTGCCTGTGAGACTGTCCTTCAATATTGCTCGGGCACAGGCCAATATTTCAGATATCGGCAAGTCATCTACTCGGGTAGTGGCCTGAAGAAGATTCTCCGCATGCTCTGGCAACCCAGCAATAAATGCGCAGACCAGACCTCGCTCCGTCATACCTCCGAACTGAGTCGCGAGCTTGCGTAGCCCCGCCAAGAAGACGTCCACCGTTTCTCCCAGACGCAAACGGCGCGCCAAACTGCTTATAAGCCGTCAAAGGATTGAGGGCAAATGCTGTGTAAAGAACGTCTTTTATACAGGCAAAGTCAGCCCTCTTTTCCTCACTCAGCTCCTGATACACTGCGTATGTGTCCCCCGAGAGGCGCATCGGCACCACGCATTCGATATTTTTTACCCCGCTCAACCGGCACACCAACCCTGCCTTCTCCACCCATTCAACTACTGATTACCCGGCATCGGTCCCATCAAAGAGGGGAATCAATTTTGGGTCGAAGGCCATAATTGCCGAAATAGCTTGTTGCCAAGAGCGGACGTAAATGACGTGAAATTGATTCTTGGATTTTCTTTCGCAAACTCCTGTCTCTTCAATGTACACCTCACACTAGAGACAATGACCGAATCCCAATTCTGTGTGTCGGTAGGCTGCAATGGATTTCGCAAGTCAGTTTCAGGGCGTATTGATTCGAGCGCTCTCTCCCTCTTTCTCCTTCACTGTTCCTTCTTTCTCTCTCTCCTTCCGGTTCTCGCTTTTCTTCCTTCCTGAAGTTGTAATAAGTTCGTTGGGCGACGCACTCAGAACAAATCGTCTTTATTTCATTGTAAAAAAATACAATGAAGGCACAAGGCCTTTTTGGGTTTTGGGGGAGGGGAAGGGAGCGGTCTTGCTTTAACTATGAATTCTAAGGGAACCTAGCTAGCCATATTCGCCGACCCATTCAACAGTACACTATATAACCATTCATCCATTGCCATGTGCGCTGCAGCCACCAAAATACCACATTTGCTCTATGGAAAAAAAATGACCTACTTGAAAACCCCGAAAGTCATGTATGATTTTATTTACAGTTTATGATTTATTTACAATGAATATATATGATGGGAATGGGAGAAAAACCCCAAAATATGTACAAACGAAAACCAAGGAAAAAAAAATTCCCCGTTTGGTTGCCCTCCTATCCTCCCGTCTACGAAAATGTAGGCCGACTGTTTTCCGGTGTCTGAAAAGACCGAAAACAAGCCGGACCTGTCCTAGGTGGGACGGGGGCCCTAGTCTAATGGGACAAAGAAACATAGGGTTGGGTACGGTGTGGGCAGTTAAATTGCAGTGAATGCAGATTATATACATATGAACTTTCAAGCTCTTGAACACATGCGGGCTGGGATACGGGTTGAGGTAAAAAAGTAATGGGGATGGGGAAGATCTTGAGAACTAGCGACTAGATGACGGGGACAATGACTCACAACATACTACTAGCTAGGTTTCAAGGGGAAGAAATCCTACTTACCAGGGATGGGGTCCCTAAGGACCTGTACCATAGATGCCATGGGCCGGCAGAGGAGGGAAGGATGACTCCAACATTGCCCCCTTTCTTACGACCAGGCTCGCTGCATTCACCCACCTTTTGCTGAATGTTATGCGATCCAAGTGTTTTCTATCACATCTGATTTTGGCCCTCAGCTGATGCCGAAAATACAAAACCAGATCACGATGAGAAAAGTTTGCATTGTCATACAATCCCTTATTTCGCGTCTTCCAAATCACCATTCGCGCCACAGCTAGGATCGCGAGAAACACCACACGCTTCTCATCCTGAAACAGAGGAAGAACTTTGTCTATGACGTAACCAACGTCGAGCAGCACGAGCTGCTTGGGTTCGATGCGAGCCGTCCACTCCCCGACGTGATCCCAAAACGGGCGAACTCGCTCGCAGTAGTAGAAGGTGTGCTCAGCCATTTCTTCCAAACCACTGCCGCAGCAAGCACAATCGGGCATGTCTGCCAAGCCTGCTTTGTAGTTCAAGCCGAGAAGGGGTAACGCATTCCGAACAAGTCGCCAGATGAGTGAGAACTCAGAGTTGTTCAAGAAGCTCAATCCTGGCACCCAATTCCAGTGAGAGCAGATCTCCTCTGCCGTCCAGCCGCGCCACTCGCTAAGTGGATCAGAAGCGGCACCCACCACTAGCTCCCGATACAGTTATTTCCGAGGCCGTGAAAAGTCACTGGACCCAAGAAGGTTACGAAGGGCCTTTCGGCACTTGCGGACAAACAGTGCTTCGTTCAAAGGCCTATGTTGACCTTCAGCCTTTGGGTCTGATTTAAGGCGAGGAAAAGTCCGACTCGCCTTTAGTCTCCACACTGCGTCCCTCGTCAAGGATTGGCCCAAGTACGCAAGTCTTTCAGCAAGCCAGTGGCTCTCCAGATCAGGCATAACTAGACCCCCGTTACGTGTACGTTGGATACATACCTACCTGTGGACCATTGGCCTTGCACCTCCCCAGAGCAATCTGGAGAGGGATCGTTGAAGTGCCAACTGACGTGCGTCAGGCAGAGGAAGTACAGCCAATCGGTAAAGGACCAAGGGAAAGATTTACACGGCACATGCCTCCGCCCTGCCCTTTAAGGACAACCTCCTTGAAAGCCAGATTCCCACCTGAGCATTCACCTTAGCTTGTACTTCTGACCAATTTCACTCCAGTTGGAGGTCGGGCCCGAACCACACCCCGAGGATGCAGACGGGTCCGTCATTCCAGCGGAAGGGCCCTGGAAGGGCATCGCTACCCCCCACCCCGAGCACCGAGCCACAAACCTTCGCTTTTGTCAAAATTGACCTTGGCTCCTGCAATCCACTTGTACTCGCTAACCGCCTTCTTCACAGCTTTTATATCTAGGTGCCGGGATACAAATACTGTGATATCATCAGCAAACGCATAAACCCTTGCTGTAAGAGGGCCAGCAAAAGGGATACCGCGCAGGGCCAGATTTGTCCCCTCATCCCTAAGCCTACGGAGCAGGGGCTCCAAAGCGAGGACATAGAGAAGAGGAGACAAGGGGCAGCCCTGCCGGACCAGACGCTTGATCGTGAACACCCGCGAACGCCTTCCATTCACCTGCACCACTGCCTGAGGGTTGTGGTACATCATGCTAATCCATCTGCGGAACTCCAGTTTGAATCCGGCAGTCTCCAAAACAGTCGCCAAAAACCGATGGTCAACCCTATCGAAGGCCTTGGACTGATCCAAACTGATCAGCGCGGCCTCGGTGCCGTCTTCTATCCCCTCTAGGACCTCGCGAATCAAGTGCAGGTTGTCCTGGATCGATCTTCCCTTCACAGCAAAGGTCTGTTCCGTGCCGATCAGATCGCTGATGACAAGCTGTAAACGATTCGCTAAGACCCGGGCCAAAATCTTTAACTCTGTGTTAAACAGAGTTATGGGCCTGTAATCATCTAAACCCTCCCAAACATGCCTGCCACCTTTCTTCAGCAATGTGATCACGCCCTTGGTAACGCTACCAGGGATGGCTCCCTGGGCGAACCAATGGTCGAACATATCCGTCAGAATAGGTACAAACATGTGCAACATCCTCAAGTACACTTCGTAGGGCAAACCATCTAGTCCTGGCGACTTGTTGAGACCGACCTGCTTCAACGCATCACGGACTTCGCATTCAGTAACCACATCCTCGCAGCTAGCCGCTTCAGCCATCCCAAGGCAGGGGAAGTCGGCGAGATAGCTACGAAACTCCCGGAGCGGGAGATCAGTGCAGCGGGCAAAGTGATCCTGAAAGTGCGTCCAAAAGGCATCATGCATCTCGTGACTTAATCGCAGCAGTCGCCCATCCGGGATCTTGACAGAATCGATATACCGATTGGGGAACCTTTGCACTTCTTCACGTGCAGTCGCGTTCTCTTTCACAGCTTCGTTGAGAACTCTCTTTAACCTAGATCTAACTACGTATCCCTTGTAGTGCTCGCTACTCTCACACTCAAGGTCCCCCCTAGCTAGCTCTACGGTTAGGGAGTCCCCCCAGCCACCGCCTGGGAAAGTCTATCATCTATAGATTTCGCCTCCTTGGTCCTATCTAAATTGAGCTGTTGACCGTACTTGGTGGCGAAATCTCTTATCCTATGTTTAAGAGATCTCCAACACCTATTCCCGGTAACCGCTCCCACTAATGCCTGCTTGATTAGGGATTCCAGCCGGTCCTGGAAGTCCCGTATCTCCAGTAAGGAGGTATTGAACTTCCAGTAGCCGGCTAGACTAGGCCGATTAGCTGACCATAGACTGACCCTAACAAGTTTATGGTCAGTCCACGCTATCAAGTGGAACGTAGGACAACTAATGAAATCAATGTCAGCTCGTCTAACTAACACTCTGTCCAAGTAGGAACCTACTTTGGCAGAGGGCGAGCTATCTAGCCACGTCCACATCTCCCGCCCTGGGTGATCCAGACGAAACCTGTCGAGTCATGAGGCCGGCAAGGCTGCTTTCACACCTTTCCAATCTACTAGCTCCCTGCCCAACCTTATCTATCTTGGGATCAAGGATCGCATTCCAATCACCCATTAAGACTAGCCGCTTCGTATCATCCAGGAATGGCGCCAACCGACAAAAAAAGGAAATCCTCTCCGCAGCGATATTGGAAGCATAAACCGCAACCAGACGGAACTTGAAACTTTTCACGGCAACATCGGCCGTGACCAGTCGGCCCCCGTCACTTGCAAAAACAACGTCAACATCAGCATCAAGGCTGCGTCTAACTAGCAAGGAGACCCCAGTGCTAGCGCGGCTGCCGTATGCTGAGAAAACGTTAGTCACTTTCCAGCACCTGACAGTCAGCGCCGCAAGTGAAGTGGGTTTCTTGCACTGCAGCAACATCTACTCCGAGGTTCTTGTGTTCACCAAGCAAGCACGTACACTTGCTTGAATCCCTCAGTCCCCTCACATTCAAAGTGGCAAGGTTTAGAACCATCAATCCCACTTACCTTACTCACTGTCGACCGGGCTGGAAATCCTCCGGGGTGAGGATGCCGACGGCCTGATGCAGGGAACCGTTACCGAGCTCAGTACTGACTCGGTCGTCCCTGGTAATTCCCCCAACATGCATGGGGTACCGCAGCTTTAGGGACTTATAAAAGGACGGATGACTAAAATTGGGACCCTGCCCGCACAATAAGGAAGCATTTTTTCCAACATATTGTTTCTTGTGTCAGCCAACATTACATCCGCCCGACTAGCTTCCTCGATAAATTGCCAGAGCTCTTTAGTTTGGTTACCAGCCAAACGGACAAATTTGGTCAACATTGGTGCATTCTTGAATGTGTATGGGTTTGTTATGTTGTGATTGTCAATTTTTTTCAATGATAATAATGGTTCAAGTGATTTTTTAAGGACATGATCGAGATGTTGTGGTTCTAGTATGTCTGCGCAAAAATAGAAGGCATTGAGCGCACGTCGAACTTCAGTTGAAGCCGACTGTGACTGCTGTTTTGTTGATGATGCTGGTGGTGTTGTAGCTCTGGTCACCGAATGGGACCTTGAAATTAATTTAGGGGTTGTGATTGGTGAGAGAGAAGGTGATTTTGGGGAGAGTGGGAAGTCATTGATATCAGTGGGGGAGGGATTATTTGAGCTGGTCTTTCAGGTTTGGCTGGTGATTTTATGATTTTTTTCTCTCCCTTAGGTTGAGGCGGGGAGGGTGTTTGGGAATGTATTTATTGTTTCTTGGTGATGGTTTTTTTATATGTTTTTTCTCACCTTCCTCTTTCAGTGAGTCCCCGCTATCCCTTCGCCGTTTTAAGTTTACTGAAACTTCCATTGATTCAGTTTCTTTGTTTTTTTTTCTTTATTTTTTTCTTTGTTTTTCTTTGCTATAGCTGATGATGCTGGTTGTTGTTTTGCTGTTGTAGTAGTAGTAGAAATAGTAGTGACTGTTGGGACAGTGGTGGCAGTTATTGGGTTTGTTGTTTGGTTCTCTGTAGGTTTAATGGGAGTTTTCTTCTTTTTTCCTCCTTTTCGTACCAGGGTCCACCCCTCTTCTTCTTTATCAGGGTGATCCCCAGTTTCTGATTTGGGACTTTCGCTTGGTGTTGTTGTAATTCTTGTGGTCGCTGTAGTTGCTGCTACTGCTGCTATTGTCGCTGTGGTTGCTGTTGTTGTTGCTTCCGGCCCTCAACCACCACCGTCATAACCTGGCTCTCGTACTCCAGAGTGTGGGAAATGGCTGCAAACCTCCCTCCACATGGTGAAGATATAATCACCGTGCACTGTCCCATTGTTGGATTTGGCTTTGGTGATATTCTCAATGTCTCCATATTCACATAAATAGGCAGCTAGGACCTCTTCATTCAGTTGAATAGGGACATTGCACACGGTGATTCGAATCCTGCGTCTTCCCATGTATTCGGGTTGTAGCCAGAAGTACTTAGAATTAATACTCTCTCCGGCCAGCTTGGCTGCTAAATCTTGTGGCGGCAGCAGTACATCCCAGGTGGCAAAACTGCATCTGCAGTAGTATTTTGCCAGGATGCCCGCTGCCTTTAGCAAATCTTTGAATGTTTCTTTTCTTATGCCGGCCAACCTTCGGGTTTTCAAGTCTGTTATGACAAATGAGATGGTCTTTGGTTTGCCCTCATTAACTAATTCGGGAATAGGAAGAATCCTATTCCCTTCAAAATATTTTTCATATTTTTCCCTTATTTCTTTGTAGTCTTTAGGGCATGTTTTTTGGGAATTTTTTTTCGTCCAGGAGACCGGCAATGATGGCACTTTCTGTGCGGGTGGAATGGTACTGGCCGGAGAAAGAGTTGGCCATTTATTTTCTGGCTTTGAGGGGGTGCTTAGGCTGTCGAATATGTCAGTAGGCAATGGTGATGGTGATGCTACTGGCAATGGAGAATCTGATGGCTCTGCCATAGTTGCATATTAGGCAACTAGGAGAGAAAAAGCAAATGTTCTTGTTTTCCGAGTGAGTTTTGCAAGATGAAACAATGTTAAAAAATGATAAATGTATCGTTTTTTTTTGTTTTTTTTCTAAAAGATTTCAAACAAATAACGAGTCTTGACCCCCCTCAGCAAACAATTAACAATTGTTTGGGGGAGGGGCACTCAACAATAAATTTCAACGATAACAAAAGGTTTCAACAGTTTAACGAATAACAATATTTTCCAACAAAAACAAGAACAATTTTTAACAATAATCAAAACACTTACTAGTCAGAAGAGTTAAGTAACAGCACAAGACTGACTTATTCACAAGACTATCACTCAGAACAAATCGTCGCTTCCAGCCGTTACCGTGCGTATTTTATGTTCGTGAGATCTTGCAAGAATTTGCATACGTGCAAATTACCTCTTGCTGGTTCGAGATCTCCCATCATCAAATATGCTCGAGGCAGCCATATCGGTTTCGCTTTTCTGCTCTACAAGCCAGACACGTTCGTGCGCGCTTCGAATGCCCAGGTACGTTGCATCCATTACCTTCACAGTTAAAAAAGAATATTATTTCAGGGGGTGTTCCAATATAATTGCTATTGCAAAGTGAAGCCGTAAAATTAAAGTTCTTTTTTAGTGGTTTTTTTTTTTTTGTATTTGAATATTTGAGAGAAGTTTGATTTTAAAGCCAAAACATGGTTATTTAAAAGATAAAAAATAAACTTTATTTTTTTAGTTTAAACCCTAACCAAAATAATCTAAATATGTAAATGCTATTGTGTGTTTATCAAAATGTATTAGATTGAAATGAACTGGATTATATCAAATTATTGACTGGTGTGATTTAAAATTGTATTAATAATGTGAAAAGCTAAGAGTATAATCGTGGTTGTGCCAACAAAAATGTGCATTATAGAAATTAATTTCCCTGATGCTGAATAAAATATAGGATTTTTCATAATTTTATAAAATCAAAATATTCAGAAGCATTTTTTTTTTCTTTAATTTCCTGTTCCAATCTAATAAGATGAAAAAAAATATTATGAAGAGTTGAAAAATTAAAAACATTTTAAGATCTCATTTCTTTTTTGATTTCTACTGTTAATTTTTTTTTATAGAAATGGAAGAAAAGAAAAAGTTCTGAATTAAGTTTTGAATTTTAAACAATTGAACTTCTATAAAACACAAATTCCTTAGAAAATTTTAAATGTCTGAGAAGAGAATGTTATTGTAAAGAAACTTTAAAAATCTTTATTTTGTTTGATACTTCAAGAATTAAAAAATGTTTCCTTAATGAAAAAAAAATCACTTTGAAATGAATCGGTAAACTGATCCTTAGAAATATTGCTTAATTCAAAAAATTAAAACTTGATTGGTCAGTTTTCTGGGTCACTTAGTCTTGGCATATGATCCATATCATGATAGTATGCTAAATTTGATTCTGCAAACTTAAATAATTGTATATCAGCAATATAAGACCAATGTTTATTTGAAAACAGGTGGGCAACATCTGTAATAGTTTTGGTTTGTTTAAATTAAGATATTTATATATAATGAATTTTTTAAAATGGTAGAAATATTTTTTCTACTCAACAGACAGCTTCTTGAAGCAGTAAAGGCATCAAAACTCACTCCATTTCTGGATACAGCAAATAATTATGATGTAATTGGTATTGATGAAGGACAATTTGTAAGTAAATTTTGTTTTTCTCATTGAATTTGGTTATTGTCTTTTATCTTTCAAGCTGTGTGTGTAACACTTTTATTACCGAAAGTGTGTATCCATATGTGGTGGGCATGCACGGAAGTGCCTGAGAACCGTGTGTGTATGCTTCAGCCGGCCACACATTCGAAGATGAAACTACGGAATGACAACAAAAAGGCACTGACCGGATTGGTCAGACTATCCAACTCACGAGATGGATGGGAGACGAAAATAAGCTGAGATGTGCGCCACACAAGCTGTATTTTCATATAGGTTATAGCCAATCACGGTGCACACAATGAACACTACCAACATAATGGTATGTGCCAAGCATTACTTATAGAATGCTCTAATCTTCAGCTATAAAGCAACTACTCTTTCTTAGCGCTGTGCCCTCTGTCCAGTTGGTGGGGTGCTCTCGACTGGCCGTGGTTGTTAGCTGCACGTTTCGTTTGGGTGTGTTCCACCACTGGATATACCTCTGGCCTCAGTGGGCTGTCCCCCCAGGCTTTAACCCTCTTCGGAGAGATTGGGTTTATCACCCAGCACCTGAGGCACCCCGAAAAGGGGAATGCCGACAGGGCCCGATGCATTTTTGGAACTGCCTGTCATGTTGGGCTTCGGCCCTGCGACTGGACCCACCTTAAAAACGGCCTTGTGCCACATTCGTATGCTGGTGGGGCATAGGATAAATACAGCAACTACTGAGGTTGCCACTAGATCATATTGGTGTTGGTATTCGTGTCTGTCTGCGTTTGAATCGTGTTCATTTAGTCAGATTATTTGCAGGCCGGTGTCGCTTTGTTGGTGTTGGTGTCGGCGTTTGAATCGGTTCCAGTTCTGTAGATAAGACCACACCATACACACCCAACAATTTTTTTATAGGTTTTCGTAATACTGTCCTGTTGGTTGGGGTTGTAAAATACACTGACTGCACTTCTGCAGAGGGGTAAAATGAAGTCGTCTTTTACTAGTGATCACATGATTTACAACAGTCCACTTTGGCTCTTATTGGACTAGACAGGCAGTTGGCTTTTTATCTTAAAGATGCTGGAAAGCAGTGGCTAAGGGCTAATTGTATTGAGAAAAACAAAACTTTGACCACACATTCTCAACATGAGTATCCTAGTTGATGTATCCCCTGTCTAAACCAAGGCAAATGGGTATTCCCTGGGTAAATTCCAAACAGAAGGTAGGTGGTGGCACAAAGGATCAGTGAAAAAACAAATAGCATATTTGGCAAATAAAAACAAAAAACAAAATCTTTCTGAATCTGGTTCTGACAAATAACATTGCCAAGTTTTCTTGTAATTGAATCATTGGAGGAAACTCTTTTGACTAAACTATCACCTTTCTTTATTGAAAGAATTATCTCCAGCTGAGTGAACCTGCAAACTATGAAAAAATTGAAAGTGGCAATCTACTTGTAAAAGTGTGCAACCTCCTGGTGGGTTGAAGCTGACCAATTGATAACCAACAATGAGGAGCCACTGCTGGTATCAGATTGTTAGACACGGTTTTGCTTGGTTTGACTGCATCAGTGTTCTTCATAGCCATCCACCCCTCTGCCAACGTGATTAGTTTGCAGAAGGTAACAAGGTCAGTTGAAATTACTGTAGAGATGAACAGGTTGACAGTGATTGGTTACATCAAAATAATTCTCCAACATGAAAAACAAAGTCAGCGCTGGTTAAAAATGTAACTACTCTGTCGTTTGTTGTATTTAGTGGATTTAACCCTTTGTGTTTTATGACTTTATTTTTTGCTTACATTTGAAATTAACTTTTTTTCTTTTTTTTTTTTTTTCAGTTTACTGACATTGTCTCCTTTGCACATGAAATGGCAGAGAGAGGCAAAATAGTTTTGGTTGCAGCCCTTGATTCTACATTTGAGAGAAAGGTTATTCATTTATTTATTTTCTTTTTTGCATTTTCTCAAAAGGTCTTATTAAACACAGTTTGTGTCTTTAGCACATGATATAGACACTTGCCAAAAAAGGTTAATGAAAAATGTGCAATTGTAAAGTTGGAGAAAAAGTTACTAAAATTTTGATTTTGATAGATGATCAATTTTATGAGTGTTCTATAAAACTGGGGATTCATGAATTTGGAGACTTGTTTTGATTTCTAAGTTTTTACCTGTCAAATTTCTGTCATTGTTTTCTTTTTGTTTTTTATTTGAGGCTTTTGGAGAGATCTTACAATTGATTCCATTAGCTGAGAGTGTTGTCAAACTGACAGCTGTATGCATGAACTGCAACAAGGAGGCTTCATTTACTAAACGAATTGGAACTGAAAAACAGGTGAGTCAACATTTTGTTTATCATCTCTAGTTTGAGTGATGAATTGAATGAGTGAAGTTCATTTCTTTATTTATGATTATTTTGTGATGCTAATGTACTGAAGGAAGTTGACTTTCTATAAACTATAGTAAAAATTATCACCAGCTTTGTACTTGTGTTAGTAATTCAATACCTGGTCAGAGCTTTACTTAGCCTGGTCCATTGTACAGTTAAACTGTATATTACCAAGATATACTTGCAAGTTTGTGTATGCGAGGATCATTAAATGAGTTTCCATACTTTTTTCATATGAGCCCTTTTATTGATAGTACACATATGAAACTCTAGTCCCCTTCGAAGTAATCTCCGGCTGCAATGCACTTGTACCATTCCAACAACTTCTGGAAGTCCTCTTGTGTGAGTGTGTCAATGACCTTCGTCACAGTCTCTTTCATCTCCTCAATTGTCTCATAACGACAGCCTCTGAGCTTAGGGAATAAGCAAAAGTCACAGGGAGCAAGGTCTGGACTATAGGGAGAGGGAGGAGCTGTCTTGATACCCTTCTTGGTCAAATAGTCTGCGATAAGGATGGAGTTGTGGACTGGTGCATTGTCCTGGTGAAAATGCCACTGACCTGATTTGAAGAGTGCTGGCCTCTTCCGATGGAATCTCTTCCTGAACTCCTTTAAAACCTCAACATAGTAACTCTAACCCTAACCGTTTGGCCAATCAACTCTGGTGTATTGACTTCCTTACTCCTCCCATATCTCTCATCATCCCTCACAGACTCAGTGCCTTCCTTGAATCTCTATTGCCACTCAAAAACTGATGCTCAATTCATGCAAGATACTCCAAAAGCAGTCTGAAGCACTCCATACGTTTCTGTGGCATTTTTTCCAAGTTTAAAACAGAATTTTATTGCATATCGTTCTTCTAATGTGTCCTCATGTCCAGATTGCATTTTTGAAATTCACCAGCTGTGACAATCAGGCTTTAGTAGGGTGTATTCCAATTGCTGCTGTAGCTGTTCCTTTGAACGTGAAATCATAAAAATTGGTCAGTCATCTCATAAGATGTATAGCAATAACATACTGAATTTTCAAGAGTCTACGACAATTCTAAATGCCTATACAAAAAATCTGGAAACTTATTGAATCTACCACGTACATACATATCTCCATTTTTCGATGGGGTAAATAAAAGCTTCTGTTTTTCCCATTAGAAGGCATATTATGTTCTTGTCTTTGGAATACAGCAAAAAGCTAGCAACTCTGTCCTCAGGGCATCACCTCCTCACTTACACCAAAGGGAAGGATTGAATAATCTGACACCATTCAACATCTGGGTACTGGGCAGTTTTTGGCCTTGCACCAAGGCCTCTGTTAAATTAACTATTAGTCTTGTGGGGAAATAATTAAATATTGAATAGAATTGACTTGATAATGTCTTATGGGAATGGTTTCCTGTTAACCTTTGTGTTTATAGTGTTTTTTTCCTTTCCCCCTCTCCCATACATGAAGGTTCAGGGGATATAAGTACCTGATTCATTCTGAATTTGATATTTTTTTCTCTTCTCTAGTTATGGAAAGTTAAACTGAAAATTCCATATGCTTGGATTGGTGGGGAGGGGGTAACCAAATTTTGAATTATATTGCTTATGTAGCTATCAGCATGACAAATTTTCTCTGTTTAGATTTTGTGTTGGAATTTTCTTGACTCTGGTATTTTTGGTACAGATGTTGAATACATAATTGATTAATTTCTATTTTCTTATAGGTTGAAATCATTGGGGGAGCAGATAAATATATGTCTGTCTGCCGTAAATGTTATCATTTGGATTTGCAACCATCTTCACCCTTAAAGGAGAGTAAGATGGAAAATCTGCAACCATCTTCACCCTTAAAGGAGAGTAAGATGGAAAATCTGCAACCATCTTCACCCTTAAAGGAGAGTAACAAGATTGTAAATCTGCCACTATCTTCACCCCAAAAGGAGAGTAACAAGATGGTAAGTCCGCAGAAATCTCAGGTCACCATAATCAACTCTCAGTCCCCAACCTCAGATGTCGAAAATGATTTATATAGTGGGGACGTTCAGCCTCCTCTGTGGGTGAACATTAAAAATAATCAGACACGGGGAAGACTCTTTAGTTCTCCCTGATAAGTTGAAAAGAAAAAACAAAAAATCAAAAAACAATGTATTCTTTAACATGGCAAAATAGTTCCTGTAATATATCATTTTTCTGTTATGAATACAAATGTTTATTTTTATGATCCCAAAATTAAGATTATTTTAAAAGAAATTTTATCAAGTCAATAGTTGCTTACATATTTTTCAATTATTATATTCATCTTATTTCCAGAAGTTTTATATATACATACACACGCATACATTCGAGAAAAATGTGTTGCTTTGATTACAGACATAAAAATGAACTACTGTTAGTAAAATATAAGGCTGTGTATTGCTAGTAATATTACTAATATTATTGCTGATTTGTGAATTTATCATATGTCGCATGACTTTGCACTAATTAAGAGAAAAAAATTACAAAATTTCTCCTGAAGAAATAAACTGCTTTAATTTTTTTTTTTTTTTTTTTTTTTTACCTAGTTTTGTTGTCTTTTAAAATTATTTACAGAAAATATAAGTTTGTAGAAAAACAAACTTTTTTTTAAAGAAACTCATCTTTCTCATTTTAAAAAATCACCATTTGAGTTATTTTATATTCTTTATTAAAGGAAATCTAAATGCAACATTTTAAAAAAAAATATGTATATTTTTATTTAATCTAACCATATTATGGTATCCCAAAACTTTGAATTTTATCTTTATTCTTTTGTGCAAACATTAAATGAGCTCATTTGTGTGTCTGATTCAGTTGCAGTTTTTTAATCATCTGTTATGTAAGTCTATCTTGTTCAGTCCTCTTTAAAGTATTTCCTTTTCAATCTGGTACTCGTATCTTGGCATCCATTTCACCTTTTAATCTGCAAAGTCCTCTTTTTTGTAATTATCATCTGCCGTCTCTTTATATTCTCCTTAATCTTTAATTTCTTCTTTTTTTTTTTTTTTTAAAGTCTGTTATCTCCTGCCTTTCATTTGTGATTTTAAGTCATTATTAACCAATAAATACTCAGTTTTTCCTGCTTCAAACTTAAAAATCAAAGAAACTTGAAATTGTTATGTTGGTCTTTTGAATAGCGTTAATTTTCATATTGTTTAATCTTATGATTTTCTCAGATAAGAAAAAATTCCATAAGTTTCAACTGATTAATGTTGAATTAACCCTTTTCTTTTTGTTTGATTTAAAACCTTTTTGCTTGACTTTATGATAGGTAGGGCATCAGTGCGAAGGTTGTCTTATCACCAATAATTTTGAAAGGTGGTAGTAATGAGTTAGCAACTAGGAAGTTGTATGCATTACCCAATTTTATTTAGCAAATGTTTCCTTGTTCTTAAGCTCAGATATAAATTTTAGTAGATATTTGAATATCATTTACATGATTAAAAGAAAAGATAACATATCTGATACTCTTCTACAAAGCAACTCAAATATCCACTGACATTTTCTGAAGCATTCTAACATGGCATCCACTATTAAGTGGAATACACATTACATGGGAAGATGAAGACTTCAAACAATATTTGAATATAGTAAAAATGACATGCTGTGAAACTATGAGGAAATGAATGTAGATGGCTTTAAAAGCAATATTTTCCAATTAGAAAACAAACTATAAAGTTTTAGACAATTGTTGAGCATAGCTAGAAAAGTGATATTCCAAAAAGTTTGTCAATTACAGCAGCTGTCCCATCAATGCTTCATTGGGGTTTTTATGTTCAAAGTTGAATTTTTGCCCCAGTGCCAACTCTTCAATTATTCTCAGCATTCCATTTCCTCTATGAATTGCAATGATTGAAAGAACTCGCTGTATATCATTTTGTTCTTAGTTACCTTTTCACACTTCTTCTTCCTCACCCCATCTCTCTTAATTTCACTTCTTTGTTTTATCTCATCTCTTTTGCATTTGCAGTGAAAATATTAATTCTTAGAATTTTTGTCTTTCTTCATGGGTTCTATTTTTTCTTCTACATGGATTTTAAGAGACTGTCCCAATAATTCCATTGGTAGGACTAACACATCATTCAATATGTCCCAGATCTGACATAGATGAAGATTACACTGAGGTTTGGGATATCCTATATAAGCATTATGGTCACTCTTTTCTAATCCATAGAGCATTCAGAGAAAATCACAACTGACCAAGAATCGGATCCAGAGAATCCTTCAAACTTAGGGACTTTAGCAATTTCTTTATAACTTGCATCAGTACAATGCCACACATATCTGGTCTGCAAGAGTTGAATGATTGCAAGGAATATAAAAAAACTGCTCAAAAAACTTGCTGATTGGGCCATTGAATACTGGAACAGGTATGTTACTTGATCTTTGGATAAGAATATGTCATATCCAAGCTTCAAAGAATTTACTGTTTGTATTGCATGCAATCTGATTTCCTCCCTCCATGCCTTAAAAACTGAAGAGAGTTCTGAGAAAATTCAGAAACATCTGAAAGCCAGCAACATCTGAAAGCTGGCAACATCAACAAGTACATCAATAACAAATATTATATATCATAATTAGTATGTTTGAAGGAAGAAATTGCCAAAAACAACTCCAAATCAAGAAGAAAAAAGTGCTTTTTCACCAAGACAATGTACCGTATCACAAGTCAATCGTAACGATGGCTAAACTAATTGAATTGCATTTCGAATTGCTTCCACACCCACCCTATTCTTCAGATCTGGCCCCCAGCAACTACTGGCTGTTTGCAAACCTCAAAAGAATGCCCCAGGAAAGAGATTTGGCTCCAATGAAGAAGTGATATCAGAAACTTGAGGCATATATTGAAGTCAAAGACAAATCGTTATAAAAGATATCGAATTGTTAGAGAAACCCAATCCGTATATCACCATAGAAGGAGACTATGTTGATGATTAAAGTTGAATTTTGCCTAAAAGTTGTTTTATTAATTTGGCCTGGGACTTATTGAGTGATGTGTTATTACTACTTGAATTCATTGGTTGCACAAATCCATCAGCAGTTTCATGGAGTAAATACAGTTTTTTACATTTGAAAAACTTCTCTTTCTTATGAAAACATTTTGTTACATCTCAAAATGATTGTCAAGTGCTTGCTAGTAGTTTGACATATCTGAAGGTGATGATACCTCTAAATTGAAAAGTTTTAAAGATTTTTTGAAGTTCTCTCCCATTCCCATAATACATGTATATCACCTAAAGAAGCCAGGTAGATATTGAAACTATTTGAAACTTCAAATTGAACTGTCATACGTAAAATGGTCTTGGACAGTGATCACATTGATAGAAAGTCATGCCCAATATCAAATTTGAAACTTGTACTTTATTTCTAATAAGTTTTTCTTAAAACCTTGACTCCATTTAGTTGACATTGCTTTTACTCAAGTGCATAAAACATATTTAAACTTGAATGTACACACATACAAGTATGAATTACCAAATATTGAATAAAAAAAATTTAATTATAAACATTACAAATATTTTTCTCTTGTTTAACAAAGAAGCTGCTTTTTTTTTTTCTTTTTTTTTTTTTTAATAGAAATATTTACTGTGTGTGCATGAATATTTTGAGAAAGATTAACTGTTAACTTCTTGATGCTTCTTCTTGTTGAAAATTAAAAACAAGTCTCAACTGGTGTTTGAATGAACGTTAATTTTATTGTGCTTCAAATCAAAACCCAGTGAGATATTGAAATAAAAAGGTTTAAACATAACAATTAATCATTAAGTTTTACAAGAATGAGTCTTATAAAGTCCAGAAATTTCATTGGAAAGTTGTGAGGAATGTACCATATACTGCTATCATCTGCATCTCCCTCATTAAAAATGTGTTCCATAAATTTGATGTAATCTCTTACAAATTTTGGATTTTTTTCCAGATTTGTCTTAAAGATGTTTCAAACTTGAGCCAAATGTGCTGAAAGAGTTTCACCGCCTATGTATTTTTAAAATAGAATATCTTGTACACTGAGTTGGTACAGCTCGTATCTATTAGAGCCTTGAAGGGGGGGCTTCACTCAATAAATTCAAGAGGGTCTCTTGTGAAAACAAATGATTCTGATGTGGGGGATTTTACATATTAGTGAGGATTCCTTTACTGCTTGCACAAGGGAATCCTCTCTCACATTCAACTCTTAATTTCAGTTTTGATTGGAGTTGAAGCTATTTAGGAAGTCTTGCTGCTCGGCTTGTTAATGTGAATTGAAGATTCACTTGCATGTGAGGTGTTTCTTACTTCTGCCCCCTTCACCACCTCATTGCCCTCTCAGTCTCAGCATATGTATTCCATTTCAATCATTTCCATATCTCTTTGATTTTCTTGCTTCTTGAGTTTTTCTCTAAGCATGGAAATTTCTTCTTGGTGGATTTCTGCCAGTTAAGAAGCCAAATGTGCAGCTACCTCAGGCTTCTTTGTAGATATCAGAGATTCCTAACAGCTACTTCCACAGAGTCTGGACACAGTTGAGCCATAAATGGAACTGGCATTTTCCCTCCGCAATAGCTTGGAGATAGGACGACAGCTGGATCAAAGATTTGGTCAAATTCTTTTTGACGTTCCTCCAGAAGTATTATTACCTGTGAGGTTACTGAGGTAGAGGTGTCCATTTTCATCTGGAACGGGTGTAGTCAATGTTCATAAATTTTCATATGCTTGTTCTACTGTCTTAATTTCTCTAGGATTTTAATCATTTCCTCTAGTTCAGCTTCAGAGCATTCTGATTTGAGTTTTATTCTGGTAAAGTTTACTTCAGACTTGAAGTTTGTATAATTGCTAATAAATCTTCTTTCTCTTTTTGTTGCTTCCTCTCCTCGGAAATTCAGCATCTTTTCTGTCTGACATCTTACTTGTTCAAACTGCCTCACTTGAGACTGGGTCTCTTGGAGATCTGCATGAACTTAAGACAAGTTGCTTGGATTACAACCTTCCATTGCAATGAGTTCACGAATCGACTGATGAAAGGGTTAAAGGAAGAACACTCCTTATAAAATGAAAATATCTTTAAAAATTTTTATTTTCTCGAGCAATGAAGACCAACAACCACCTTCATTAGACTATAATTTGACAAATAGATTTGAACTCACTGTTTTATCTGTTGCCTTCAATTTTGTTTTGGTTTACCGAGCAGTATTTGCTTCATGGTTAATGTTCTGAGTTTTTTTTAATTCAGTGATGAGATATTTTACTGTAGCAGCTCCTTGATACAGATGTTTGAATGAACGTTAGCTTTATTGTGCTTCAAATCAAAACACAGTGAGATATTGAAATAAAAGGGTTTGTGTTGGAATGCTGCTGCAATGGATTTTGCAAATCAGTTTTTCAAGGCTTGTGCGTATTACTACGAGCTCTTCTTATTCCTCGGCTCCTGTCCTTTTCCTTCCTTCCTTCTCGCCTTCAAGTTGTAATAAGACTTTCAAGCATGCTCGTCAATTGATTCACTCAGAAAGAATCACCCGTTCTAGCTGTCACCGTGCATTTATATCCTCGCCTGATCTTGAAAGAATTTGCATATGCACAAATCGACTCTTGCCGGTTCGAGATCTTCCAAAGTTACATATAGTGGTGTCTACTCCTTGCAGTGGACAAACATCCTTTACATGGTGGGATGTCCCGTCAACAAGGACTGAATGTGGTCTGTACACACCCGTTATTGTGCCCTTTCCAAACTGGGTTGTACATCGTTCATGTGGGATCTTGACCCAAACGCTATCATCTCCTACCTCATAACTGCTGGGACCAGCATTTTCTGGTGGTAATATGTCATCAATGCCTTTTTACGGGCCGGATAAGAATATATCACGTTGGCTGGTGTGGTTGAAGCCGACGCATCATCTTTGGAAGTCACATTATACCAGTACACTGCCTCCATTATTGAGCATCGCGTTCTTGTGGCAATGCGCTTTATTATATGGTTACCAGCCAGTATCTATGTGCATCGGAATCTTATTCGAACGCCCCAGTGCTCGGCGAATTTAGAGAACGTCTTTCCGCTAAAGGTTGTGGTGTTATCTGTGAGTAGCTCAACAGGCGTCCCCCTCTCGTAAAATACAGTCTCTAACTGCTGAACAATGCTGGCAGAATCCTGGCACAATAACAGCCTCCAAATAGCAAATCAACTAGGACTGTAGTCGATCAAGGTTAAGTAATGCCGACCTTCAAGGTGGGTCACATCCATTCCAACCCTCCTCCATTTCTTGCATACGTCCAGTCTGCCTGCCTTCCAACTTACCGGGGCTGGATCTATGGACTGACACTCCTCGCACTCTCTAACTACCTATCGCACAGCTGCCTTGGCGACCTCGGGACTCACCAGTTTTACGAAGTAGTGTGTGCGCTTTATGCCAGGATGTCCACAAGATCGGTGAATGGTCTGAATGCGAGCGGGATCCAGCTCCCCCATGGATGCGGCGCATACTGGCTCAATAGGTTCCACTTCTTTTCGAAGTACGTTCAGCCATCGCTAGGGCACTCTAGTGAGCGGATCGGCTTGGTTTGCATGAGATTTAACGAGTGCCACGTCAATCGTCAGTCCATACTCTGCCGCCTTAGTCCATACCCTTGCTTTCCCAGACAGTGTCAGAAATCCACCATTGCACGCAGGCTGAATCCATCTGCAGGTGAATCACGCTCGCCCTCCAGTGCAGTGCCAGATTAACGCCCCTTAACACTGCATCAAGCTCTGCCAGATTGATATGCTTATCTGCGTGCACTGGTCGTAGCCAACTTGTGTCTTCAATTATAGCTCCGTCATATTCAATAGCCACACCGGTGGCCAGAGAGCTTGCATCCACCCACACAGTGACTTCCTAACCATTTGCACACCAGTCACCATACGCTGGATCAGTTTGTGATGATCTCAACACAATTTCTTCAAGCATCTGACGCAACATGGGGTCTTGTGTTTCATCGTCCCATCCTCTTGTTGCGGCGTTTGCTCTTCATTTCACAAACGCGGCTGCAATGCGAAGCCAGCCACACACTGGAAAATGCCCAGCCAGTCGCCCATGCACAGAAAAGATGGCATGACGTGTAAGTACGTCAAGAACCTTCGGACGCTTGCTGTTGTGTTGCCATCTAAGTTTACCGTGCTCCTCCCAAACATATACGCCCAACACACGAGCGCCACTACTCAGTTGTTCTGGATCCTTGCGAGTCAGCCCAAACAGTTCAAGATGCATCTTCACTTGAGCTGCCGAACACACACTCTCATTAACAAATATGTCATCGACGTATGAGGAAGTAGTGCCATTGACGGTTTCATCTTGCCTGATCACAGCTTTTACGACAGACTGCATGATCTGTGGAGCTACGTTTCGCCCGAACCCCAAACAGGTAAGGCAATACCTCTGCCCTTTAATTTTCACCATTTGGAATGGCCACAGCGACTTGTCAATGTGAATCTCCAGATATGCCCGGCACAGGTCCACTATAGCAGCTTTTGGCCCCTGCTGTTGCCATTCCCACATGGTTTGAGCACACACGTCTGCATTCGCTGTATAAGCATTTATTTTCCTGTAGTATGGCCATTAACGGTATCGGACCTTTAGGAGGTCCAAGTTCACTCTTCGGGTACGGAATCAGCCAACTGTTCTGCATCCAAGCCTGCAACTCCCGCTCATATTCACCTTGGAGTCACTTAGGGGTGGGATATTCTGAGAGCCTGTTTTTTAGAGATAGAGGCGGCTGGTCGCCTGACCATTTCCAAGATGCGATCCATACACGCTTGGCCTCATATTTGGTGTGAAAGGCAGGTTCGTCAAGGGTGATGGCTGCACACATCAGTCTTTCACGGTGAGGAAATCTCACTTTGCTGGTGTCAGACATAGCCATTCCACCTAGTTGTCTGATCGCATTCAGCCCAAGTAGCAGATCATATCCAAGCAGATCCCAATCTACAACCAGAGCTTGCACGGCGACTGAAGGTCCATTGCCGATACCAATTTGGACCACACTCTCTCCACAACACATTGACCCTATTTACCTAACCCCTCCGCTCGGGCAGGATATGACACAAGGTCAATTTTTTAAGCGGAGTTTAGCAGGTTTGAATTCAGAGTTTTCCTTCTACTAGACTAGTTGCCTCACCAAGGCTAAAGAACCTAGTCTGCCCTACTATTTACCCATAGCTGGAGGGAGAATAATTGGATTCATAACTTTCCCAAGGGTATTAGTGCTATGTGAAATGCAATCAGTCTTGTCCAGGAATTGAACTCGGATCACCGTGTCCATATCCTGTGACGATAACTATTACACCACGGGCACCTCCACAACACATTGACGAACTCCCTCCAACAACTAGCAAGGGGACCTTCTTTTTCTCCCACATCTGACAGCATACCTTGCATACTAGTGTGATGGCAAATTGACTAAAATCCCAAAACGGGACTTTATTTTTGCATGTGTGAAGACGGGGCAGGTTGGCACTTGATCCCCTATAGAATAAGTCCTTGTTCAGAGTTTTTCTCTCAGGCATATAAGACCTGGCATATTACGTGAGGGATTAATTTAGGGTCAGACTGACCGCCGCTGGCAAGGGGTTCCAAACTTCACACTATCCACACACCCACCAAGGCCACTAAACTTTCTCCCCTAGACAACAGAAGATATGGGCCTATAGGTTTTAGTCGTAATAATATTATATTGTAGTAGTCGGCAACTCCGGTTTCCCATGTGATATTTTTAAGGAATTAATAGGACAATTCTAAGCAAGATAACATAAGGCGAATAGAAGCTGAAAAGGAAATGTGACACAACAAATTCGTAGCAGAACTGCCAAGAACAACTTAGACCACGTGGTAACATTAAAATACATGAATCCTTTACTATACAAAGAGATACACTTTCAAAGTGTCAAATATGTATAATGTCTTTCTTCTTTTCTGTTCTTTCGTTTCTTCAAATTGAGAGAGAGAGACGGTGGTATATAAAATTTGGGTATAAAGGAGAAATAGCCCCAAAGTTACTTATCTTATTTTTCGGCGGGGTTCCACTGGAGAATCTTTCTTCTTTCACGGGCTAATAGACTTTATGCTATTTTTAGTACTGGCTTGAAGAACTCGGGTCCCTCGTGTCTCAGATATTCTTTTGTCTTCTACCCGGAATACTGGCTTTGGTTCGTCTGCCCGCTACGAACCCTGCCAAACAACTGACCTTTTTACTTTCTATTTCCGCTGACAGGGAGAAGGTGCCACTTCCGTTTTTAGGGTCCCAGCCAATCATTTGGCTTCTCTCTCCTCCCTTCCAGTGTCCGGCGACCTGAGGTTACTAAGTACCAATATCTGTTGATATCCCCTCTGTGACCTACATTCTTTCTTAACGGTCACTTTTTTGACAGGTTGCCACTGTTCATTCCAACGGGAGGATAGTATTAATCTTATTTCTATCATCTCCGTGGGATATCACGTGACACTAGGGTTTGTGTGCAGCCTGTATCCACCAGGGCAGTACGCCTTACTCTGTCAATCTGCACAGTGACTGCAGGCAGCACGCTGTTCAGATGAGGTTTGAGGAAGAGACTGGCGCTGAAGACTCATCTCCTTGTTCGTTTTCCAGACAATTTCGTGCAATGTGACCCTGTTGCTTGCATCAATAATAAGAGAGATTTTCGGGGCCTGGGATTTTCGCACCGCCTAAGACAATCTCGAGCCATATGGTTGGGTCCCTGACATATGTAGCATCTCCTTGAAGCTGTGGTCTCCTTCTCCTGACATCCCAGTAGTTGAGCTGCTGTGGCTGCCAATCCCGTACCTGTGAAGCTGTCTTTCAATATTGCTCGGGCGTGGGCCAATATTTCAGATATTGGCAAGTCGTCTACCCGAGTGGTGATCTGAAGAAGTTTCTCCACATGCTCGTGTAACACAGCAATGAATGCACAGACCAAACCCCACTCCATCATACCTCCGAACTGAGTCACTAGCTTGCATAGCTCCACCAAGAAAACGTCAACCATTTCTTCCGGCCGCAAACTGCTTATATGCCGTCATGGGATTGAGGGCAAATGCTGTGTATAAAACGTCTTTTATACAAGCAAAGTCAGCCCTCTTTTTCTCACTTAGCTGCTAATAAACTGCATACGCACCACCCGAGAGGCGCATTTGAACTATGCACTCAATATTCTTCACCCCGTTCAACCGGCACACTAACTCTGCCTTCTCTACCCATTCAACCACCGATTGCCTGGGATTGAAGGTCATAATTGTCGAAATAGCTTGTGTCGGAATGCTGCTGCAATGGATTTCGCAAATCAGTTTCCCAAGGCTTGTGCGTATTATTACGAGCTCTTCTTATTCCTCATTTCCTGTCCTCTTCCCTCCTTCCTTCTCTCCTTCAAGTTGTAATAAGACTTTTGAGCGTGCTCGTCAATTGATTCACTCAGAAAGAATCACCTGTTCTAGCCGTCACCATGATCAGGTGAGGATATAAATCCTCACCTGATCTTGAAAGAATTTGCAGACGCGCAAATCGACTCTTGCCAGTTCGAGATCTCTCAAAGTTACATATAGTGCTTGAAGCAGCCATATCTGTTTCTTGCTTTTACTCTACAGGCCAGACACGTCCGTGCATGCTTTGAATTTATAGGTATGTAGAGAAGAGAAAATTCCGTATTTTGGTTTGGCGCGCAATTTAATTCGACACTTAATTTCACCCAATCAGGATGACTTATCCTATTCACCCCGGACCTACTTTGTCACCCCAAAATTGGCTATGTCGATCTGAGCGTAATCCTGCTCTCGACACGCATGGAGATAACGCCTACTCTCCCCAAATACCAGACACGAAACTCACGGTGACATCCAAAGTTCAATTCCTACAACTGCAACATGTCTTTCGTCAAAATGCAAAAAAACCCAATCCCTCATGTCCAACGACACACGCTGCCACCTCAAGCTTCTCAACATCTCATAACGCCATTTCGTCTCAATACTAACAAGCTTAAACTCCACGAGTCTTGCAGCTCCAAAAGCAAACCCAAATATTCCATGCAGCAAATAAAAACCTATTTCTAAAAACACCTTTCGACCTTCGCCGTCTTACTTCTTCATCATCCTCCTTTTATTTCTCACAAACTTAGTGAGGGCCTTACAAACTCAGCGAGGAAACAACACAACGTAAACACACATACGTTACACCATCTCCCTCGCTACTAACAAACCAACATCTCCAGCTAAAACCACACAACGAAAACTCAGGCCAAAATCATTCGCTAAAGGTACATTGCATCCATTACATTCACAAGGTTTAAACATAACAATTAATCATTTATCGTTTTACAAGATGGGGTCTTATGAAGTCCAGAATTCAGTTGGGAAAATAAATTTACCTGTGTGCCATAACCAGTATCAAGAAACTACTAAGGTCTAATTCTTTACAAAACAAAATTCCCTCCAAATCGTACTACTGGTCCTAGCCTGGACTGAAGTGACATTGCATTGTGGAATTTCTAACAGATAACAGTCCTTACATATTGTTTAGTTATTTCACTTACACTGTCCATGTTAAATGGTTAATCTACTAAAAGGAAAAGGATATGTTTAAACTATAGTGCACCCTTTTGCGACAGCTACATGGTGGTTAGTAAAATGAGATTACTGCCCTGCACGTCAGACACAAACAAACCCTCTTTTGTCGAGAGCTACCGTTAGTCTCGCTTTCATGTCCACACTCCCCCCTGGTCTCAAGATCACACATGTGGCATGGTGGACGTGGTCGTTTGTTATGGGCACTCCTACGAAGGGGGATTGTCTGGACTTCTTCATCTGAGCTCTCTGAAGTGGCATCGGAACTATTGGCATCAGTGTCGGGGTTCGCAGTCGGATCATCAGGCACGCAGGGCATAGGTCGGATCCACAGTTCATCGTTGGATGATTCACCACGGCCGCTACTCGCCAACGGATTCATGTTTAGGGCGGGCTGGATATCCCTCACATGGCGTGGTGTGCCATCGACCAGCATGGCCTGCTCACTGACGATGCTGGTGATTCGTCCCCTTCGAAAACTGGTGGTGCACTGGCTATTAGGAGGCTTCACCCAGACGGTGTCCCCTAACTCATATGGCCCTCTTGTTCCGATCAGGCAGACGCGCGTCAATGCCCTTGATGCGCACTCGGTAGCGATGGATTGCATTGGCGGGTGCGCTTGCAGCAGTCACAGCATCCTTTGGTGTTGCATTATATCTATAGACTGCTTCCGCGATCGTGCACACCTTCCTGGTCGCGATCCTCTTCATACTTCGGTGGCACCACTCTGCTATGCCGTTGCCACTCGGCACATCGGTGTCTGAGCCTGATCCCCCACTCGTCTACGAAACGCCTAAACTCCATGCTACAGAAGGCAGTGTCGTTGTCTGTGAGGATCTCTTCAGGCGGTCCCTTTTCGTAAAATATAGACTCCAATTCACAGATGACACTGGAGGAGTCCTGTTTTACTAACGGGCGCCAGATCGCGAACCTCATCGGTCCGCAATCTATTAGTTTGAGGAAGTACTGGCTGCCATAATGGGTTATGTCCATACCCAGTCGGCTCCAAGTCGTGTCTGTTCCCAGCCGACCCTTCTGCCATCTAGCAAGGGCGGGGTCGATTGACTGGCATGTTTGGCATTCCTTGACCACCGCTCTCACTGCACTTTTTGACACTGACGGATTGGTCAATTGCACAAAATAGCATGTCCATCTCACTCCGGGGTGGCCACTTTTGTGGTGTATTTCCCTGATTTTGTCAGCTGCCTCAACGAAGGCAGCACATAGTAACGATACTGGCCCAGCTTCTTTCTTCATGGTGTCATACCATCTCTGTGGCACCCGAGTGAGCCTATCAGTGAAGTTGCAGTTTGAGGTGACAAGTACCGCATCCACAGACAGATTGTACTCTGTTACCAGCTTTCTTATGGTCTCCAACCTCCGTCTGATCAGCATCTCGCTGACCGCCTTGGTGTGCACCCTGGCCTTGCCTGTCAGTGTGTCCGATATTCAGTGGTACACGCATAGCGAATCAGTGTGTATGCGTAATTTCCTGACTTTCCACTGTAGTGCCAGGTTGATGCCTTTCATCACCGCATCGAGCTCTGCCAGGTTGATGTGAGCAGCGTCATTCGTCAGTTGCAACCAGCAGGCGTCCTCAATCGCAGCTCCATTCTTCTCCAACAGCACACCAATCGCCAGAGAGCTCGCATCCACCCACACGTTCAGTTCGTTTCCCTGCATGCACCAGTCTCCTTTTGCGGGGTCATCCTGCTTTACCCTTGCGATGGTCTCCTTCACCATGCAAACCAACAGATCATCCGTTGTCTCATCGTCCCAGCCTTTGGTGACTGTGGTTGCCCTCTTTTTTATAGTGCCTGTTGCCGCACGAGTCCATCCACACACTGGTAGGTACCCCACAAGTTTTCCACACAGGGAGAAGACAGCTCATCTCGTGAAGACATCGGGTACTTCAGGAACTGCAGTTCCACGCCCCCACTTCAAGGTCCCCAGCTCCTGTTGAACGTTCAGGCCCAAGACACGGGTGCCATCCTCCAAACATTCTGGGTCCTTGCAAATCAGACCAAGCTTGGCCAGTTTGGACCTTACGCGTGATGACGACACGTCTTCGTTCATGTATATGTCATCAAGGTACGCTGATGTCCCCTCTTTTATTGTTTCTTGCTATGACAACACAGCGTTGATGATGGTCTTCATTATTTGGGGTGCCACGTTCAGCTCGAAGCCTAGTCTGGTAAAGCAGTACCTTCTGCTGGCAAACACCACCGTCTGAAATGGCCACATTGTCTCGCTGACCTGGACCTGCAGGTACGCTTTTCTTAGATCCAGCAGGGACACATTGGAACCCTGCTGGCGCCATTCTCGTAGCATGCTGGCATAAACGTCAGCATCTGCCATGAATGCATCAACATGCGCGTTTAGTTCGCGGTAGTCCATCACTGGCCTCACTTTTGCTTTGTTGTGCTGAGCAACTGCCATCAGTAGGATCAAACCTTTGGGACATCCAAGTATCTCATAGGGGTAAGGAATTAACCAGCCATCCTTGATCCATTCACGGAGCTCCTATTCGTATGCAGGCCTTATTTGGTCGGGCACATGGTACTCGGCTACTCCATTCCACAGTTTGGCTGGTTCCTGATTTCCTGACCACCTCCATGAGGCGGTCCAAGCCTTTTAGTGCTGGTCAAATTCGACACTAAAGTCTGGCTGGTCGATCCTCAGCGCTGCGCACACCAGGGTCTTCTCCTGAAACTGTACTGCCCCCATCTATGTTATGTGAACACCATCTAAGGCTCTGATGGCATCATAGCCTAGAAGCAGGTCAAAGCTCAGTGGTTTTTCAAGCACTACTAGCGCCTCGACGTTAGCAGAGTTTCCAGTTCTTGTATGGATGTTTACCGTGCCCACCCCACAACATGTCCGTGTTACTCCACTGATGGTGGTCACCCTGATACCCTTCTCCTTCCAAGTGTGGCAGAGGTCCATGAACACTATGATGCGGGAGCAACCGGAATCAAGGAGTGCTGAGCACAATGTCTCGTTGACATTGACCTGAATGATCGGAAGCGCCTCATCTAATTTCTGCTTTGGGGAAAGGTCGATGCCGGCACCTTGTCCCCGGCCCCATTTCCTGCACAATCCTGGGCCATATGTCCGGTCTCATTACACTGGTAGCAGCGAACACCTGTCAGTCACCGCCTGCAGTTCCTTGCAATGTGGTCCTGGCCATCGCACCTATAACACATGACCCCACTATGCGGGCTAGGCCCCTGAGACGGTCTATCATCACTCGGTGTGGATTGTGCAGCGGCAATTACTGGATCTCTCAGCTCGGAATTATTCTTCATCACTGTCCTGGCCTGGTCTACCAGATAATGATCTGGTAGACCAGACAACGAGGGACAACGAGGCTATACTTGAGCTTGCTCGCAGGAGCTGCTTTGCTCCGGTTGGGAGCCCCGCCAGAAATTTGTATGCCAAGACCCGCTCAGGCAGCCCACCGAACAACACTGTCAACTTCGTTAGCTCGGCCAAATACACGTCCACAATTTCACCTGGATGTAATGTTCTTGCCTCAAATTGCTGCCAGGCAGTGCTGGGGTCGATAGCAAACGCTTTGTATAGTGCTGCCTTGATCCTCTCATAATTCTGTTTTTCCTCAGGACTGAGCTGTTGATACACAGCGAAAGCCCTGCCGAACAGACGCAGAGGAATCACATGTTCAATGCTCTTTATGCCAGACAAGAGACAATGCAGTTCCACTTTTTCCACCCAGTCAAGTACTGTGGTCAAGCCATCGAATTCCGGAATTAATTTCAGGTTGAACCTGTCCCCCCATTACGCCGAAATAGCTTGTAGTTTTGGGGTGGATGATCTCCCTGAGTGTTGAACCTAGGACCTTTAGATTTCAGTCTAAAGTGCTTGCGGGTTTCTTGCTACACCACTTCCCTCTTTGTGTTCCTCCTTCTCTTCCTCACTCTCCTTTTCTCTCTCTGCTCTTCTCCTTTCGTTCCTCTTCCACCTTTTTTCCTGTTTCTCCTTTTCTCTGCTTCTTGCCAAGAAACTGACGCAAAAAAAATGCAAGTCATCACCGGAGGAATTGGTCGGTTTTTATTCACGCCACTCTACCCATAATCCATTTCCTCAGCCTATAAAAATTCCACTCGGGGGGGGGCCCTCTCTCTTTTTGTCCTTTAGAATGGGCTGAAGGTGGATTATTGAAACAGCGGTGAGTATTTTTCTTTTCTTTCACATACAGACTGACTCACCGTAATGGCGGTGTTTCTTCCTTCGGATCAGATTACTGCCCTGCACGTCAGACACAAACGAACCCTCTTTTGTCGAGAGCTACTGTTAGTCTCACTTTCATGTCCACAATATATATATATATTCATACAAATACTCCATCCACATGCATTATTGTACCTAAATATGTGCATCTAGGAACAGAAGAGGTTATAGTGATAGTGCTTCCTGCATGGCTTGTTTTGTTGGCAATTGGACTAGTAAACCACAGCCAACAGATTTGTCAGGCTTTTGGTACCAGTGCAGGGACTCAAAGAAAAGAACCTGCAATTCATTATTTAATTTATCATTGTGAATATATTATTATCCATATTGGTTTAATGTAAAAGTCAAAAACTTCCAGATTGAAGGGCATATCTTGTTTCAGTAGGATTATCTCAAGTTCTTGAGGAAGTATGTATTGGACCTTGTGATTTAGATCTATGAAGTCATCCTAGAAACACTGTTGTGCCCACAGGATCAAAAGGAAAGAACTGAGTGGGTGAAGAGAATCTTGGACTCCTCTGTCAGACCAGAAAGACACTTGATAAGCAGGTAGATGTGTCAAAGCCATTTCTCATCTACTCTGCAAGTACCCTGGAAGTTAGGAACTTCATCAACTCCTCTATGGAGGTGTTCAACTGGCCTTGCCCCTCACATTGTGAGGTTTGTTCAAATGGAGACTGAGGTTTTTGATAAGTACTTCACCCAGGGATATTATTTATTAAACTAAAACTATTATTTTTGTTTTCACAAATGTAAACAGATTTAGAAACAATAACTTTTTATACCAGATTTTTGATTATTCTTTTTATTGATATAAATTTGATAACAATTGGTAAAAATTGTGTTCTAGTTGAATAAATTTATGTCAATGGATGTAAATATTGTTGATTCCTAGTTATCTCTCAAGTATTTATTTTACAGAAAATAGATACAAAAAAATTACATCTAAAATTGATTTTACTAACGTTTTAAATTGCCTGCTTACATTTGAGTATGAGATACTCCCTCCACTCCAATTTCTTGTGAAAACTGGGGGAATTTTTTTTTATACATGAAAAAATATGCAAATTTAGAAGCGACCAATCAACTGCTGTGGAATCATGTTTAAACAGTTTTAGTTGAGTTATTCAAACTCACAAATAATCAATCTATACTCAAACAATTACAAACCCTATATTAATTATTGTGATAGGGCCTGCAATGGAGATTTGGGCTTGGAAGGTTAGGTTTCTTTAGAGGAGCTTTCAGACAAATGGTTTCCAACTTCCTGTGTGTATGTGTATAGCCAGTATCTGCACTTGTGATTGTTTCCTCATCTAAGATGAAAAGAATAATGAAAGTAGCCACATTTAAATTTTCACAACTACATATGAAAATACTGACCTTCTCCACCCTAAGTAAGTAAAGTTGGCAACCATAGTCGAGGGCGACCAGAAGGCTCTCTTTTCAATAGCTACTACACCGAGGTGTCAGGCAGTACTCCTTTCCCTGGATTGCTCCACTTTATCCTTGATACATACCTTATATTGCTGAGTGTTATGCAAGGAGGTATCAAGTACCATTTTTAAAGTTTTTGGTATGACTCTACCTGGGATTGAACCCAGGTCTCCCAGACCATTGGTGAATACTCTACCGACTAGCCATGCAGACATTTTAACATAGGAGTCACAATATAAAAATGAACAAAAATATGTTGTGATTTTAATTTTGATGAAATAAAAACAGGACACAAATGGTTGATTTTTCTTTTTTTTTTTTCCAATTTTTTAAATTTTATTCATTTTTTTTTTTCTTTTTTCCTGTGTGATTTTTAAAAATTGTTTCTTTATCTGTTCGTTGAATAAAAATTGATTTTTTTCTTGTCTTGATTTTTGTTGTGTCTGATTATAATTTCCTGATCGTGCTATAGGATTGCTTCCAATTTTTCTTTCTCATTAACCCTTTGCCACCCATGAGAACATTTTAGTCTAATTTTTTATTTTTTTGACTCTTAAAAAGAACCAACTAACAACAGTTATTATTTTTTAACTTTCAATTGTTGTCTAGTTTCATATTTGATCTTTTGATTTAGTGTCTCCTTTGTGTATGTAGGTACCTGGTATGATATGCATACTACATATTGATAAAATAGACACTGTGTATGTGGTAATAATGTTTACATAAGAATGTATATATTTTGTGCACTCTATAATTAAAAAAAAAGCGAATGCTTATGCTACTTTCCAAAGAATTTGATGTTGAATCTTTGGTTCAAGTAAAAAATCTCACGACTTGTTTTATCAACAAACACTGCACACTTTTTTTTTCTTTATGGATTTTTTTTTTCAAGTATCAAAATTTAAAAGTTCTGATTATTTATTTTTTTTATTTATCTTGTTTACAGAACCATCAATGAATGCCAACAGACACAGAGAAATAGTTTTGTTTTTTTTTCTTTTGTCTCTTCAAACTTGATAATTATCCCCCAAACAAATTCTTAAACTGTAAACCTTCAGCCAAGGGTTTTTGTTTTAGAAAACATTTTATGTTTGGAAAAAAAAAAAAAGTTTTGATTGAATTCTGATTATTTCCTGGCCCATTGGGTTGTTATTTTTTTGTTATGATTTTTGGGGTGGGAAAAGGGTTTATGTTTTAGAGGAGAGAGGGGAAGAGATTTCAGTGCCCCAAAAATAATTGTCTGTCAAATTTTTGTAAGTGCAAATGGGAAAGATTGATAAAACTGCTAAAGCCTTGAAACTTCAGTTTTTTTGTGTCCCTCCCTCTGCTTTCTAATAGAAAGTCTTCTCTGCATTAATTAAATAATTGTTTTAGAATATTTCTTAATGGCAGCTTCAACAGTTGAACAGATTTGAAGGAAGAAAAAAGTCAAAATGTTATTTGTCTTCATTTTAAGATTTAACCACTAATGACAGAAGGATTTCCTTGCTTAAAAAAGTCTCTGGTCTTGTTTCAGGTCTGTGATTGGAATTCTTTATTTCATTGAAGTCGGAAAGAATTTAAGAACAAACCCCCAAAACCAGGAAGAACCATTTCGAAAAAATATCTGTTACATAGGGATTTAAAGTCAGTGCAGCTTGTAAGAGAGAAGAAACAAGACTTCTTTATCATATTTTGTTATTTAGAAAAAGTCATAACAGTCTGTGAGTTCCATGTTTAATTATATCATTGGAGAGAGAAAGAGAAAAAATAATTATGGATCTAAATTCTAAAGTATTTTTTCTGGGTTTAATACTTGAATACTAAGTTAGATGTCGGTTTCAAAAAGACACTTGTATATAAATAAAGATTTACCAATTTAAACATAGTCTAGTGCAGAGCCACATTAGATGGAAGATTGTATTGCATCAGTCTTCTAAGTATCTGCTTGCCTTGAAAATCGGAATTCAAAATCCTAGCTTTTACCAGTGTTCAAAGATTTCATTTCCAGCTTCACCAATGGGTAATTGTATCAATTCTCAAAGTGTTTATACCGTTGGGAAATCATTTTTCTTTAATCTAAAACAATTTATCAATAAATTAAAACTCTATAGTTTACAGAACAAAAGAATCAAAATAAAAGTTGATCCATTCAAGCATGAATGAATGAAAAAAAAAAAAATTGGGGAAATAGAATTATGATGAAGATATGTACGTGGATGAGATAATATGATAGGTTAGCAGATATATAATCTAGAGAAATAGAAAGATAGAAATATCAGTGGACTTATTCTAATTGTAATGAAGATTCATTTAAAAACAAAAATATATTTATTAAAAGCTAAACAGGAAGGTTTATGGTATGTTTTATCATGAAAGAATTTAACATTTCCAGGTTTGTATTGTGTCTAGGTTATTTTTTTTTGCTAGTTGAAAATGCCCTTAAAAAACATGTCAGGATATTTCCAAACAAACAAGTTCATTATCTGACACTATGTTTCGGTAAGATAGAGGGAAAAGTGTCAGAAATGGAGGTAAAGAACCCTCACGTAAAAAAAAAAAAAAAAATTTTTTTTTTCTTTTTTTTCCCACCCCTTTTTGGTTGAATTTTGGAGGCCTTTTCATTCCAGTTTCTGTCACCGTGTCCTGTCATAGTATCAGACCATATTGTACTCAATGATGCCATCGATTGTCATTGTGAGGCCTGGTGACACCAGTACAACATGTTGAACGCTGCACTGCACATAATGTAAGTTGCTTTACTCGTTGCATTTGGTGCTGGCAGTCACACGTGGAAGTCAGCCACGTGTACAAGAGGTAGAGTGAAGGGAAGAGAAGAAGGAAGAACATAACCAAAACAAATGCAATCAAGTCAGAAACAATACAAAACTCACTTAAGATTTCGTCTTACAAGTCTTAATAAATATACATTTACATGTAGAAATGCATGTATCTATATTGTAATGTGTGTGTGTGTGTGTGTGTGTATATATATATATATATATATATATATATATATATACACACACACATACATACACACACGTATATTTGCATATATGAATGTTTAAAATGTATATAATTGATATATCTGAGTATGCATGCTTATATTTATGTCTCACATAAATAGATATTAATATTGATTGATATCTGTTCTATTAGTGCCATTGGCAAAGAGCTAATGTTGAGCCTCATAGCTCACAATAAGTCTTGATTCAAATTTTTACTTTGTAAATTTTCCCAATAGCAAAATTAACTTTACTCCAATGATTTCATAGCCAAAGACCAGAAAATGCTAACAATTTAAGATATACTTTCAAAAACCAATAAAAAAAAAATGAGTCATTGCCAGAAAATAGGTAACTAATCTGAAACATTGGTTTATAACAACAATAACGATTTTTTTTACTTTTTCAGCTGCTGAAGAATATCAAAACAAACAATCAATCTCTAAGTTTATGAGAATTATTTATTTTTTATAAAGTCCATCTCAATTTTTAAAAATCATACAATTTTGTGATTATGTGAATTTATTGAACAAAATATAACTGCTTATTGAACCCTACTTTATTTTTAATATAAATTTAAAATCTTCATACAATTTAATCATCTGAACAGAAAATCTAACAAATTCTCTTGCTGGTCAGATTCAAATTTACAATATCTCCCCCCCCCCCCGAAATAAAGTTATTTTTAGATACGGAAGTAAGTCATTTCAATATTTTTTGTATAATACTTAGCATTGAGGATTCATATAAAATTGAAAAACTTTGCCCTTCAATATTTACTGAGAAACTGGAGAACTAACAACTTCAGCTCTGTTGGAAGTACAAAAGAAGTTTTCAAAGACTATGTACATCAATTTTATAGATTCAAGAAAAAGTTAGTACAGAATATTTATTTTTACTTTCTTGTATGGTAAAATTCCCAAAGATGAAAGGTGAATTTTTTGGCGTGATGCATCTTCAAAAGAACTACAATTCATTAATATAAAAAAGATCAAGAAAATTTGGTGCTATGAAGTTAAATGTTTGTAGTAACCGGGGATTCAAATGCTAAATTACCTCCCCTAGGAGTACTATTAATTTTGTGAAAACATTGTAAGGAGCACTAACTTTGATAATAAGTGCAACAGTAAATTTCTAAAAATAAATAAAATAAAATAAGATAAATGAATAAATTGTTTCTCTGATTAAAAAAACAACCAAAAGAAGCCAAACAAAGGAAATGAAGAGAAAAATTAATTTTCTGTAAAGGACAAACATTTAAAACAATCCCAAATCAATTCAATATTGAAAATAAATGAGGCTGAAATAAATAGATATATCTATAAGAATAAACTAAGACCAAAACCAGCAAATTTGGAATCTTAGATTATAGGAATAATTGTCATTGCTACTTAAGTAGAAATATATTTTATCAAAATACTGTGGTTAGGAAAAAAGTAAAACAAAATTTATCAATTGTGGAAAAAAAAGAAGAAAAAAATGTTCTTGTAAGTCTTGATTTTAAGTGACTATCTTCATTTTCTATCAAATGTTTTTTTGCCAACTTTTATTTATCTTGTTGCATCATCATCATCATAATAATGATGATGATAATATTTTTCTTATATAATATCATATTATTGTCTTTTTTCTTATGTATCCAGCAATATTCATACTTCAGCAGTACATAGATTCATATATTTTCAGTTTAATACTTTTGGGAATAGGTCAAAGTACTCTTAATAATACAAGGAACTATAGCAACTAAATGCTAACAAATACTAATAAATAATACTACTAAGATATTGAAAGTTTTAGTAGAATAACAAAGAACTAAATATAAAAGGTTAGTTTTCTAGTAAATGTTAAAATTCTAAAAAAAATATTGAAACAAAAGCAATGAAAAAGAGTTCAAGTTATAAATCCAAACATTTTAAAAAGTTTTGCAAATAAATTCCAAGAAACAGACCCCCCACAAAAAACAAACTAGCATCTTCATCTTTGTGGTTTTGATCATTATATTTGTTCAGTAGAATCCCTTCTTCAGATGTCTTGTCTCCTCAATAAAAATGTCAGGTAAATAATACATCTGACAATGACTATTTTACCTTAGATAACATTGGGAAGGTTAGAAATCAAAATAAAAAAGATTAATATGAATAAATCATAGGATAAAGGCAATATTTCACCCCAGAACAAGATGGCATGATTCAACTTTTGTTCCTAAAAAAATAGTTTTTGTTTTTTGTATTGCACTTTTCAATCATTTCTGCAAATGTCATTTTGGTTAAAAAAGATTTGTCTTGAGATTCTTTCCTTCTTGATTGTTTTTCTCTTGCCCCTGAAGCTCTTGTTTCTTTTACCTTTTTCTGCATTAAACTGGAAACATTTGTGGCACTGGTGCCAAATGTTTTCCAAGACATGTCAGAAATAAACACAGAACCTTACTGGACAATGCAACGTCATGTAGAAAACACACCTTATAATTGTGATAAGAAAAGCAGCTTTTTTTTAAAATTATAGGAATGATTGGAGGATAGAATGGATTGAGGACAAAAATCAAGTGAATAGAACACCCCATTTGTGGTACCTTGCTGTGGAGCAGTGTGCTAACAAACTATTACTGCTGTGAGTTTGATCCTCATCAGGTGCTAAACATCTGTGGCCTTGTGCCAGGCTTAGAAAGGATTAGTAAATGATTAAAGTTAGAAGAATGCCACCCCAAAGTCAATCTGCCCCTGAAGCAGAAATGAAGGTCCTTATATTAACAAGGACGTAGGCATCTGGTACAAAGTCATGATAATGAGTTGCTCAGGAAAGGTTGAAATTATTAGCAAATGGGAACTGCAGGATTTGATTTGTTAACCATTGGTCTATGGCAAGCATTCCTGTTTTAAAATATGTAAAAGAATATTCAAGGCTCATTACTTAATGATTTCCCACCTGTATACAAGAAAAAAAATCCTTATAATAGTTTAATTGGATATGTTTTTTTGGCACAGTTGCTTGAATAATGTTTGCTTGTCTATTTAACCAGTATAGCTATTATTTATATATGATTAAAATATCATTATTAATTACCTAGTTTTGCAACTATGTTTAAATCATTGCATAACACACATACTATTGAACCTGAGCTGTAATCAGACCTGGTTTTGGCATAATTGGCAAGTGTTTAATCATTCTATCTCAGGATAATCTTTACTCTTATCAATTGCTTTTGCTACTGATTTCGAGACTGTCCAAGATCAAAGTATGTACTCACAAATCTAAACTTAGACCAGCCATATTTTCAAATTTGGGTTGATAGCAAATATCCATATTTAGTGGTGATTGAACTGGGTTTCAAATGTTGGATTCAATCAAACTGGATTTTTTAAAAAAAGAAATATGTACACAGAAACAAAGGGTAACAAAACCAAATAACATTTCTACTCTAATAGGGGAAAAAAAAAAAAAAAAAATCACCATGTCAAACTTAGATGACATTTTTTTTCCTTCAATATTTCACAATTCAGAAAAAGATAGCAAAGCATTTTAAAATTCATTTTTATCTAAAAATGTTTAAACCCATCTCTCTTTTGTTTTCTTTCTTTTACCCTGTGTCTTTTTTTAAATTAAAGTTTTTTTTTTAAAAATTCATCATTATTTTCCAATCAAAGCACAAAAAGTGGGTTGATTCCTATTTTGGCAGGTAAATACACAACTTTTGCCAAAAGTAGCACCACACATCAAAGAAGTTTGATGCAAATTTTTCTTGTACTAAATTATCTTTTTATTTAGATATTAATTCAAGCATTTAATTTTGACTTTATTGACAAATTTATGAGTTTTATGATGAAAAATAGTGAATTTTGATGTATTTCTAAAAAATCTATTTGAATAAAATATCAGTTACTTGTCAATTAGATAAAGATAAAAATCAAATCTTTCTGATATTTCGGGAGTAAGAAATGAATTGAAGTTCTAACTTCACTGACCATAAATATGGAAGATTCATTTTCGGTCAAAATAACTGATATCAAATTTATAAAAACATTAACAATTGCTAACAGACTAAAATTTATTTGGACCTCTGTGCATATATCTCATTTTTAGTTTTTTTGTAATTATCAAGTCCAAACAAATTTAATGAAGAAAATTCAGTATTTGCCAATGTCAAGACTTCTGTTTAGAGCTGCATTTAAGACTAGGTCTAAATCAAAGTAATTGAAATTAAAAAATCTATGTCTATTGTCATCTAAAACAATTAGAAAATTTATTTTTAGATATGAAAAAAAATTAATTCATAATTAAATAAGCAAAGAGGAATTCTTATTCCAAACAAATTTTTACAATAAGAGAATTGATTAACCTGAAAAAGCTGCTCAAGATCATAATTATTGTGCTTAGAAATTAAAAGTTATTTTTACAAATAGAGAAGATGTAAGTATAAATAGATTAATAATCATGAAAGGAAATTTCTAGAATTAAACTGAAACTCACAGACTGAAGCAATCAGTATGACAATAATTTTTGCTAAAGACTAAGCAGTTTTTAAAAAGAAAAAAGAAAAAGAAGAGTTCTGTTTGTCCCTTCTTTGTTAACTTCGAAAATAATTGCTGATGAATAATTTGAAGGTTACACACCTCCCTGACTTTAGATCCTTATTTTTCAGTTGTGTGGTTCCCCAGGAAGAAGACAAGATGGTCAATTTTACCATCTTTTCAAGTTACTATCTGTCAAATGGTTCTTCACTAATGTTGACCAACATTTACTAGAAATCAGTTTGTTTATCAAAACCTTCCTGTTCAATATGTCACTATCAGAGATGATTTTACTCACAGAGGGATAGAGAGAGAAGAGGAAATTTTAAATTTACTCTGGGGCAAAAAGAAAGGGGAAATACAGTAAGAATGATGTAATATTCAGCCATCATTGATAACAGCTATTTGAAGAGACAATGGTTATCATTTGTATTTCTGATGGAATGTGTCTGTTAAGCATTGAATTTGTTAAGAATGGGTGAATTTAATGAAGATTATAAGAAACAGTTTGGAAGAATGACACGAAAACTCTGAAGTAGATTCTGAATATTGACCAAAGTTTCCTCTGATACAAGAGTTTGTGCTGCCAAACAAGGGCTCAGATTAAAAGATTTTTTTTAATTTACAGTAAATTTAGGGCATGAAAGATTTCTGTCTCCAAGTGAAAAGCAATATTTTAATCAATCTGATCAAATTAGTCAACTGTTACAAATTTGGTACAGCTTTTTACTATCATCCAAAGAAACTTATTGATTTGCTGCAAATATGAATTTTTAAGATGAGAATTCAGTTGAAAACACAAACATCAGGACTGTAATTCAGATTATTTACAAAAATAATAAATATTTTATCTGGAAATAATTCCAGCAGTCTTAAGTTAGAAATCAATTTTTTAAATTATTCTCTCGTATTCAGAGTTAGAAAGTCATTTTTCAGAATGTAAAACAGATAAACCAATGATTGTCATTTTGGAAAAATGCTGTTCTGTCACAGAAACAGAAGAAAAAAAAAAAAAAGAAAGATGAAAATGACTGAGAAATCTAGCCTTTCCGTGCCATTCTTCTAGTGCTATTTACATAAGTTTATATTGGTCTGTGTGATTGATAAAAAAAAAAAAGAACTTTAGTCGTGAATATTGGTTGATAATGGAAAGTTAAATACAATGAATTGTTGTAATTGAATATTTTTATCTACTTGTCACTTGATTTTTATGCAATTCTCTTGTTTCCATGAGAGAGCACAAATTATTTGATTTTTTTAATTAAAAATGAAATTAAAGTTGGGTACAAGGGTAATTATAGTGTGCGTGTGTGTGTATACATATATATACATACACACGTTTGTTGTTTTTTTTTGTTTTTTTTTGTGACTTTAGTTGGATTCTACTTTGTACAGAAATCGTTTTTAGTTTGTTTTTTTTTAATCATTTTTTTGTTTGTTTGTAATGACTTGATTCATCAACATGGAATAAAAAAAAAGAAGAAAAAAAGAGTTTGATGTTTGATTGAATCAAGCTAGGACATTTGTCCAAGTTTGTTGCATCTTTAAGGTCAATGGTTATTGACCAACATGGACATCTTGAGAGACCAGTTCTCCATATGGACAGAGAAGTTCATACAATGCCCGGATGATGGCTGTGTAGCAAAACTTGTACTCTGTCTGCAAATAAAAAGAACAATGATAAAAATTTATGATCATTTTAGTTATACTGCTTTCTTAGAGTGCAGACTGTTCACTAAATAGTAGCTAATTTCATGGAAACACACACAGACACATAAACTGACAGAAAATAAAATTGCAACACTCAAAAGAATGTTATCTATTTTTATATGGAGCAGGATGTCTGAGTATTGTTGATATATCTCTTATTTTGAAATCTGTGTATGTACTGATCTGTATATATAGTCATTTTATGTAATCCAGCTATTTCACCAGCATGTTTAATCTAGAGTAAATCAAAATATATTAAGGATGTTGCAATAGTATTTTTATGATGCTTGTGTAGACAGCAGCCCTTTATCAATATAAGTTTGATTAAACACCAGACAAATGGAATGCTTTCCAAATTTGTTTCATATGTCTTCATTCAATTAATCTAAAAACATACAGACACAAATAGACAAGTTAATGCAAAAGTTGTAGTTATGTATGATTTGACTATAAACAAAGTGTTTGTTTGTGTTGTATACATGTAATGAATAATACCTAATAATATCTGTTCTGTTCCACTAGACATGATAAAATTCTTATGTTGTTGGTTTAAAAGAAAACTTTATTTAAAAAATGAATTGATTGGAGTGTACAGATAATATTGTATGTATTTCACATAAGTTATTTGATTTTTTTTACCTAAAAAATCGTGTTATTCATTGTATACGGCCCAACAACTATAGGATGACAAATTAATAAAGCACAACTTGTTTAAAATGCATTTCAAAAACCTTTATATTGAAACACAAAAACAATTTTTAGTAAAAAAAAAACAAAAACCTACAAGTTTATTATATAAGATTCTACTTTGTGTGTGTGTATGTGCGTGTTTGTTTGTTTATATTCAAGTACAACAAATATGATGTGTGTGCGCGCACACACACACATCATATTTGTTGTCCTTGAATATTTATGGAAGAAGAAATAAAGGGAAATAGGTAAATACAGGCAAAACAATCTAAAATGCATTCATGTCTGCATTATTGTATAGGATTTGTAATTAACCTTTGTAAGTAAAATTTTAAAAAATTTCTCATATAAATGTGTTTTTTATTTGGGGTTCTTTTTACCTTAGTTTCGACCATTTCAGGTCTTTGGAGACGAAGGTTTTTCACAAGTGAAAATATATCAAACTGGAAGTGAAGAAAAGAAAAAAAAAAGATTATTAAAACAATTAGTAATAGTATTACGTGCACACACACACACACACACATGCACACAGTAGAATCTTGCATAATAAACTTGAAGATATATTTTTTTAAATAAAAATTGTTTTTGTGTTTCAATATAAAGGTTTTTGAAATGCATTTTAAACAAGTTGTGCTTTATCAATTTGTCATCCTATAGTTGTTGGGCCGTATACAATGGATAACACAACGATTTTTTAGGTAAAAAAATCAAATAACTTATGTGAAATACATACAATATTATCTGTACACTCCAATCAATTTATTTTTTAAATAAAGTTTTCTTTTAAACCAACAACATAAGAATTTTATCATGTCTAGTGGAACAAACAGAACAGATATTATTAAGTATTATTAATTACATAAGTCTACAACATGGACCAACACTTTGTTTATAGTTGATCTGTTCAAGTCTTTGTATGAATTGTTTGATATCTTGATTCAATGAAACATGTTTAAAAGAGGAAATGTTTGCCTATATATATATATATATATATACACATATATATACATTAAGGTGTGTACTTATTTTTGGGCTGCTACATATCTATTTTGTACTTATATGAATCTGTACAATGTTTTATAAAAATTTTGAAAAACATACATGTATCTAAACATCTTTTTAAAATCATGAGAGAGAGAGAGAGAGAGAGAGAGAGAGTACTTGTGAAAATTTAATTTTTATGCAAAAAATTAACATCACTTTATATATGAATGATAATTTTGCATGATTGAAATTCAAATAAAATGTGATGGATAAAGAGTAACAGTTGGCTTGAAGAATTAATTTTTTTAAAATGAATCATTTTATGATAATAAATCAAATTGTGATAATATTCATGAGTATATTAAATTATTATATATATTATTATTTACCTTAATATCATTTTGTATGTGCAGCAATGCAGTTAGAACAGCAATAAAAACAGCTGATCTTCCACAACCATTTGCACAATGAATTATCATTGGGCATTTGGCATTAGAGGTTTGGTATTTCTCAGCAGCAGCTTTGTGGCAAAACTGGACGGCTTGTGTTAACTGGCAAAGGAAGAAGGAGTTCATTTTGTTTTTTTTTTATACATTGGGATGATATTTACTTTTGTAATTGTGATTGTGAAAAATAAATAGAGGGTATTGTAAAGACAGTTTAAATTACACCTGACATTGAAATTCTGCTAAAATATTTCAAATATTTTATGTATTGGCTTTGACTAAAATCAAAAATTCAATATTCTTGACATTTTCTAGTAGGATACAGTTTGTGTCTATAAAGTTGAACAAAAATAATTAAACAAGAATATACCTAATAATTATTGTGTTTTGATTTAAATTTTCCCAACAACCTTAGATCATTGTCAGAGAAACATTTTTTCAGAAAGTTTATATACCAAAGAAGCCAGAAAAAAATGAACCAACAAAGTGGGATATCTCTATGTACATAATGTGTGTGTGTGTGGGTGTGTAAAATTGATTAAGAAAAATATTATAATGATATTTGTTGTTAAATGTATCTTGATTTCAATTTAAGATCTGAATGGTGAATTTTATTAAAGTAAATATAAATGAATGTATTCATGGAATTTTAACTCATTCAACTTTTTTGACAAAGTCTGATGCATTATTTCTGATAAAGCTAATAAATTATTATATTTTGATACTTTTGAAGTAGTGGATCAAATATTAGAATGTGTGTGCATACCTGTAGTAATGAGACAGGTGAAGAGGGTGTGCCTCGGAATGGCCACACCTTGTACATGAACTGCATCACCTGATGTTGTTTTCCACTTGACTGACACGAGAGTTGTAAGAGTCGTGCATCAAACCCAGGTAAATAATGTCGCTCAATTAAACCAACTTGATACCTGGATAAAATAGATAGATAAAAATAATAGTAAACATCTCTTCTGAAAGTATAATCAATTAAAAAAATTCTTTGTTTGTATACATTCAAAGTCAGAAGTGTAAAAATTATTAAATTAAAATCAAAAATTACTAATTAACCCTGACTTTGAGGATTTGTTCCAAGTTAGTAAAATAATTTTTTTCTCATTTATTATAGAGTTTTACTAAGATTTGATTAGTATCATACATTGTTACATAATATTCAGTACAATATGGCGTGACTGTGGGAAAAAAAAAAAAAAAAAAAAATCAACATTAAAAAAACTGGGAATGAATATTGACCAATTATCATCATTTAAAAAATGCACAACTATCTCAACCAGTAAGTAGGTCCAACAACTTTTTAAAAATTATCTATAGGTTTTTGTCTTTGATAAATGTATAATTCAAATTTTGTATGTATCTTTAGTTAAAATTAACTATGCAGCAAATTTGGCTTTTCATGTTATCATTTCCAAATTTTTTTTTTTTTATTTCATTTCTTTTTAATCTAATCATGAATTTCTTTATTTGAAGCAAAAAAAATTCTTCTTCAAAATATGAAAAACCAAAAATGTATTATAAAATTAGGTAAAATCTTAGTCATGTTGCCAAAATCTCTCTCTCTCACACACACACACACACACACACACACACACACACACACACACACACACACACACACACACACACACACACACACACACTCTTACTAAAATTGACTGGATCTGTTGAGAGATAAATTCAAGGAATGTTAATTTTCCCAGAATTAATTAATATCACCATTGCACCATTATTTGAATGAAGGAAAATAAGGTTTAGTTTGGTTTCTGTTGGCCATCACCTTATAAACTTAGTGTACATCCAAGCAAAAAAAAAACAAAAACAAAAAACCAAACCAAAAAAACCCCCCAAAAAACCAACCAAACAAACAAAAAAACCCAATTAACACCCTCTTTTTTTAAATTATAAATTGCAAGGAAAAACTGATGGAATCTATAAGGATTTTAAGGAGTTTGAGATTTGATTTGGACATTGAAGAAGTAGGAAAAAAAAAAATAAATAAAAAAGAGAATTGTAGAAAAGTTATGATCTCTCTCTCTCATATATATTGTGTAAGACTTTTCATAGAGAATATCGATCTTAGGCAGAAATGCTAGATTGATACTTAGAGTTCACAGATACTACACTGATCTAGGAAAGGATTTAAGGGCCATACTTGGCATCTCTAGGGCAGTAGTGCAAGTTATTTGGTAGTACCCAACTCCTCTCCAAATATCATGAGAAGGTAGTACTGCATTATATAGTATCAACAGTGTTGCAGAATCCTTTCAGCAAATATGAAATTAATAGTAAATTATTGGTGTGTGTGTGTGCGCATGCGTGTGCTCGTGTGTGTTTCCATCACCAACACCTTTGCAAAAACAATCAAAAACCAAAAAATAAAAAAAAAGCACCCTCAGGAGAATTGTCCAAGAATCCCAACAAGGAATCATATCTTACTTTTCTTCTATATTCCAAGGTTTGTCTTTACTGTCTGGCCAGTACCTGGAACATTTGTTACGTCCAAGTTCCACTTCATGGCTCAACATAGCAATGGTTGGTGCTTTAGTTTCCCATACCATTCTCCAGAAATCTATCACAGTGTTAGACATGGGACTTTGACAGGCAATGTAATTATATCTTGTTTTGCCAATGTCTACTTTTATATGACTAGCATTAATATAACTCTGAGGTCCAGACAGTAAAACCCTTGAATTATCATCTGAATGAAATACAAAGAAAATTGGTCAAAAATGAGAGAAATATTAAAAAATAGTCAACAATAACTATTCCATAGATTTTATTTCAGACTAATATATTCATCTTTAACTTTATTTATTATTTGAAATGTCAATTTTTTTCCTCCCATTTTTCCATAAATTTGTTTACCTTGTTTGACCTTCAATGAAAACACTTATCTCATGTTTTTAGATATTCTAGAATGAAAAAGGGTTGAAATATGCAAGAGACAACAGAAATAAAAACTGTTTGAAAAATACTTCATAACCCCAGAAGATGACCATCAATTTAAAGTTTAAACAAAATATTTAGTTTTTAATTTCTAAAATGAATTATTATTAGCTTTCATTATAATTTCAGTTGCTTTTTATAGCAGCACTCAAACCATCATTGTTAAGCAGTGTGAATTGTAAATAATGAATAAACCTCTGGTGAGACTTAAATATCTCTTATTCTCAGAATTTTCTTATATGATAACTGCTTTACCAATTATGCTACAAAGATCACTGGCTGTAATCCTTCAAATATAACTATTCTTTACTTCTCCTGAATGCTCAATAAACCATCTTTTTATATGCATTAGTAGTAATATTATATTTAGAATTTCTTTGATGCTTATTTTTTTTATTTCCAGTCTGTGCTGCTTACTAACAACAGTAGAATGATGGTCTGAGAGCTGCAATAAAAAGTAAATGAAATTAAGATGAATGAAATTTTTAAAAAAGAAAATAATTAGTACTAATACTGCGAGTGCATGTAAGTCAAAAAGTTGGTAATGTATCAGACATTTATGGAAAATAAAGAATAGCTATATGGTTAGATTTGAATGAGTATGGCTGTAGGACTTTGTAATCTAATAGGTAAAGCAGTTGCTGTGTTACAGACCCCCAAGTATAAGAATGCAAGTTCAAATATGCCATAAGCTTATCCTTTATTTTAGTCTAGGTTACTAATCACTGTAGAAAGCAGTCCAAGTAGTTGTGATAAAAAGCAACTGTAATTAAACAAAGCAGGTCACAGATACTTACAAGGCACATTTTCCTTACACCTATTTTTCGATTTATTTTCTGGCAAAAGTGCCACTTTTGTCCTGCTAACATTGGAGAGGGATTCCTGTTTTAATACCTGCAAGTAAATGAAAAAATAAAATAAAATAATGGTGGGCAGAGTTATTTCCCTTTACATCCGATTTGTATGTTGTTACCACCCACCCAAATTGCAATAAAGTTTTTTTTCTAAACTTGTCTTCATTACATTTACTACACATTACATTTTTTTTTTTACTTATGTGAATAAAGAGTGATATCTTAATTGCTTTCCTTTTTTCTTTTTCTCTTTTGATTAGAATGAATAACATAAAAAGTTGTTATAAGACCTTGAAAATTTTATCCATATTGTTAAACAGATAAAATTTTGGAACAAATCAATTGTCCTGCACAAAGGTATTACTATACAAATACTCATTGTTTTTTAAGAGAAAGATATTCCATTAAAAACAATTTTATCTGTCTTCGGTCACTTCTTTGCTTTGTGAAAGTGATAATAACAATGCAACTTCAACAAATGACTCTTCTTTCCTCTTTAGTAAAAATTACAAAACTTATTAGCAAACTAAATCTTTTACAAGTGAAATCTACTATGTTATTTAATATATATATATATATATATATATATATATATATATATAAATTTATTCTAAATTGAATTACCATGACTAGAAAATCCAGCAAACACTTGCACGCGACGTACGGAAAAACTGGCCAGCCGTTTTGACCTTATCAGGTCTTATCAGCAGTGTGTACCATGATCTCCCCCACTGGAGATCCAACTAGTGACCACAGAATCCAGAGCCAAAACTCTACTACTGAGCCGCCGGTTCACATTGCACACAAGCGATGTGGACTGGTGGCTGACAAATGAGGAGTAATTCAATTTACAATATAAGTCTTCGACTTAAAAAGAAAAAAGTACAAAATTTATTCATTTAAAATCGTGTGTTCTGTCAATTATTATTTTTATCTAAACATGTTAGAGAGACACAGTATTTTTCATAGGCTCTAAAAAATGGATTTAGGTTATTTTACCATAGAATAATTTGTTTTGTTTCACATGTGTATTGATTTGTTATTTACTAAGCTTTGCTTAGTCTGACATACAGGCTTCTGGTTACTTATAGGATCTGCTATTACTAAGTGGTCACCAATCGGAATACTGAAAAGGCTCATCATTGCTTAACTTTAGGAAACAGTGTAATTAATATGACTTGACTAAATTATGCACTGGAGTTGGTGAAAAAAAAATGAATATATATATATATATATATATATATATATATATATATATATATATTGCCTGGTGAAGAAGTGAAGATTAAAAATAAATAAATAAAATTAAGATTATAAGATATAATATATATATATTCTATAGGCTTGAACCTTTACTATTGGCACCAGTGAAAAATAGGAAACTATCCCAGCAAAAGAGTGAATGAAGTAGTATAGGTTTGAATTCACTTACTTGAAATTCTTCAAGGTATTTATTGCTATGTAGACGGTTTTCAAATTGTTGCAATAATTGTTTCAAAAGATCCTGGTTGATGACATCTGGGGACCTCACCAGAGGGACCTCCCATAGCCAACTCAAGTTTTTAAATGGATCTTCATAAGGATCATCTTGGATGTCTGAAGTTGGACCTGACTTCAGACATGTTTTATAAATTTTGGAAGAATGGAGAGATTTATTTATTTTTTCTTGCTCTTGGTTTGGTGTATCAGGTTTTGGGTTCAGTGTCAAGTTTACTTTGGGCCTTTTTTCAATAATTCTATCTTCTGTAGAATTGGATGACTTTGATCTTTAATGGAAATAAATAAGTTTTTGAAACTTTTTTTTAACCTTTTAAACTTATAAGCTTAATATTTTAAATTAAGTATTATTTTATGACCAAGGTTGTAAAATAATTATAAAAGGTTTCATGTATCAAATATTCATAGCCTTTCTATAAATGGAACAATGAGATTTCTCTATGCTAGAACAAAGCTTAAATAAGAATTCAGGCACAGGGTATCAGAAGGATCAGTGGTCAAGAATTCAATGAATTAAAAATGAAATGTGAGAAGAATTTGAAGGGTGAAACAAAAAATTGATATAATTATAAGTTGCAGTTGTAAAGGTGGCCTGTATTCATTATTGCTTTTTTTTTTAAATAAAAAATTACAACAACAACAATTTCTCAACATTTATCATTTCCTTTTCTTGTTAATGATTTTTTTAGGGCAAAAGGAAGACACTGAGCATAAAAGATAAACAATAATCTAAAAAAATTTGTACCTAGTGGCTCTTAGGGTCACTGGTGGTTGATTTTCCCTTAAAGTCAATCCAATCAAAGATTCTGCATTTATCTGAAATAAAGAAAATCTATGTTCAACTATTATCACGTTGCAAAAAAGACTAAATTTCTCGCAGCATAAAAACAAAAACAAACAAAAAACAGTTGTAATAGAAACATTAATAAAAGTAAAAAAAAAATTGAATAATTCACTAAAATTTCAGAATTTCAAAGATGAATGAAATATTTTTAAAACTCTTCCACTTTTCAGTATTAAATAATTGACAAGGACAACTGTAATTTGAAGATGAATATGAACTCTGTTGTAATGAAGATCAGACATGGATAACTTTTTCTAACTAGCAGGCCTAATCATAAATCAGGCAAGTTCAATAAAAAAAAAAGTTAGCATTGTATTTAGTACAAAATACTATAATTATGAAATCCAGTTGGCCCTACAAGAAGTTGTAAACAACTGCATATGGCCCACGAGCCACAAGTTGCCCATAATTACAAGATATGTTTAAAAAGTATTGAAATAGACATAAATGAAATATTAATTTCTTTCAAAATTGCCCTTTTGACATTGAACATATTTATTCCAATGAATCTTTGTTCAAGTATCTTTGAAATTCCTCTTTTGAAGATGCAACATTATATTTCTTAGAAGATCCTCAAATTTTCAATTAGGAAAACTTGAAAAAGTTTGAGAGAATGGAGGATATTGCACTTGCAGATTTTTGTGTTTTGCCCAAAGTGCCAATCAAAAAATATTGAGAATTGGCACTGGTTTGTTGAGACATCATCACTTTACTATATAAGTGACTTAGCTGTCTAAATGTCTTCTTTAAATTTAGAAAGATTTAAAATGTGGATATTTTTTGATCGTCCCTTGCATATTAATAAAATTAGCAGTAGTAAAGTTAGCTTTTGTTTGTTAATATTTTTTAAAAATTTGTTTTCTGTTGATTCAAAAAGATATTTACAGCAATAAAAATGTCTTGCATCAATACACACATACACACAAGTACACAGATTCATTTGAAAAACAAAACAAAAAAACTAATGTCAGTGTAAGAAATGAACAACTGGGAAAGATTCCCTTGAAAATTATGCAATGGTCAAACTTACCCCAGCTGCTGCTGATGGATCAGCTTTTCTAATTTCATTGCTTTTCATATTTGAAGGCATTAAGTTTGTCCCATTTTTATTATTGGGGTTAACTGTTCTGGGAGCATCCTCTCCTTGAGTTGAGCTTCCGTTTGCCATATTGGCTAAAAGTGACATAGGGTTCCGTTTAGACACACTCTCTAACTGAGTCTCAACAAAGTCCTTTCCAAGTAACACTGCTTCCCCATGTTCTTTCTGTTATTGAGAAAGAAAGAGAGAGAAAAATATAAAATTTGAAAGCTGTTATATTAAAATGGCCTTTTGATCAGATGGTGTTATTTCTGTTTAAGAGAATTGTGAAGGTTAGGATTTTAAGTGTTGATCTTCAAAATAATTAGGCAGCTTATTTCTACTTATCAAAATTGGCACAACATGCCTTTTTTCCCCTTTTGAGAGAATAAACTAAACTTACTAAATATCAATTTGGATTAAAATCTATGTGAAATGTGAATTTCTGTAATTATTATTAATGATTTTAAAGTTTATTCTAATCAAATTCATAAATATGATTGGAAAAATTTAGGAAATCCATTGATAATCACAGCTATGTCAAAGTTTAGCTAAACATGACAAATAGGGAGTAGGAAGATTATGTTGCTTTGAAAATCAGCACTCAAAATTTGGTTTTTACTTGAGTTTGAATACTCTACCTCTGAAACCACGAGGAAATATGCAATTATTTTAACTATAAGTTAGAACTAAATCATTTTTTCTTAAAAACTCATTTTTTTAAAAATATATTAGGGACTATGAAAAGTACACATCTTAAGACAAGCTACTGTTATCATTATCATTTAACTGTAGCTTTTATCAATCTTAATATTTGTACTTACCATTATAACAATGGCAAGTACAAATATTGAGATTGATAATTTTGAAGTATTCTTTGAAACAAGGGCTATAAGTCATTGAAACTGCTCATAGTATTTACAAAGTGGAAAGAAACTAACCAAATCTGATTGTACTGTCCAAAACTGATTTAAGTATCTTAAGGGTGGTGACTTATCCCATGGAATACAACTCATAAGTGGATGACCATTGATTATCAATTATAATGTTTTAAAATACAAGGTAGAGAAAAAAAATACTATCAGAAAATTTAGGATCATTGAAAGATATATGTAGATCATTATATAAACCTAAAAATATATAGAACTATCAATAAATGCCTTATAAACTCAATAAAAAAAAAACAGAAATACTTTTGAGACATATATGGTAGATCAATGATCTGTTATTTAGTACTAAGTTTGATACTCATTCAGTGCTTCATATTTGTGGCTTTGTGCCAAAATTAAGCTAAGCTTAATATTAAGTATAATATTCTTAATGGTTCATTAAATATTTGTACTTGTGTTACTTTTTTGTAAAAAAAATAAAGAAGCCATAGATTGTTTACCTTGGAAGCAGTCAGTGTTTTCTTAGTTTGAGTAGAAGTTGATGTGTCTTTAATTGAAATCCCCCCAGATGAACAATTTGGACCATCACTACCATGTGCTGTGTTCTGAATTAGTGGGGAGTCATTTTTCTCATGGGATCCATATTGCTCCTCATCAATAGCTGAGTTGGGGGGTTCCTGTTGAAGACAAGCATCATTTCCGAAATGCTTCCATCTCTTACAGTCATTTCTTTTAACCTGTTTAAACAAAAAGATTTAAAACTGTTTTCAGGAAAATTAAACAAGTTGTTCTTTTCAGTTACTCCTAATCTATTTTTTTAGATAATATGAAGACATTGATCAGACCCAAATGCAAAGAGGTTAAGAAAAGGTCTATAAATAAGTGTTTTGAGACAGGAACAAATGTGGCAAAGTTTATAAAAAAAAAATTTTAATGTGGAAGATAAATATATGATTTTATTAATGATTAAATAGAAGGCATTAGTATTTGTCCTTCATCAAAAATATATTTACAAAGGTCATTTAATAAATATGGGAAATTTTACTGAAAAAAGCAAAATTTTTTTCTCCAGAGAATTTTTTCCCCCCATAAGTGTAAACTCAGCATTGTTTGGAATTGGTTTATAGCAAAAAATACTTTAATCTCACAGAAATATTTGTTAAGAGGCTATTCAAAATGTCAACAAATGAAACTGTGCTTTAGGTTTGAACAGAAGTCTATCATAAGATTTTGAGTGGCTGAGAAATGCAAATCATGTGAAATTTATAGAAGAATGTGCAATATGTGTAGAGAAGGAAGTTTTAATCAAAATAATTTTTACATATGGGTTCAATGTAGGTTTGCCACTATAACCTGAGTTGAAAAGACAGTCCATAGAATGAAAACACACTATCTGGTAAAGTTAAAGTTCCAGGCACAGTATTCATTAAAGAAGGTAAAACTGACAGTCTTCTGAAACAGGAAAGACCTATCACTATTGATTTCCTTGAAAAAGATGCAACTGTAAACAGTGCCTCAATGGCATACTATATATATATTTATATAAAACCATGAGTGCTTCCTATTGCTATCTTCTAAGGCAAACTTCACTTCAATTTATTGAATGACCCTTGTATATGATTTTTTAAGGACAGAATGAATACAATTTGAATTTAAAGCAAGTAATATTTTTATATATCATGTTTATTGAAATATTTTCTCTCTCAACACATACACATAGACTGAAATGAAATAAGAACACCTTTAATATATGTTTCATTCAAGATTAAAGATACAGGTAATATAGCTGGATTATAATAAATGATCGCACTGATATAGATTTTGCCAAAGTTCCCAAATAACAGGTGTATCAACAGTATTCAAACCATATATTCAGAACAAAATCAGGATTGTCACTTTCCATCAGTACATACATACACTAACTTACACATCAAGACATGTGACATTATCAGCAGTAACCTGACAGGAAGAACACCTTACATTTAAGCCACCAGTAGAGATTGGTTTTAAAGCTACTAGGGATTTCAAAGTGTGACTCTCAAGGGGATATAGACTTGTGTTGGTTAGCCAAGCTGGCCTGGGACATATGAAAACACTTAAAGGGAAATTTTTTGAGTCAGTTAAAAAGGTATATTATCTTTTGTGGAGAAATTGAAATTAACTATAAAAACAGATTCAAGTAAGCATATCTGATAATAATTTTTCCAAAGTGATTTTCCCCATAAATAGAGTTCACACAGAAAAGTAAAGATAAAAGTCAATAAAGACTTTTTTAAGGCTTTTGACTCTTCAGTTGAAACTTCTTGTGTGAGGGGAATGGGTTAACTAGATCAGATAACGCCTAAAAACAAGTAGTAACAGCTTACTCCAAGGGAGTTACAAGTGAAAATAGGAGGTGGCAGCTATTAGTGGAAGTCAGAGGTGCTGAAGAAGCAAAATTGAAGATGGGTGGGTTAGCTGTCTTACTGCCACTGAGAGAGGTTGAACTAAGCAAAACTGGAAAGTCCCAGTTGATACAAAGGAATAGTTAATGTTTCCATGAAAATAGGAGGTGGCAGCTATTAGTGGAAGTCAGAGGTGCTGAAGAAGCAAAATTGAAGATGGGTGGGTTAGCTGTCTTACTGCCACTGAGAGAGGTTGAACTAAGCAAAACTGGAAAGTCCCAGTTGATACAAAGGAATAGTTAATGTTTCTATGAAAATAGGAGGTGGCAGCTATTAGTGGAAGTCAGAGGTGCTGAAGAAGCAAAATTGAAGACGGGTGGGTTAGCTGTCTTACTGCCACTGAGAGAGGTTGAACTAAGCAAAACTGGAAAGTCCCAGTTGATACAAAGGAATAGTTAATGTTTCCATGAAAATAGGAGGTGGCAGCTATTAGTGGAAGTCAGAGGTGCTGAAGAAGCAAAATTGAAGACGGGTGGGTTAGCTGTCTTACTGCCACTGAGAGAGGTTGAACTAAGCAAAACTGGAAAGTCCCAGTTGATACAAAGGAATAGTTAATGTTTCCATGAAAATAGGAGGTGGCAGCTATTAGTGGAAGTCAGAGGTGCTGAAGAAGCAAAATTGAAGACGGGTGGGTTAGCCGTCTTACTGCCACTGAGAGAGGTTGAACTAAGCAAAACTGGAAAGTCCCAGTTGATACAAAGGAATAGTTAATGTTTCCATGAAAATAGGAGGTGGCAGCTATTAGTGGAAGTCAGAGGTGCTGAAGAAGCAAAATTGAAGATGGGTGGGTTAGCTGTCTTACTGCCACTGAGAGAGGTTGAACTAAGCAAAACTGGAAAGTCCCAGTTGATACAAAGGAATAGTTAATGTTTCCATGCCCACCAGACCCTATCTGGTTCCAGGTGAAATATTATCTAAACTGGGGATTTGGGGGGCTTTGGCAGATGAAAGAGGAGATGGGAGATGAGATTAGAGTCAGAACAAGAGAAAGGCAGAACAAGAGAAAGGCAGAGCAAGAGAAAGGCAGAACAAGAGAAAGGCAGGACAAGAGAAAGGCAGAGCAAGAGAAAGGCAGAGCAAGAGAAAGGCAGAACAAGAGAAAGGCAGAACAAGAGAAAGGCAGAGCAAGAGAAAGGAAGAACAAGAGAAAGGCAGAGCAAGAGAAAGGCAGAGCAAGAGAAAGGCAGAGCAAACAAGGGCTGAATAGACCAGCTGACTTCAACCAAGTCCAACCAAGAATTCAAAGAAAAGAGTCATCCCTCATATGGAATCAGAATTGAGAAATGTGCTAAGAATTGCCTGAGATATATTTTTTAAACCCTTGATAGTGTTCCTACTGAAAACCACTAGACATCCATCACTCCTGCTGTTTTAAGTAAGAATAATCTCTGTATTTTTTGTTTTCTTTCCTGTTATATAAATAATTTTGTTGAAGTCTGAAAGAGTTGTCTCATTATATAACCCTCAAAACTGCAGTTAGCTGTGGTGCATCAACTCTGGCAGCAGATTTCTGGGTGTTTGAGATCAGACACAGTGTGGTCATTCAACTGGACTTTTGACAACTGTAGAGGTCACTGCAGTCTGTTGTTGATGGAAGAAATCCAATATTGTTGGCTATAATTGCTTTAGTCCATCGTTGTGGCAGTGTTATAAACATACACTGTAATATTAGTGTTCACTGCTTTGTAATGCACAAAACATATCACACACTGCATTTTTTTTTATATCTAAGAGTGTAGATCAGATAGACCTTTCATATTTTGCATATATAACCCCAAAATATATTTGAATACAATGGAATTAAGTAAAAATTACTTTTAAAAGTTTTTTTTACACAGATTTTCAGTGTTTCTGTATATGAATAAGGGGATCAATTTTTCTAGAGTTAAGTGAAAAAAAAAAAAAAAATCATAGATTATCTTTTTTTTTTTGTAAAAATTAAAAAAAACATATTGTAGTAATTTAAACAAATTTGAAATTTTAATTTTAGTTTTATTTTCTAGAAAATAGTAAAGGGTTGATAGTAAAAAGAGAAATAAATCTTTTGCTAAATAAAAAATAAAATAAGTTGATCCTAGCACAAAATAGAGGTGTTTTAATTTTAAAAGAATGTGTAGAATATAAATGTAAACAGTTTATCATTTGATATATAATTGGGATAGTAATGAAAAGTATTATTCTCATGGATAGTTAATATTGTTATTGATAACTTTTATTGCAAAGATATATACTTAATTAATTAACAATTATTAATTTGTATGCTATCAAATACAGTATTTCTTACCTTGTTGAGCATAACTTTGCTCCTTCCGTTAGAAAGTATGGGGTCCTTTTTTGGACCCGATGGGGAAATACCCTCATTTTTTGTGGCACCACTCCTCTGGTATGTGAGGGGTACATTTATTTGCAGCCCTTCACATGATGGTGGCACACCACAGTGGATTATCTGAGGGAAAAAAAGTGTAGAGAAAGAAAATAAACAGTATTTGTTCGTGACAATTTAACTAATTATCCTTATCAGTCCAAATAATCAGTCCCAACACAATCTTAGCAGGCCTCAGGAATTTATGTCTACATTTGAATATCTTATTTCTTTTTCTTATGGACCTATTTTTGTTTTATTTTCTTTCTGTTAGTTTAACTTATTTAATCTCTCAGCTGGTTTCCTTTCTTCTTACTATCTTTTTATCATTTCCTTCAGTTTTCATATCTCCCTCCCACTCTCTACAAAAGTGGCTCCTCTGACTGTCCCTCTAGTTTTCTGTTGGTATTCAGCCTTACCAGACCTTAAAAATTTGTATGTGTTCAAATATCTACCTTCTTTTTTTTTTTTTTTTGGTTTCATGGTAGACAAACAACTTGCTTATCATAGTAGAAAGTTTTAGATGAACTATTGTCAAACAACAACAATAACAGCAGCAACAGTAACAGCAACATTCTTTACTTTTAATGTTTCTTTGGTTTTTACTGCAAATTAGGCTGTTAACCTATGGTGGTGAATAAACAGTGCAGAAATAAGAAAGAATAAGATGTCAAAATTTGAAATTCTCTCCTTTTACCTTGGGGAAATTTGATTATCTGTACTAGCCATTGTACAAGTTGATTGGCTGATTTTAATAGCATATCAATTTGTCTAGGGTTATTTTATTGCTAGAGGTTTAGGAATCATAGATATTGTACATTCAATATTTTGTGTGTGATTTTTTGGACTGTTGTCCTCATCTTTATTGTTATTAGTTGTAACACAATATTTTGGCTAACAGCAATAAAGAAGAGAACAACAGTCTGAAAATCACACACAAAACAAACCTCATCTAAAAAATTCAGACAGATAATTGTGCATTCATATTTACATTTTTTGGAGTTTTTTTTTAATTCTTATTTTTTTACATGGCCCTATTGAATACAAATAATTTTAAAACATTTATTTGACCGATAGGTGCAACCCTAACAGGTATTATTATTCCAGGGAGTAATGGCAATGAAGAGGTACTCTACACTCCCCAGAACTCCAGCACTGGAGCTTCATCATTAAATGCATTTTAGTGTCATACCTAGGACACCATTGGAGGTTACCCCTCTGCAGGATTAGGGTCAGTATATTCTAAGCCTTGTTGACAGGGAATGTACAAGTTGAACTAAAGTTAGAAGATTGAATCTTACCTTATAAACCTATACTTCACTCCTTCCTGATCTCTCTTAGCATTTCTTGTTTTCATACTAGTAGTATTAGTAGCAACAATATTGTCTTTATTTTTATTATAATCGAAATAAAAGTAAAATTTCTTTATGATTCATATCTTTTTTGAATATTATATTTTCTGTCAAAAATAAATTTTAGTGACACTGAAATGCAGCTATATTTTTGCATCATGACTAAAAATAGAACAAGTTAGCAAGCATTCAGAAAGAGGCAAGGGAAGCAGGCCATGTGACCATGGACTAAATATATTTCTATCTATAAAAGTACATCTGTTTGTTGACAATAAGATTTCTATATTTCATCTACCATTTCCTTTTTCATCTCATTGGTGACACTGTTAACATGTTTGTTTCAATTTCATGTTTATCCTTATTCATTCCTTTTGACCATATGACCATAAGCAAATATAACATTTTTCAGATGAAGTATATTATCACCTATAAATACATCTCTGTCAGATATTTTAAAGAAAGTTAATTTCTTCTAAATCAAATATGGAAAGATTTTATTATTTCTAGTGAAACATCACACAACCAACACAGATATTATTAAATATTATTTATGACCAAACTCTGCAACATTAAATAGTTACCAATTATTAATTCATATAGCAAACACTGTTAATTCTTCAAGTTTTTTTGCATTAAGTTGAATTCTATTACTTTGATATTATTAAATTTATTAATTACTTTGATATTACCTTTATCTCACTGCCAGCAAATTACTGGCTATTTTTATTTGCTAAATTTAAAAAATGAGAGAAAGAATCTCAATAAACTACAATTTCTAAAAACGTATGCACTATTTGTTATTTGTATTTTCATCATCCATTTTCTTTTTAGGGTTAGATTTATATAAGTATCAAAATTAATCCATTCTTTTTGAAAATATACAAATTTCTGATAAGAAAAATTCAAAGTTTTATCAAAGATATTTCACATGCAAAATGTTTTGGGAATAGAAGATCACTTACTTCCACATAATTTGGAGCTGTCACACCAGCCCCTTGTGTTCTTGTGTCCACAGGGATTGTCTTTATACCCTGTTGAACACCGTGGGATTCTGGGGATAATTGTTCTGAAGTTGCCAGTCTATTTTCACTTTGGCTGTGAATTGTCCTCTTGGGGGGCTTTCCGTCTTTCCTGTTGCAAACAGTCAGATCTGTTTGTATATTGTTACTGTCCTCAGTAGAACTTACGTCTGACAGGGAAGATTCCTCATTTAATTTGCCATGTTTACACTTTGTTTTTACCTAGAAAAGATAAGCAATCTTTACTGTGCATCTATTGTATATGTGTGTGCATGAACATGCAAATGGTCCACAAAAATGATTTTAAGTAAAGGTCAAAGACAAAATTTGATTTTTCTGAATGTCTTCTTACTTTAGTATCCTTTTCTGGGTGTTCCTTGACAAATTCTTTTGGATACATGTCTTCTGCTGGCACCGTTTTGTTAAAGATGGCCATTGGTGGGTAATGGGAAACAAGTTTGGGTATACATTGTCTGCGACCAAGCACCAAAAGACATCTGACAGGTGCTTCTTGTAAGATGCCCACAGCTTCCTCATGTTGCACTTCTTCAAGGTTGATTGAGTTTATTTGAATGATACGATCATCTACAAAAAGTAAACAAATAGACAGAATAATCATGTTAAATGAGGCAAAGTTAGATTGTCCATTTTAAGAGAAAAAAAAAGACCATTAGATCAAGAAAATCTTCATAAAAAAAGCCATCAAGTCTCAAAGAAATTCCATGGTGTATTTGTTTTAGTTAAGAAGAGAACACAATTTATCTATTTTTATAACACAAAAAAGAAATCAAGAAATTTTCATTTTTGTTATTTTATTCAAACATTTCAGTTGATATATTCTTCAATATTCTTTGGGACTTTAGAAATTGTCTACAACTTTTGACTTTTTAATTTTTCATCTCTTTGAATACCATAAAGTTGAACAAAACTCATACAACTAACTGCTTACAGAAAAATGTTCAAGCAAACCTTGGAAATATGTTTCTTTTTATTAAAGAATTATCTGGGTTGACCTCTAACTCAAGAAACCTTGTAAGATGAAAAACCCACATCTTATATTGAAGAATTTGTCATCTGTTTTTGCAGGAAATTGTCCTTATGTTGATCTCTGATATGGGAAGCCTTACCTATTTTCTCTTGAGCACTGATTTTTACATAGTATTGAAATTATTAAAGCAAAATATCAATAAATTTTAATAGATTAATTTTTAATGGCAAGTCAACTTTTCTAGGGTTATTTTATGCATAGAAGTTAGGGAATTGCATTCATTGTACATTCCTATTTACATTTTTTGTATAGATTAAAAAAAAATTGTTTTTGCACATGATCCTATTGAATATGAATAATTCTTAAAAAGATCTATTTGACCTCTAAATTTGACCCATAAATGGGACTCTAACAGGTACTACCACTCAGGGTCAGAGTGGACCTGGGAATATAAATTTTAGTCACTATCATGAGGGTCATATACTAAACTTATAATGATGATTATATATATATTTTTTATTCACTTGACTTGCTGAATGATATTTCAGTAATGCATGCTGGCCAACAAGTGATGAAGAAAAGAAAAATTATTATTGATAACAATAATAAGATTAAGTCAAATACTTTTGTTACATAAAATCAGACTAACCTGCTTTTATTGTTCCATTCTTTGCAGCAGCTCCATTAGCACGAAGAGATTTAACATAGACACCACCTAATTCAGTTTTTGTATCAATACCTCCCTGAAAATTGTAAGAAAAAAAAACAAAACAAAAAAACAAACTGTTATTATAATCTCAGATGATAAATACTAAGAAGCCCAGAAAGTGCAATGTCTTAAATTGTAGGGATAAAAGTAAAAAAAAATAAAGATACTATTCCTAAAGGAACGTGAAAAATACTTAATCTGAAATTTAGATAACTGACTGGAATTATTTTCTATTTCTTCAACCAAAACTTCAAGTATCCACTCTTCATAAACATCTATTTTTTTGTACATCATTTCAATTTTGTTGTTTTTATCAAAGTTATATAAGATTTCAGAATAATTTGATGATTAACCACCTCCTGTTTGTTTTTGGCTAATTGTTACTTGTCTTATCCACTTTTAACTTTAATACAAATTTTTTTTTTTTTTTAATCATACAACATGTGAAAGCACATGCGATACCCTAACCTCATCAGCTGCCAACCAGGGTGATAACACAGTTTCGGTAGCTCAAGGCGGTACTGCCACTCCTGGCACTACCAAGCAGCTTTTGCCACCGGACAGGGTATTTAAAAGAAATATATATCTATATATACACCAGATCAACTAAAAGCAGACATTACATTGGACATTCATTCAGTTTGTGATTTAAAAACGTGTTTATTTATGGCCGTTGATGTCATAGGAACCGTTTCTTGATTTTGCGTAATCATATGAGAAAGGTGGTTCCACGTGTATATCATTCATATTGAAATCCTTTCTATATCCGTTATCTATTTGGTTCGTTTTCAGTTTTATCTTTTTTATGCGCTACTGCCCAAAAGCACTCGAGACAAACATCATATATAATTCTGCTGAAAGATGTTATTTGTTTATCAATGGGCTCTCAAGATGGGTGGTGAGTAAAAAGAAAGCTCCTGGTCTAAGTTTGTCCAGGTAGCTATCTGATTACCCTTGAGCCACTAAATTCTTGGCTTGCAAGGAATGTCTCCAGGACGCTGATGGTCAGCAATGGGCTCGTGAATACTGTAGGGGTAAACCTGATTCATAGGCCCATCATTCGATTTACATTCTCCGGCAGGAGGATTACGTTGTTTGCACCAGCGCACCTTGTGGATTTGTGATCCTCGCAAGCTGTTGAATTTTCTGCCGCAATCACACGTTGTAACCGGGTACATATCCAGATCATTACTGTATGAGCAAATATGATGGGTGATATATTCTACCATCCTGCTACAGACACCCTGAGGGCATTTTTCTTTCATTGTACTATTCATATTTGTTAAAATTCCTGTCTTTCCAGGATGTCACTCCAACTTTCTGAAGAGTCACTTTGTCTTTCCAAAGAGTCATCTTGCAGAGAGTCTTAGTGAGACACTTTTAACTTTAATACAAGATGAAGATAAAACTATTGGTCGACTGAAAATGAAGAATTTTAGGGAGAAAGTTTTGGAACTTATTTTCATTAGCCCCAAATAATAACTGAATGTAAAAGTAAAGTTGGCGACCATAGTCGAGGGTAACCCGAAGGCTCCCTTTTCGACAGCTACTACACCAAGGTGTAGAGGAGGGCGCTACTCCTTCCCTGGATTGCTCTACTTTACCCTTGATCCATACCTTATAATGCTGAGTGTTAAGCAAGGAGGCATCAAGTACCATTTTTTGTGTCTTTGGTATGACTCGACCTGGGATTGAACCCGGGCCATTGGCGAACACTCTAACCGCTAGGCCAATGTCCGGTAATCTAAATGAATGTATCATTTAATAATATAAAAGAAAAAATACATTATTTGCTATATGTTTATATTATATATACAATATCAATTCTTATATTCATTATATGATTTGATGTATATAGTTATAATTTCATATGTATAGTAGGGAAAAAATATAGATATGCCAGTCACAAAAAATTCAGATGACAATGATGATATTGAGATTATTACTAAACACTTTGAAGACTATTCATTGATGAATTGTGTGTATATATATGTATGTATATAAATGAAAGAGAGAGAGAGAGAACTTTACACACTAGCAGAGAGATTGTCTACTTATTAAACAATAGCAGCACATATTTTAGTGATGAGACCTTTTCTTAATATATAAAGTGGAAAGTGGATTTATGTTTGTGAATGTATAAGGCCATACTTACAATTATATTGAGTCCTAAAGATCCATCTTGTTTGGATAAGAAGCATTCATAAAACTTCTCATTCTGCCTTTGTTTCCGGATTGATCCAGTCTTCTCTCTATTTTAAAAAGAAAAAATGATTCATAATGATTATGATGATGATGATGATGGTGAAAATCATACATAGGAAAGTAAGAAATTCTAGAGATTTGGAGATCAAAATCCAGATTATGTATAAAATAGAAACAGGAATAACAGTTTAAGTTGTTTAAATAGTTTAAGTTTTTTTCATTGTTAATTTTTTATTAGATTTTCTTACAGTTTATTATTTTTAATTTTGAAATGGTCAGATTATTTCATCTTTTATGGTTGTTAAATATCATGGATTGGAAATGAAGAATAAAGCTTCTAACAAAATTCAGCATTTGATTCCTTTTTCAAGAAATTCTTCATGTAAAATAAAACTTAGGTCTCTTGTTTTGGATTGACTGTCCAGTAAACAGTGGCACAAAATGTGTGAAATGGAAGAATTTATAATGATGGAAAAGATTGTAATTTATGACAATAGAAGGGGATATGGCAAGGATGATAGTAAAAAAGAATCTAATGATAACCAGTTGATATTTACTAAACAGTCTAGTTTGGCACAAGGCCTCAATAGAGTATTCTGTTAGGAACAAATGCATTAGCAATGGCTTGCAAGACAAGCTTGTTAACCACATTCTGCAGTTGGTGCTCTAATGGTAATGATGAGTGCGTCAGTTGGGTATGGACAGAGATCACGGCAGCTTGATAAGAAGCCACGTGACCATTTAAAAGAATTAAATTAATAATAGAATTCAATAAAATTAATTATATATATATATATATATATATATATACATTGCTTCTTGTGTTAAATGAATAAGCAAGCCAAACATTTTAAAACAGTAATAATAAAAGTACCATATTAGATAATCTATTGAAAGCTGTAATTTCTGTGTCACTGAACAGTCATCAATGTTTATAGTGAAAAGGAAAAATACCTACATGGAACCAGATATATTGAGAATAATTATTTAGCATTGGAACTAAGCATTGAAAAAAAATCTTTTGAGTCTGGAAGAGTTGGATCTTTGCAAACTCAAAAGATATGAAGAAAAATAGTAGTTGTATAAGTGAGTAGCATACAAGTCTGCTAAATAAATTCTATGCTTGCAATGATCAACTCAGACTCTGTTGGTAGGAGAGAATCTGAACAGGCAAGTAAAGGTTATTTTTTCCCTGCTCCCAGACTGTCAAATGTGCAGCAGCTGTACTAAGGAATGTCACTCAAGAATTGACTTGTTCTGATACATCTGATGCGATTTCACATCTAAATGAGTCTTTAGTATGCACCCTTTAGACAAATGAGGCTGTAAGGAAACAATAAATAATTGACCTGTGTTAGATGATATGAACTGAAATCTATTTGTGTTCTTGTTTGCCTTTGTTCTTTGAACAGTAAAGATGTCGCTTGCTCCTGCTATGACCATTTAACATGCCATCATTATCAAGTAAGTCTTTTATTGTCTTTGTACTCCTTTCACATACTGCTAGTTCATAGAACAATATGTACTTATTTTATATGTTGGGACATGTTTGTGTATTCTTTCAATATTACTTGTAAGTATATTTTGTATGCATTAAATATTTCTGCACGAGTAAATGAACTTACCTTGTCTTCCCTTCTGTTTATTCAGTCTTAACATATCATGGATATACTAATGCTAATATTGGTCCTTGGGAACTAAATATCCCTCTACCATCAAGCAACCCAATAGAGCTATCAAAATGTATGGCCACTGCCTTTCTATAAAATCATTAATAAACATATCAAATATTTTGTAGGCTTATTTTGATGAAATGATTTACCTGAATATTGTTTGCTTGTTTTGTTTAGAAAGCAATCTTTTCGCACTTGTTAGTGACATGCGATGGTGACCACTCCTGGTGTTCCGCTGAGTGGCTGGAGAAGAGGCAGGAGTGGATGAAGCCAAAGGTGGGGATAGGAATTTGGAGGGACACTGGTTATTACAAGGTATGAACGTTGGCAATGAAGCATTTGGTGGTGGAGTCAGTTTGCACTGAGGTAAATCTGAAGCAAATATATATATATATATATATATGCATACATACAAGTATTAAAAAGGAATGTTAACACTTCTTTGTGAAATGAATCAATACAAAGAAAAGCAATGTTTTGAGAAAAAGATTTCAAAATTTTACTAAATCAAATACTAAAAGATCTGTGAAAGAGGTCAAGAATCATTTTAATGAACAATCTTATTAAAAAAAAAAAAAAGTTCAGTTTTGGTGAATTAAAAAATTAGATTTGGAAATAAATTCAATTAACTGAAAACTTGCCATAAAGTCAGAATTTTAAGTTAGTAACATTAAATTAGGATTTTGTAAGGACTTTTTTGTGAGTTGATAAGTGTTGTCAAGAGGTATACATTCCATAAGTTATGTCAACCAGTCTTGGGTTATTTTATGTCAAGAGGTTGGGGGGGGGGTCACATCCATTGCATGTTCATATTTAGATTTTTTGTGATGTTGTTTCTCAATAGTTTTTTTTTTCATATGGGCCAATCAAATACAAAATTTTTTTAAACAGATCTATTTGAGCCTTATATGAGACCCTAAAAGGTGCTAACACTCTAGGTCAAAGTGGACCTGGAAGTAATGGCAATAAATGGGTATTCCACAATTCCCAGATCTTCAGGTTTGGAGCCTCGCCACCAGATGCAGTTTACTCTCATTTCAGGATATGACCTTTAGTGATCATTGTTTGAACAAAAAAAATGTAAATATGACAAAACAATTTTTTCAAAGTCTACATTTTCTGGTGACTGTTAAAAAAAAAAGGAAAAAAAAAAAGTTTAGCTAATCAGACTGGTACAAATGTTCAGTTTACTATTATATTTTCAGTGTAAATTAATCTTCTTGTCTAAAAACTAAAAAAGTTCTGAAATTTTTAAAAACTAAAAACTCTCTATAGGGGTCACTTAATAACCACAGAAAATGTAGTAGCATGGCTCCATCCAGTTAAAGATAAAGGCCAAGGAATGTATTGGGGAGAAAAAAAAAAAAAAAAAAAGAAAAAAAAAAAAAAAATCAAGGATGAGGATATCAGTCTGAACTTGTAGAATGATGAAAATAACTAATCTCAGAATTTTGGATAATGTTTCTATGTTTAGTTCTAATACCAAGTTTTTTTAAAATGAGAAAGGAATTATGCAAGAATAAGAAATAAAAGAAAAGTATGTTCCTAAATGTTCTTACCAGGTATAGAAACACTATTTAAGCTGTCAAAGTGTTCCAGGTTTGTTTGCTTTTCCATTAAATTGCAGCCAATTCTTCCAGTTGAGACATTTTTGGGCCTTTTGCATTCCTGCAGAGATGAGAGAGAACCTGAAAGAATTGTTGGGTAGAATCTAGTTGATGTCGCTTTTGTCTCTTGGAGAGCATCTAAGATATTTGGAACAGATACATGATGTTCTGGAATGTAATGGTCTTTAAAGAAAGCAAGAGTTGAACCAGACGAGTGCCTCCATGATGTGGACAAAGTCCTCGTCACAAAGTCATTGGCACTACTGGACAAACTTTGGTCTGTGGGGAGAGTAGAGTTTGTAGAATAAGGGCGGGTCTGTAGCCTGGTATGAGGTTCGTTGCTGGTTGACACTGATTGTTTGTTTAGTATTTGGTGAGATCGTTGAAGCAGTAGAAGCTGGATAGGTGTTGACCAAGGACTTTGCTTGATCTGGTTTATGATATCCTGACATGTGAGGCCAGTCACTGTTGAACCATTAACAGCAAGGATCTGGTCATTGGGATTGACATGACCATTTAAGTCAGCTGGTCCTCCTGGAGTGATGCTCTTTACAAAAATGGCTGGCAGGGAGGGTGTTTGTTTTCCTTGTCTAATTTTCTCAGTGCCAGGAATATTTCCAGCAACAAAGCTGATGCCAATACTACAGGAATTGTCTTTCTTCAGAACCACCTCTTTCAGAGATACAAAATTGATACCACTATTCAGTTCATTATAGCTACTGAAGTCCAAGATGCAGCTGGTTGAACTGATGGTGGTAGTGGTGCTGCTGCTGTTATCACTAACAGTGGGTCTGGACAAATGTAAGGGTGAAACTGGAGAAAGACTGGCCCGAAGTCGTGTATGAGGATTATCTACAACAGAAAACAGAAATGTAAACATAAAAATGGAATGTCCAGCAAATTGATCTACAAAAATTTGTCTAAAAATTCATTTATCTACAGGTATAATTTACGGACATGATATGGTTGTAGATAAATTATTATAAATGAATTGTTATATATAAAGGTAATTTAATGAATATAATAGGATATGTTATATATTGATTTAAACTATCATGTTTAAACCTAAAAAGAAGAAAAAATGTAGACAAATTGTTTTAGATGAATTGTTGTAGACTAATTCAGGTAGAATTCAAATATGGAAATGAGGTAAAGTATTGAAAAAAACAAAACAAAACAAAAAACAAAAAAAAAAAAAAACACAGGTATGTATAATCATATTTTATTGGAAAGCTTATCTTTTTCCTTCAGAAGTTGTTTGGACAAGTGATCTGATTGTTTTTCCAGATTTTATTGTTACCATATTTTTCCAGATTTTATTGTTACCATATTTTAGATGGGATGTACGAATGGGATAAGGGTTAACTGATTGATTTTAATAACATGTCAATCAGTCTCATGTTATTTTATACCTAATGGTTAGGGAGTTATGTTCTTAGTATAGTCATATTTACATATTATGTGTAGTTGTTCTTTTATGATTTTTTTACACATTGAGTTAGAGCAAATTTGTATTGCTATTGCTAGCACACAATTAAATGGTTTATCTAACAATAATTATTCTGTCTAATACTAATCATTTGTTTGCACAGAGTGAAGTGATTTAAATATTGCTCACATTAATAGTTTTTTGGCACACAGTTAAATGGTTGCAAGTATTCCTATCTAACACAAATAATTGTATTTAGTATTCATCATTTGTTTACACACAATTAAATGGATAAACAGTTCTATTTGACACATAGATGAGACCCTATCAGGTACTACCAATCTGGGTCAGAATGAACCTGGCAGTAATGGCAATGAAAGGGTACTCCACATTCCCCCAAACTCCAGGATTGGAGTCTCACCATCAGATGCAATTTAGTGTCATATCTAGGACACTTATTGCGCAGGGGATGGGGGATACCTCTCAGCAGAGATGACGTCAGCATATGCTTACTGGGTCGCAGGGTGAGTGGGTGGGATAAGAATTATAAGTATGAAAAATGTGATTGACAAGATTAATTCAAATTTGTATTCATTTTGAATTAATACCTTTGGGGGAAAACATCCATTCATCTCTTCTCATCCCCAGCTCATAGAATATTTTTAGTTCTCTAGCCTTAATAGAACAACCAGTCTAGAAAAAAGTCAACTTAACTCCCTTGCCAACACCTCATGAGTCAGTATAGCAAGGTAAGGCTCATTATCCCCATGTCTTATAGACCTTGAGGAAGGTCTGAATTCTGCAGGGAACAGAGGGAAAAATCTAATGGAATGGGGGAAAGGTTCAGATGATCCAATTTATAAGGTTTATCATTTTTGAAATTTTTAAAAAACTTTTAAAGAAGTTTTGGCTTTTTGTTTCTTACAAAAATGGAAGGGGTTTATAATGCAAACATCTTTTATATAAAGAGATATTTTGTAGAAAATTTATTATAGAAAATATATTTCATGGAGGATTTATTATTGAAAATCTGTTATATAATAGCCACCTACCACCACCCTCAATGCCCTGGTGTATAAGATATGTTCAGACATTTGTGTAGGAGTAAATGACAGAGGCAGGTCAAGGGTTCAATTGCTGCTGAGTCAAGCTGAGGTATGGTAAGAAATTACTAAAAATCATATAAGGACATTCATTTATTGGCGATAAACTTTGAAAAGCAATGTTAAAATTAAAAATAAATGTGATGGTGATTTTTGCAACCAATGTGTTTGATTGTTCTTTTATCACTGAGATCCAGTGACAACTACTTCTTATCTACTTTTCTTTGTTGAGACTTTTGTATTTTTAAGATCTTGCTATGTAACAAATATAGTTTGTAGAGAATTCATAGAAAATCATTGTCAATGAACATTTAATAGAAATTCACTGGCCAATGATTCTTACTAAAGAAAGGCATTAGTCAAATTTTATTTTTACTATAGAAATCAGGATTGTAGAATGTGTTGCAAATGATAAAACTGACCTTAAAGATAAAAATAAAGAAGTTTTTGTCTAGAAATAATTTCTATTTTGCTTGCAGTTCCCTTTAATTAAATCACCAAATTAATCTAATGTAAAGAAAAGGGTTTTAGACTTACAGGATGTCAATTGCTCAGCTTAAAAACTGACCTTGTGTCAAATCCTGTCTGTAGTGGGGTGGAGGTGGGTTAAATACATACAGAATGCCAATTAGTTATTCTTTTCTAGGTTAGAAAAATATATATATATATATATATATATATATATATATATATATATATATATATATATATATATATATATATATATTGTTGAGCAATGTTCTGAAAAGAAAGATATTTATTAAAGCAACTAAGAATCTTCATCATAGTTACTTCAATGATTCCACAAATGAAGATATTCATCTGATTCATATTATCAAATAAGGAATAAAATATTTGAAGATATGCCTTTCTTACCATTAGAATATTTTACATGAAGGTGTGACAGAAGTGATGGGCTAGAATCTGCAAATCAAAAAAGAAATTTGGATTGTAAAACAATATTTGTCCTATAAGAAAAACACAAATAAAAAATCTCAAAAATGTATAACTAGTAAGTTTTAATTTAATCTGGCAAGAAGAATTGCACCCTATAACTTCCATCTGGCAAAAATTTAAAATATTCTCAGGATGAATTTTAGGGTAAAAAAAAAAAAAAAAAAAAAAAAAAAAAGCAAAGTTGGTGACTGTAGTCAAGGGCAACCTGAAGGTTCCCTTTTCATTAGCTATTACACCAAGGTGTAGGGAAGGGGACTACTTCTTTCCGTGGATTGCTCTACTTTACCCTTGATCTTTACCTTATAATACTGACAGTTAAGCAAGGCGACATCAAGTACCATCTTTTGAGTCTTTGGTAGGACTTGACCTGGGATTAAACCCTGGTCTTCTGGGCCATTGGCAAACACTCTACTCACAAGAACAATGGGAGAGGATTAATTAATTAGATTTTTAATTAATTCTGATGAATTTTTCTGTTTATAAATTTTACATTGAATACCATCTCATGCACAGTGTATTAATGTATAAATGGTATTTTCTGTATATGTATGAAGTATATACACACACACACACTATATACATACATATACACATAAAAATATCTTCATATGTATAGATATTTGAATGTTGCAATGGGGTTAAGATAAAAGTATGAATGTAGCATATAAGTATGTGAATGTACCTGGATGTGTGAGCATATGTGAATGTACCTGGATGTATGAATATAATAGTATTAAAGGAGACTAAACAATTAATGAATCTTAGCAAATTTTAAAATGTAGTAAAATGTTTGGAAAAGGATTTATCGGAATTAATAAAATGAAAATAAAAGGATCTTTTAAATCTTAATAATAAACTGAAGTCTTTGGTGCTGACAAGAATCAGCAGACAATCTATTTTTAATGACTTTAGCACTTGGGTGGAAAAAGTGTGAGTTTTTGCTGAGAAGTCCATATATTGAGGAGAAACTGGTTTTGAAGTAGTTTAGTTTGGCAAAAAGCTATGTGTCACACACACACACACTGCTCCAGGACTGGTTTGAGAGAAGTTTAGTAAGGTCATATAGCTATCTTTATTGATAACTATGTGACCTTACTATTCTTGACTTTATTTTGTTTCATTTCCTTTTGTGAATCTGACCTGTGGCTTCTGCAGTTTCAATCAAAACTAGTGGCCAACTTCTTTTTAGAAATTAAATGAAATGTGAGTGGGCAGTTGATTAGTTGGCAGGACTGAATGGGCTGTGGATCAGTATTGCCACACATTTTTATTTTACACACTATTTTTTTTGTTTCTTTGTATATTCATAGCACTCAATATTCAAAATATAGCTAAATAATAATAATAACAATAATAATAATGATAATTGATCAGATGACCAGACCTTATAATAATCCAAAAAAGAGAACTTACAAAATTGTGGACTTTGCTGTCTCAGCTAACCACAGAGTAAAATTAAAAAACTGAGGAACATGAAAGTGACAATTATACCAATTGTGATTGGTGTTCTTGTTACAGTCACCGAAGGATAATTAAAAGGACTGGAGGACTTGGAAATAACAGGATGAGTGGAAACCATCCAAACTACTACATTATTGAGAACAACCAGAATACTGAGAAGAGTCCTGGAGACTTGAAGAGACTTGCTGTCACTCAAACTTCAGTAGAAAACCCTCAGCTAATGCTGATGTGAAACACTCTCAAGGAATAAATAATAATAATAAAAAGCAAAATAATGATTTTAAATAATGAAAATTATCATGGTATCATTTTTTTTTGATTTAGTTCATTATAACCATTTTATGTTTTCACAATTTTCAAATGAATAATCTATTGTATCATTGTACCAAACACAGGATTAGGTTTTATATATAATTGCACTTGGTTTCATCTTATATCCAGCAACTCTGAATATCTCAAGAACCAGAGGCACAAACTTGGCAATTGATCAGAGAGAACCTTACTGTACATTTTTAACTAATACTCTATGAAGTTACTTAGTTGGCAGTGAGATGCTAGTGAGATGCCAGTGAGTAAGTTTGTCTACTGAGATGAACTATCTAGATTGCATATTATTGAAATCAGTATCTTCATTTTTGTTATATTTTACTGGTCCCTAAAAGTTGATTCATTTTTCTTTTCTTTTCAATTTCCTCAAAAATAACGTAATTTAATAGTCACAGATCTAAGTACTAAGTCTTGGACAAGCAGAATCATTTTGTGGTAAGACTAAAACATACCTACAAGTTCTTCCAATAACCAAGAAGACTTGGAACTTGGTTCCTTAACTTTGTTAAACTCTGGTATTTTTGTTTTAAGAGATAAAAAAATAGTACAAGGCAAAACTTTTCTCAGTTGCAACATACATTTATATAATAATATATTAATTTAATTTTGTTAAAATTCAAATCTTAATTGAATTTGAGGATATTAGTCTGAAAAAAAAGAAAAAAAAGAACAGAGTCAGGAAAACAATTGGTATTGGTGGCATAGTGGAATCAGTGAGCAAATTTAAATTTCAGGTGTGGCAGTTTGAGTTCAGTTCACATTAATGCTTGAAGCAAAGCCATGAATTCATCTCTTTTATAGGCAAAATATTACTGCAGATTTGATGGGTAACAAGTCCAGAAGAATAACTTAATTTGAAATCAAGAGCTAAAATCCCTATGATAGTCTGAGATTGCCTTGAACCTTGATTTGGCAACTCCTATAACAACACAAGCAGTAATAACACTTGTCTTTCCTTTGGATGAAATTAGTGGTGTTGAGAGTATAGTCTTGTTATATGGACAATTGCTGGTGTTCTACATGAACTTGCAAAGATTTGCATTACATAGACAATTGCTGGTCTTCTACATGAACTTGTCTGTATCTGCACTTAGATCTTGCACTATATGGACAATTGTCATTCTTCTACATAAACACGACCAGACCTGCACAATATGAACAAATGTCAGTTTTCTATACAAACCTGATAAGATCTTTATTTAGATCTAGGTCCAAATTTGTGATCTTATGCAACTAAAAGATGTCACTACCAATGAAAACACATCTCAGAATTTTCAAAAACAACCCTGTCAGTGCAAATTAAAATAATTCACAATTATTGTTTTCTTTTACTGATAAGATTTTTTAAAGATAAGATTCTTTTTTTTTTTTTAAAATAAATTCTTGAGTAGTTTGCATAATTTTTTTAAAGGGAGAAGAGATAAAACCTTAAATTAAAAGGGACAAATGCAGATAAAGAGGAGGAAAAAGAGGTTGAGGTTACCAACCTGTAAGTCGAGCAGCACGTTTGGTGCTGTTCTGAATATGCAAACAATCTGATAATGGTCCAGATGTCAAAGTTTGAAGTGAATGCACCGAGGAAAATAAGCGATGAGGTGGTTTGGAAACACAAAGAGAATCATGCAATTTGGAACTGGAATGGTGGTAAATTGGCTTATTCATGCTGCCACTGAAGAGAGGACAAACAAAAAAAAAAGATGCACATGTGTTTTGGGTTAATAACAGTGTAAATACAGACAAACCAACACTTGCAGGTAAAACTCAGTGGGTATGAATAAAATTTTTTGGAACTGTTGTTTTCATCTTTGTTGTTTTAAGTCAACTTTTCAACCAATACAATTTTTCAAAATTCTCATGTAAAATAAAATTCTGGGATTAAATATTTTCATCATTCATGGACTTATTAAATTTAGAGTTTAGCAGATCTTTATTAAAGAATTACTTTTTTTGTTGATCCAAGTTTTATATCTTTCAATATATTTTAAGTAAAATGAAACATTTTTTAAAATCCAGTTAGATAATCAAATTAACTCATTTTCTTTAAATTAAATTTTCTAAAAAATTTTTAATAAGTTTTAAAAGCAGTGTTTTTTCCATAGAGAAAACTATCTATATTAAGAGTCATCACTGACAGAAATTTATTATGTATGCAAAAGTTTTTTTTTTTTTAATAATTAACTTTACACTATTATCATCATCCAAGTAAAACCATTAAAATATCAAAGGAGATGTTCAATTTGTTGTTATGTATTTTAGATAATTTCCATTAATAATTTTTGATTTGTTTAAGAAAATTAATAAGATAACTAAAAATATGTCAATCAAAATGTTGTTTAAAACAAAAAGATAAAAGATATTTAATATGCGAAATACTGTTAAGTAGTGAAAGTAATAACATGACTGGAGTTCAAACTTATGAAGCTGCAGTCCAGCACATTAGCCACTACACAATGGGATTACCTCACAAATGATTATTGGCTATTGATATATTAATTGCAGAAAAATGCATCATGCTATAAAGAAACCTACAAGGGTTGACTGAAAAGTTCATAGGCAAACCAATATTCTCTCATGGCATGTGACCAAATGAGGTTATTTTCCAATATAGTCCCCATTGTTATCCACACATGTCTTCCATTGGTGTTGCAGTGCTTGGATATCATTGGTCAAAAGAGTTATCAACAGAAGATATGACGTCATCATATGAACTTTTCAGCCCACCTTTGTATCTCTGGAAAATGACTGCTTGTTTTTCTTTTTTGGTTCATCTAAAAAAAAATATTTTTTTAGATGAGGCATTTTAATAATTGCATATCATTAAGACTGATTTTCTAGTTTTTATTGATTTCTGTCATTTCTGGACTATTTTTTATCAATATTTTCAGTGCACATACAGTGTTTAAATTATCCAATCAGAAAGTAGGCTAAGCAACCAATTAAAAAAGAATAGATACTGAATTTGAAGTTTCCAAAATCTCCACCATGTCATTTGAAAGATGAGCTAAAAGATGGAAGTTTTGTCCAAATTCATTTGGTTACCTGAAAGTCAATAGAAATAAGACACGCAGAAAATCTGTTGAGGTGGGAAATATAGGTTGTATGGAGAGTGCTGTTCTAAGGACTTAAAAAAAAAAAGAAAAAAAAGGGGGCACCAGATGTGATGTAGGTAGGGAAATGCATAACCTCTCAAGTAAAGTTTTGACATTCCAAAATGATGAATACATAAAGATCATAGAGTACAGTATCCAAAAGATTGAGAGAGAGAGAGAGAGAGAGAGAGAGAGAGAGAGAGAGAGAGAGAGAGAGAGAGAGAGAGAGAGAGAGAGAGAGAAGAAGAAACAAAAGAGGGAATTACAAAAAAAAAAAAAAAATGGTAGAAATATAAAAATGTGAATAAACTGCAAAAGTTGTGACAATCTCAAATTTGGATGGCTTTCCATGTCAAAAAATAATGATCACACGGAGAATTCTTGGCAAAGCATGAGGCAACTCTCATATCCCATCTATAAAATTTGTGCATTACCCCTCAAAATGATTTTCTCAACTGGGGAAGAAGAAGAAGAAGAAGAAGAAGAAGAAGAACCCAAAAAACATTGAGATTAGTGGAAAGGGGCTGATAACTTAATAAGACTTGTCTCAGTATGTTATAATAAATTTATTTTTGAAAAATTTCGGCTTTTTAAAAGCATGCCCTCTTTCTCTCTCTCTCTCTCTCTATATATATATATATATATATATATATATTATATAAATACAAAGCGTGTAGCATTCTTTGTTAGTATGCTGACAATGTTTTGAAAAATTAAGGCTAACCTTAGGTGAACAGGAACTTTATGATCTTCGGTTGGAAGCGGAGAGATGGGAGATGATAACTGAAAATAAAAATTTAAAGATTGATTTAAATAAAAGAAAAAATATATATCTGATAAACCCCTTTAAAAATTGGTGTGTAAATTCTGAATATGACTTTTTTCTTCTTTGATAAAATTGTTCTTTCCCAACCCAATGTTTTTTTAAAAGATTTCTCTGGAATATTGGAAATTTAACAAATGTTTTGTTTAAAGTGAAATTTGTTTCATCACGAGGAAATCTAATGTCTTTTATCAAGAAAAATCAAAGTAAAATAATCAATGAAAGAAAGTTTTTTTTTTTCTTTTTGAAATGGGGAAATAATATATGCTGACTTAGAAAAAGGATTGCAATACCTGGAACATCTCATCATCTTCATCTTCTTCCTCTAAATCAGCAAATTCAATGTCTGCAAACATAGGAGGTTCTGGAACTACAAACAAATTAACAAAAAAATAAAAAAAAATAAAACAAACATGGTAAATAAAATCAATTTATATATTTTTAAATTAATAAATTTGTTTAGTTTGTAAAATTCTTATTTATATCTATTATGTAAAATTAAGATGTAAAGATTTTTTTAATTCTTTTTTAATATAAACAAATCGTAAAAGTTACATGATAATCACCTAACACCACCATCACCACCACCACCACCACTCGACCATTGCTGGATAATGGTCGTTTTCAGTTCCTTGGTTGAGCTAATCTCCGCAATGTCTTACCAGCAAACTTGGCTCTTTTATCCTTCCTTCAAGTGATTTTATTACTTTAACATCCACATGTCATATAATTAAATACGTATTGAGAAAATAACAGTGAACAATCCTATATTTTAAGAATCTCTACCAGGTAAGATGTTGGTGATTTCTGAATTCTGGAGACCAATATCCCAAATTATGTTTTTATTATGTTTTAACTTTCATTATCAATTTTTATTTTTTAAAGGGAGAGAGAAGAAAAAAAAAGAAAAAGAAAAGAAAAGAAAGAAGAATGAACTAAAAATTCCATCTCAATAAAATCTGTTTAACCAAAAGAAAAACTTACGGTGCTTATTAGTTTGGAGTGTGGACATCATTTTCAGTTGGAATTTATGTTGGTCAGTGGACATTTGCAGCAGATATCGTCCCCTGATATTAAAGAATATGCAAAACAATATCAGATCAATTTCAATAGATTATCAGTGGAAAATGACGAGTTTGGAGTGTATAAATTGCTTTTACATCCATTTGTTTTGAAAAAGCATTTCTTTATTTTGTCACATATCTTTATATACCAACAACATGTATATCAAAAAAGACAAAAGGAATTTAAACAGGTGAACTTACTTTCGATGACTGTTTGTGTAGAAGTAAACCTTTGAAGATTTTCCTCCAACAGTTGGGTCTGGTTTAACTTGAACAGTAATACGCTTGCCTTTAAATGAGAGTTTATCAACCATGGCCCATGGCTGACGATCCACAATAACTCGCTCTTTTTTCAAATTCTCTGCAATGATCATACTGTGTGCCCCAATACCAATCCAAGATAGGCTGTTAGGGTTTTCATTTTTAGTCTAGAAAAAAAAAGACAAAACATTTAAATAATTTAGCATAATGGTCACAAGGTACATTTATATGAATTTTTATTTTTTATTAAAGCCATACTAAACTTAAGTTATCAATCAACCATTAATTCTGACAATTCTTTCATCTTAATTTTTAGTTGCTTCTTTTTTTTACAACTCACTTGGGCTGTTAATGACAAAGAACATCACAGATTGAAAATAATAAAGTATAAGATCGAGAGGAAGTCAGATTAAATGCAGCAGCTAATCAACAAAGAGCAACAAGTTTGCAGAAGCCCAAATCAAAACTTTTAAATTCATATTTGACTATTTTATTTTAATTTTCAGTTCCTTTTTTTAATTTCAGTTCATTAGGGACATCAATCTATATCAATGATAAACAGAGCAGACTGGAAATAATTAAGGATAAGCACATAGTGAGATTTGAATTTGTCTTTTTTATTTAATGGAAATCTGGTTAAATGCACCAGTGATAAAGAACCATTTTGGTTTGCGGAAACCATAATCAAACCTTCCAAACAAATCTTTTACAGTGCTGTTATTGTTTTTTTTTGCATCTTTCATTTATTTTTATTTTTACCAAAAAATTGCCAGACAGTAATTCTGACTGGTATTTTCTGTCTTCATTTTTAGTTTAGCTGCTTCATTTTTTATTTCGAGAAAATCATTTAGGTTATCACAATCTATGACAAGGAACAGCATGAATAAAAAAAAAAAAGAAAAAGAAAAAAAAAAAAGAAAAAAAGAAAGAAGATGGCGACCTTAGTCGAGGGTGACCCTGAAGACTCCCTTTTCAATAGCTACCACACCAAGGTGTAGGGGAGGGCGCTACTCCATTCTGTGGATTGCTCCAATTTACCCTTGATCTTTACCTTATAATGCTGAGTGTTAAGCAAGGCAGCATCAAGTACCATTTTTTGAGTCTTGTCCTGGGATTGAACCACGGCCTACTGGACCATTGGTGAACACTCTACTCATTAGGCTAATAATGCAATAAAAAGGCAACTAAAAATGAATTGATAGGTAGAAAATAATTAACATTTTTTAATTAATCCTTTTATCAATTCTTAATTTTTCTTGGTTCTATATTTTTTCTTGTTACTTTTGACACAAGTAGTATTCATAACATCTTTTATTTATTCTTATTTCTTTTAAATGAAGAATTGTCAACCATTAATTTTGACTAGTATTTTCTTTCATGTACCTTTTTAGTTACTTTTTTATTGACCATAAATGTACAATAAGGAACAGTTTAATTGGAAAAAAATAAGGGATAAGTTCTCAGTGAGATTTGATTTTTACATCCAGTTTTTAAAGTTATTTATATTTTGAGATTAATTATTTTCATTATTCATTTTTGGTTAATTCTCCTTCATTTTATTGTTTTTTTTTAATCTCAGTGTTTGACGATTAAATTAGTGTGAATTAATTGATTGATTTTAACAGCATGTCAACTCGTCTGGTATTATTTCATGCCTAGAGGTTAGGTTCTATGTTTATATTTACATTTTTGTGGAGTTATTTAAGTGTTTATCTAGCTATTTTTAAAAATATTTTGTTTTAACATGTCAAAATCTTTTGGGATAGTTTTCTAATAATTTCTTTGTATGGTACTAATCATGTTTACATTTATAATTTTAAGTATGATTTTATTTCTTCCAAGAAGGCTAAAAATGCCATCCACATTGAAATTTTCAAATAGGTCCTTCATATTGTTTGCATTGAAGAAAAAAAATCTAATGAGTGAAGTCTCTGTATTTTAAGAAAAAATATTAAACACTCTAGGATGTTTGACATGATGTGGTTTTTCCTCTTGTTTGAGTATAAAGGAGTGCATAAGTCTTGTGTAATCAATGTACAATTGGGATATAGTTACTTTAATCTATTGCTTTTTATCACAATGTTTGAATTTAAATATCCTATGACCATTAAATTAGTGTGAAGTAACTTCTGAAGTCACATCAGAACTAATCTGAATTAGAAACTAATCTACATTTTCTAAAGTGCTGTTATGAAGAATAATTTTCATTATTCCACATTTTTCAGACTATTGTCTTCATCTTAGTTGTTTTCAACACAACCTTTAGGTTGATATATTCTTCAGCCTTTTGAGTTGTAACTAAATTTCTAATAAAGTATTTTTATTATTCTATATGTTCTTCATATTGTTGTTTTTAGCACAACTTTTGGACTGATATATTCTGCAACCTTTTTAAATTCTTTTGCATCAAGTGATCTTTAGAAGTCACTTGATATATTGTTTTCTTTTTCATCTTCTTAATTAAAACATTGCAACCTTAAAGATTCACAGGACTGAGTGTTAAGGGCTTGTGTTCATAATATTAATCTTATGGCTCATACTAAGGCAAGCATTCCAGCATTCATAGTACTGTACCCATATTTTCTAAGGCCTTGATCTAGAGGTCTTCAGATCATCCAAAGTTGAGAAATATGATAAAATAGTTTATCAAAAATCCACTTACTTTGTAAACTTTATGGAAATGTGTCCCATATTCTGGAAGCTCTTGAACAAGCTGTAAAAAATAGAAAAGATTTGATAAAAAATGTAATATTGTTTAAAAATAAAAATTTATGGACTTATTGAACTTATTAGGAATGATTACACATGGATTATCTAAATAAATCAGATCAATTATATACAGACATTAAAAAAAATGAAATCAGTTCCACCTCTTGTAATATAACTATCAGTTGATTTACCAGCAAACTGGTAAGTTTATTTAAAAAATTGTTACAAGACCACTTCTTGACCAAGAATCAACTTTGTGATATTTGACGTGCCACAACTGAGCTAAGCTTGGTAAATAATTATATAGAGTATTTGTGGTTCAAAGGGCTAGTTATTAATCATTAATAAATATGTTACTTTTATATCTTAAAAAAGTCTCAAATTATTTATACCTTTTGTGTTCTCTTCACACACACACACACACACACACACACACACACACACACACACACACACACACACACACACACACACACACACACAGCAATTTTTGAACTTCTAATCGTACTGACCCGGATGAATTTGACCATTGCGTCATCTTGGCTTAGTCCATAGATTGACCTATGTGCATCTGGAGTGTGATCCCTGATAAAACCTGTGCCATACAACTGCAGGATATGTTTGCTGAAGTAATACTCAGGTACAAAATAGTTCCGTCCCATCATCTCTTTCTGGTAATTTCCGCATTCTACTTGTAGAGCGAATGCAGCCAATGAGAGGGCTCGATTCTCATCACACTCTAACCTTTCCTCAAGGATGTCTTGACGAAGTTGTAGGTAGAGTAAGTGCTGATGGCTGTGATGAGAGAGAGAGAGAGAGAGAGAGAGAGAGAGAGAGAAAATTAAAAAAAGAATCAGTTTAAGTTCTTTACTTACTACTGTTCTTCGGAGAATAAAAAACATTTATAATCAATAAAAACATTCATGTAATGTAAGAATTTTGACCCAGATTTAGAAAACATTAAATGAGAAAATATTCATTGCAGGGTTGCATGATCTAAACTATTGAAGCTAAAGGATTAAAAGTAGCAAAATTTTAACAAATCCAGCCCAATATTTTTTTGATTGATTGATATGCTTTTCAGAGTAAGACGTTTTTTAATATATAGAATACATGTAAAGTTTTAATGTTTTTTTTTTAATTTAATTTTATTTAAAATGTAAAATGCAAAATTTATTAGAACTAGGCTTAAAAAAAAACAAAAAAAAACAAAACAAAACAAAAAAAAACAAACAAAAATCCCAATTTGGTAATCTTGAACAACATTACTGAAAAAAGTCAAGTTGTTCTATGCTGTTTCATTTTGATGAAAGTTATCATTTTTGTTATGATAAAAAAAAAAAAAAAAAAAAAACTTTTAAAGAATTACTTCCATCTTTTACGTTTTAAATTTGATGAACAATTTTCTGGTATTAATCTATTTAACTCTCTCCCATTGCTTGCTATCTTGACAAAAGGTCTTATGATTGGTCTACCATGATAGATGATAGAGAAAAAAGTGAGTGAGTTAGGAAAACTTTCCCATAATCACCTCATATGTCCAGACAGTAGCAACAAAAAGCTGTTACACTCTTTGTCAGCATATAATTGTCACAATATAATTCTCTTCAGTCACCTAAAGTTATAAAACTTGTCAATGATTCTTTAGAATGATGAAGGATGTTTTCTAATAAGGATGTTTTTGTGTCTGAAACTTACTTTGTATCAAGAACGGTGGTTCCATAGTATTTAATTCTGAAGAATAAGATGAAAGTGATGGCTGCTTGTCCTTTGCTGCCTTCTCTCCAGCCTTCTGGTGCCATTTTGTGAAGTTTTGTGTCCGGGTCAAGAAAAAAATGTTCTCCATCTGGAAGAAATAAAATAAAGACAAAAACTTTAGAATCTGAGAAAATGAAAAGTTATAGAATAAATTCATTTTGTGATACATGTTTAAAGATGATTGAAATTGGACCTGCAAAACAAATACATTTCAATGTCTCATTTTCATCTTTTGCAGGAATTAAAGCATAATCAGTATTTTAAGACAAAATATAATAAAAATAAATAAAAAAATAAATAAGGAAAATAAATAATAATGATTTTAATATATATATATATATATATATATATATATATATATATAAGGTTCTTCAAACGAATTGAGCTCTTGGTTGCCATTAAGCAGAAAAACAAAATGTGATACATAAACAAAAACAAATGTGATACATAAGTGTTTCAATTTTTTTTCGCTTGCGCTGGTTTCCTCGTGGCTGAGTGGTAAAATCTTGGATTGGCGTTTCAGTCAGCCAGGTTTCCATCCCAGCTTTGGGAATCTAGCCTGTCTAGCCACACTGAAGAGTTCTGATAAAACGAAACAGTCTGTCTGTGGATGACAATATATATATATATATTATTCAGTCCAATTAAACCGGAGTCAGGAATAATTCTGTCAGGACAAAAAATCATTCAACTATGAACATTTAAATTTTTTCTGGTAAAGAGCTTAATGTAACTGACATCACAGAGCAGTAATTTCTTTAAGAAAAACAAAAACTGGTCACAGTGGATTATAAATTTATTTCCATCCTGTTATGGGTATTGATATGAATCAATAACACCAAATAGCCCTATCTAAGCATTTTTGGAGTTTGAAAAATAAAGATTTGACCCTTGAGATTCAATGGTCCATATTGAAAAAGTCGAATACTCCAAAATGCTTTCATAGTTGATGTAATCTGTGCCTAGAAGAAAAAATACAAATAATGATATACCTAGACCCTGAAAAATTATTAAATTAGTGATGTGAATTAATAGCTATATGTAGACATAGGAATAAATTTAAACTATAGACAAATATCATAGATAATGTTTAATTAACCAAAACAGAGGATTAATTTGAGATTTGAGGTGAAATGAATAAAATAAAATAAAATAAAAAGATGAGAAGATACCATGTGATGTGTACGTACTTTTCAATGGAAGGGTAACTGAATTAATAGGCACGAATAAAAATTTTAATTTTAAATTTTGAATTTAATTTAAGATAAGTATTACTGTATTCTTACGTAAGGTTATTAAGGAATGCTGTACTTCCCTAAATTATTATTAAATCTGGAGTTTTAAGTTGAAATGTATTTAGAATTTAAAAATCAAAAAAATTTAATTTACTGTGATTCCAACCAGTGATAAAAAATAAAAACCGGAAGTGGGCGAAATGGGGAGGAAACTCTTCACCCCTCTTCTACCCTCTCCCACCCATCCTTTCTGTGTCTATTCTGAATGTAATTATTTTATCCATTAGATCTGAAGAGGTCCTGTTATTTTTGGTGTTATTGATTCATATCAATACCCATAACAGGATGGAAATAAATTTATAATCCTAATGTGACCGGTTTTTGTTTTTCTTAAAGAAATATATATATATATACACACACGTCATCTAGTAGATTTTGCAGTTTCAACAGACTGCAGAGTAAAAATGAAAGAAATCAAAACGATAAACATATATTTGGAACTTGCTAAAGACCAAAAAAAGCTGTGGAACATGAAGGTGTCAGTGATACCAATTGTATTTGGTGCACTTGGAACAATCCCAAAGGGTTTGGAAAAAAATGACTGAAGGAATTAGAAATCAGAGATAGAACTTAGACTATACAGATCAGAGTATTGTTAAGATTGGCAAGAGTACTCAGAGAGCTCTGGAGACCTGAGGAAACTTGCTGTCACCCAGACTCCAGTAAAAGAGCAATGGTGTGAAAATTGGAGTAAAAAACTCACAAAGAGTCAAATAATAACAACATCACCAATACAAATAAAAAGGAATCTGGATATTATCAAATTTCTCATTATGTTTGTGTATTTATAACTGTAACCCAGCAAATGTGGAACATCAAAATAAGGTTTTTATTACATCAATACACTTAAAAAGCTTTTAGAGAATAAAGCAAAATTCAGTTCAATTTGCAGCTGAATAACTATTTTGTATTTATGTTGAACAGCATTTTTTAATCATTCAAATATTCAGTATAACAGAAAATATTATGAAATGCTGATTAGAATTCTTTCCTTCTTCCAAAATTGAAGCATCTATATCATCATGGGTCACTGTTATACTAGATTCACAAGTTGTTAATAAAATAAAGTTAGAAGTCTACTTGGTGTCAACTCAGTGAAAATGAATCAATTGGAATTATCAAAACAATTCAAAATAATGAAATCATCAAGAATACTTAGGAGAGTGCTGGAATATTTAGGTGATTTGCTGTAATAAGTCACAAAATACAACCGAGATGAAAATTTAATAATAATAATAATAATAATAAGTAAAGTAAAGTTGACCTTAGTTGAGGGTGACCTGAAGGCTCCCTTTTCAATAGCTACTGATGGAGGGAAGGGGGCTACTCCATTCCTCGGTTTGCTCCACTTTACCTTTGATCCGTAGCTTATAATGTTAAGCGTTAAGTATGGAATTTAGCATAGAAAAATGTACCATGATAGTAATGAGAAGCAGAAAAAGACAAATAACGAAAGAAATAGAACTGCTAAATCAAGAAAGAATCAGAATGTTTGGGGAAAAGGAAACTTATAAGTACTTGGGAATATTAGATGCAGACACCAAACAAACAAATGAAGATGAAAGGGAAAAAAAAGAAAAAAAGAAAAAAAAAAAAAGAAAAAAAAAGAGTATCTCAGATGAATGAGAAAACTTCTTGAAACAAAAAGCTCTGCAACAAGAATCTCATCAAAGGAATAAACACCACTCTTGAAATGGATGAGGGAAGAATTTCAATAAATGGACCAAAGGACAAGAAAGCAAATGAGAATGCATAAAGCCTTATATCTGAGAGATGATGTAGACAGACTATATGTGTCGAGAAAAGAAGGAGGAAGAGGATTTGCCAGCATTGAAGATTGCATCAATGCTAAGAATAAGAAAATTAGAAAACTACATATCCCCCCCACCCCCCCAAAAAAACCAAACAAATTACAGCAACCAAAAATTGCACAATCAAAATAAAGATTAACAGAACAACAATAACTAGGAAAGAAAAATGGGAAGGAAAACAACTGTATGGATATTTCAAGCAATAAATAAATGAAATCTCATACAAGAAGGCTTAGACATGGCTAAGAAAGGAAAACTTTAAGAGAGAAACTAAATCTCTTCTAATAACAGCATAAAACAATGCCATAAGGACCAACTATGTTAAAACAAATATAGACAGGATGTAACAGAATAGCAAGTGTAGACTATGTGGTGATAGAGAAAAACAAGTATAGATGTTGCCAAAGAACTAAAAAAGCTATAGAACATGAAGGTGATGGTGATACCAACTGTAATCATTGAGCTCAGAATGATCCTCAAAGGCTTGATAAGGGGGCTGGAAGAGTTGGAAATAGGAGGACATGTGTAGACCATCCAAACTACAGCATTATTGGAGACTGGCTAGAATATGGAGAAGAGTCCTGGAGAGTTGAGATTTGCTGTCACTCAGACTTCAGTGAAAATGTTGGTGTGAAAAACTCACAAGAAAGTGCAAAGTGAGATAAATACCTAGACCTTGTTAGGGAACTAAAAAACCAAAAAAAACCCCATGAAGGTGACCATGATATTGATTGTAATTGGTGCACTTGGAACAATCCCCAAAGAATTAGTAAAGGGAGTGGAAGACTTGAAAATAAGAGGACATGTGGAGACCATCCAGGCTACTATATTTCTTTTCAATATTTATTGATTGACAATAAGAACAATATTTTTTTTAGAAAAAAAAAAATCCTGATTAATTACCATGAATATAGGTAAGGCCAAAGTAGGATTGGATCTCATGGAGGGCTGTGTGGGCAATAACTGTTTGGAATAACTGTTTGCCAGTAGTGGACGGATCACACATAGCCTCAATTTTCTGTCCGTTCAGCAAAACTATGATCACTCGACGTGCATGGGCTGGGTTTTTCAGGCTCTGAAATGAACAGAAAAAAAGTGCATATGTGTGTGTGTGTGTAATGGATCAAGATATGTGCAAAATATCTATGCAATGCATTTAGAGTTCCATGTTGAATTTTTTTAATGGTTTATATAACTGTGTAATTTGAAATGTATATGTAGTATCACCTTATAAATAAATACACTTCTATCATCTTTTAAATAAAAAGTTAATTTTCTCCTAAATCAAAGATACCAGGGTTTTATTATTTCTACTGGAAAATTATACAATCAAAACAGATATTATTAGGTATTATTTATGACCTAACTATAGCAATGAAGCTCTATCCAAAGATAAAATTGCAACACATCTGTAACCAAAAATCTAAATATATAGTTGCATATTGACTCTTGACCAAGTTGTCAATCAGAGATTCTCTGCACAGAATACACCTGTGAAAATAAGTGGAAGCAGTCATGTGATTGAATGGAAATGTGTGTGTGTGTGCGTGTGTTATGAAATGATATATGAAGATGCTCATGTGAGATATGGGCAATGTGAGTTTTGAGTCAGTCTCAGCTTGCGACCAGAAGAGATTTGGTCAGCTGTGGAGAGTGCCTGTAAGTGGCTGGGTGCCCTGCTGAGGCAGTGGCCCACAGTTGACTGCCAGTTGAATACTTCAGAAGCAGAAGAAGTGCTAAATGGGGCCTTGAAGATAACACAGCGTGTTATGGTCAAGAGAGTTATGGTCAAAATGGCAGTCTCTATTTGTCTCCCCCCATTTATATCAGTCTCTCTCACACCACAGAAGCTTTGACTCCAAGAAAGAATAAAAGAGTTATATTTTTATAACAAAGTGTTGGTTTTCCATTCATCACAACAATATAACATAAGAGGTGTACTTAGTTTTAGACTGCTACATATTTATTTAATGGTATAACAACCCATTATGAGCTATTTGAAGTCAAAATTTGATTCAGTTGTAAATGTTTGATTATAATCATAACTATATTTTTAATGTTCCACTATACATAAAGGTAACAGTGAATGTGTACTACATTCAATCTGTATTTATTGGTTAAATTCATTAAATTGGCACATGTGTGTGAATGTATCTGTGTTGATATTCCAATTTGAACATTATTGTTCAATTTCATGTGTGCTTTTGCATTTCTAATTGAAATTGCTTCAAGAAATATCCAGTTAAATTATCTTGTTGGTAAATTTGAAATGTACACCTTGTGGAGCTAAGAATTCCTTTCAAATTCAATTTTTAATGAGCCTAAGTTTGAAAACTACTAAGATCTCAGTTCAATACCCTGTCAAGTTTTATAGAATCTACTGCAAAATATAAATATCCCAAGTCAGACATAAAGTATATATATAAATATAAAGAACTGGGTAAAAACTGCATCTAGTTGTGTGAAGTAAGCATTATAGATATCACAATTCAACATTTTTCAACTAACAAAGCCTGCTGGTTTACTGGTCTGGATTAGTGGCAATGACATTCCAACCCCATAACACATAACCAAATGTATTTCAGCAGTGTGTGTGTTTTAGGGAGGGAAATGAAAATGCTTAACATTTTGGAAAATATGTAAATTATACAAACTGATTAATGAATTTTGAAGAGATCTTTAGTTCATTAAGAATAACTGTGGGGAAGAATTATGTCACCCAACCACTATAAATATATAGTCTTTTACATCCTGTTTCATAAACTGTTTTTAAAGCAAAAAAAAACAAGACAAAACCAAAAAACAACAACAAAAAACAAAACAAAAAACACCCCCCCCAAAAAAAACAAAACAAAACAAAAAACAAAAACAACCAACATCAACTGTTAAGACTCAATTTGTGCTTACCTCACCACTTAAGGGCATATTCAATTTAACCAATGGTTTCCGACCACGACAAATGAATTCTGGTCCATTGTATTCCTTGATAAAAAAAAAGAAAAAGATTCTACCAGTTTTATTACAAACAAATAAAATATACAAATATAATTTATCCAACATTTACTGTAGAAAAACTTCAAACAATATATTCATATATGAATATAAATTTGGGAAAATCATTCCAACAAAATTGTGGACATAGCAATATTTGATTAGATAAAAATGAAACTACATTCACAGATTAATTCACTTGTAGGATACAGTCAATGATTTATTTTCATTAAGCTTTCTTTACTATATAAATCTGCATTTTTCAGAGCTGCAGCAAATTAAGTTGGATAATTTTTTAAACATTTTCAACAAAAATCATAAATAATCAACTTGGACAAATTCCTTCTATAAATTTAAAAATATATATATTGTTTACTTTTCCATGGAACACAGTGGAAAACATTCTAGAATATGTACTCATATGTTGTTTTTACTTATTAGAAAATGTTTCTGCTCAATATCATATTATTTTGTTGTATCAAGATGAATTATTATTGTCTGAGTTGCATTAGCAAGTAAAAAAGACAGTTTGGTGCAAATATTATTGGGAAAACTTTCTTAATCTTTGAAAATTGCCTTAATTTTTCTATGGGTCTTGTTATATAATCCACAGGTAAAAACTTTTGAATTTGTATAAAAGCTGTTTCTTTTGTTTTAAGTGATTCATATTGATGAAAATTATAAAGAGAGTTTGGTTTGATAATTCACCTGCATTCCAAACATAAGTGGAACTCTTTCTTTAGAAGTTAAAAAATCTATTGTTGATTGATCTTATTACAGCAGATGGTAAAGACAGTACATATAGCTGTTTATTTATTTATTTTCTCAGCAAAACTATAGATTTCAGTTGTGTTGTGCAGATTATCATAAATGCATTATCAGTCACAAGAAAATCTTGAAGGTCAATTTATATTGATATTTTAGTGACAATAGAGACAATACAATATTTAGTATTAAAAATTGCATAGATCTTTTGTTTGAGACAAGAAGACAAAGACAGTTGTGTTTAAGACTAGAACTAGATAGATTTCATTGGGAGATCACTTCAAAATATTTATCTTGCTTTTTTGTTTGTACTGTATTTTTATAAAATCTCAAATAGAAATAATATATAAATATTTGTAAACAGAACACCTCAAACTTCCATTGTCATAACTGATATTCAGTGAATCTTTTCTTTAGAAGTAGAAAACTGTTTACAATGAAAGTAGTTACAACATCTGGTTGAGTAGTAATGTTAGTAGCTGACCGTATTTCATTGGATACTCTAGGTCACATGTTGTTGATGGCAAGGATAAGTTTTCAAAGGTAGTAAAATTCAGAAAGTATTTTAAAGAGATATACTGAGTAAAGCAGAAATAGTTTGTTATTAATGGTTGCATTAGTTCTACCCCAACATGGTACTTGCTGTTTAGTTAAGAGTTGATTTAAATAAATAATAATGAAAGGATAATTGAAAAATACTGAAGTGGAACTTGTTGACACATACATGGTATGAACATTTGAAAATCATCTTTTTGTCTCCAGGTTAAATTTTAGAGGGTGGAGGTGAGCTTGATTTACAAAATCATTAAAAATTGTAAATTGGTTTTAAAAATTGTCACTTTGTTTTATTTTGATTAAGCTTTTTATTCAAGTAAAATTTGTCCCATGCAAAATCAAATAGGAGAAAGAAATTGGATATGGGAAGATTTTGTTGTGAAAATCAGCATATGAAATCCTAACTTTTTTCCTCAGCTTTAATTGATGTACAAAAATGATTCCTGAAAATTTCACCATAAATTTATGAATGCAAAATGTTAATTTCTTATAATTCAGCAAATAAGGTTTTATTAGTGATTTAACTGTTCCAAAGAGAATGTCTCACAATTATGTTCATATATCATTTCTCTTACTTAAAAAAAAAAAAAAAAAAGTACAGTTGGGGGGAGAAATTAGAAGAATGAAGAATTACTAGAAGGAAGAATGGGACATGATCTAATTGAAACTTTTAAAATAATTATTGAAATTTCTAATTATGGTAGACATTTTTTCAATATTTCTCCTTGAACAGCCTTAACAAGTGTCCTGGTAATATGACATTAAACCATCTGATAATGAGGCTCCAGCCTTGGAGATTTAGAGAATGTGGAGTACCTCTTCATTGCCATTGTTTTCAGGTTCACTCTGACCCAGAGTGGTAACATCTGATAGAGTCCTATCAATGGGTCAAATAGAAGAAACTGTGTGCAAACAAATTACAAATGTTAAATTGTGACTGTTATATAGCAATAGTTGAAACCATTTAACTGTGTGTAAAAAACGAGCTTAGGCTTGTTTAAGAATGTTTCTTCGTATGGTCTATTCATACTTTTCCCAAGGGTATGTGAAATGTAAACAGCTTCGTCCACAATTTGAACTCTGGTTTGCCTTGTCCATTTCCTTCGATGATATCCATTACCCCACAAATGCCTCCACTAAGTGAATGTAAGGTATATGCACTAAATAATAGTAGATGTTCATATAATAAGTGAAAATTTAAACTCACAGAATGGATGAACTTAATCATCTGTTGTAAGTGAAAGAATAAATCTCTTTTTGGTTTCCATAGGTTCTTTTTGGATGTAGATGTAAACATCCCATGGGAATTTATTATGAAATAAAATAATCTTAGTTGATCTAGTATAGTAAGGGCAAACTTTTTTAGATCAGCATGTCAAAATTTTAATTTTTGCAGTTGATAATCCTGTTATTGGAGTGTCATTCATTTCTATACATATATTCCAGTTTTGGGTAAATGTGACCCATTTTTCTATTAGGAGGTGAATAAAATACAACTTGAAAATTCAAAATATATTTGTTAAAATAGGCTAACAGAATTAAAAAAAAAGTTTCTTTAATGACATTGTCATAGCTAGAAGATAAATTGTTTAGAGGAAGATATAGTGTGTACATTTTAATGCTAGACAGGCAGCTTTCATGCCATCTACAATTCTGCTTCACTTGAATGTATTGAAAATGATTAAGAGTAGTTTTTATAAAAACTTTACAAATTTTATTTTACATGTCAAATTTAGTTTTTTATAACATGATGTTACATGGGGTATTTTTTAAAATGTGTATTTTGGGTCATCACTTTGTGACACCAATGGTAAGTGTATCATAGGTTCACCATAACTGCCAGGTAATCAAAATGTAGAATTTGTTAAGTGACAACCACTCACAGTTCTGTGTTTGGGAGTTCATTTCAAAAGTCATTGAGACCATGTTTGAGTTTCATTGAGCATTCAAACAATTATGAAATTGTGTCCAGCTTGAAACAAAGTACCTGTTATCACTTAAGGCTTTTTAAAAGATTATCATTTGTATCTTTTTTTTTTATTCCACCACATTGATTGTTCAACCTATTTCAGAAGAATGTGACACTTAAAGAATGGATTGATCTCCTACTCAATAACTTGTGGGATCAGCATGCACCACCACCACCACCACCACCACTACTACTACTACTACTACTACTCTTCCCTGCTATTAAAGCTTTGTTGTCAGTTATAGCTAATGAGAAACAAGTAAAGATATAAATGTGAATAGTGTGAATCAGGTAGGAGATTATTCAGAAGATTAAAATAAAGAAGAAAGTAAGGCATATGGTGAAAAGTCACCGACGTTTTTATTGATTTCAAATAAAAATATACAATCTAAAAAGGTAGACACCAGCTGGGATATTTTCAACAAATGTTCATTTCTCAGAAACATTTAGAAAAAATAACTATTGACCAATATGAATTTAGCAGTTTAAATCCAATATATTTTCTGCCATTGTAGTTATGTGGTAAGTGGAAGATTTAAACCGAAAGATTCAAACATGAGGCTATTTATTAATGGCTTGCCGCAGAACCATTTTCTTAAAGAATACAGAGGTCATTCAGTAAATAACTTAGAATTTTACCTCTGTAGTGGGTAATAGGAAACACTGTTTACAATAGCAGCTTTTTCAAGGAAGTCAATTGTATGACATTCTTTACTGATTGACTACGCCTGGAACTTTTTCTTTACCAGAGAGTCATTGAGTTTCTACATCAAGGACTATCTTTTCGACTCAGGCTCAAAATGGCAAATCCATTAAATATACTCCTAGAATTTGACTGTCATATGTACAATTGTTTTAATAAAAAAATCAAAAACAAACTTCCCTAGCAACCTATTGGCTAACAACCTATTAGACTGTATAAGGCTGAAACATTGTAAACAAAAAACAATATAAATGCTGAAAAAAATTAATTAAAAAATGTATTTAAAAAAAAAAAAATTTGTGAATGAATTTTGAACTTACTTTGTTTACAGTGCAACATTCATCTCCCAAAGAGCTAAGGATGCTGCTACTGGGACTGCGAGGCAGCTGGCTGTAAGGTGTTGGGTGAATGTCAGAATGATGAAGAGCTTGTTCTGTCATGGACTTCAGAGATGGAGCAACATACAGGGGGGAAGGATCAATCTCTGATCTGCACAGGTGATAAGTATGAAAAAAAAAAAAAAAAAAAAAATTACTAAGAATTCATCATACATATTGGTTGACTTACATGGTACTTTAAGGCTTTACAAACACATCACTGTTTTAAAGATTAAAAATTTATTCCTATGATGTACAGAGGATTACTGATATAAAATGACAGTTGAAAAAATTCTCTCTACACACAGAGAGAGAGAGAGAGAGAGAGAGAGAGAGAGAGAGAGAGAGAGAGAGAGAGAGAGAGAGAGAGACTGTTTGTTTGGGTTTATGGCATATCAACCTTTGTAGGTTATTGAATGTCAAATCCATTTTTATATAAATAAACAGTTCTACTTCAAACAATTCAGTTTAGCATAAGTATGCAGTTTAATTGCAAAAAACATTTTTATTTTAAACTATTCAGTCTAGTCAAACAGTTCAATTTCGGACAATTCAGTTTAGTATAAGTATAGTTTTTGTTTACACACAGTTAAATGTAAAAACAGTTCTATTTCATGCAATTCAGTTTAGGATAATTAGTTTAGTTCTATTTGACCTATAGATAGAACCCTATCCAATGTTACCAATCTGGGCCAGAGTGGACCTGGGAGCAATGGCAATGAAGGGGTACTCTGCATTTCTCAAAACTCCAGCATTACTGGAGCCTTACCATCAGATTGTTTAGAGAGAGAGAGAGAGAGAGAGAGAGAGAGAGAGAGAGAGAGAGAGAGTATTAGGAAGCATATTTATTCCAGCACAGGCCAAATCTATGATATTCTTTGAACATATCTAAATCAATCTTTTCCATTAGAGTCCATAATTTCATAATGTAAGTTGATCATTGATTTTCTAGCAACTGATGGTCGGGCAACAAAATTGCAAGCACACTGAGTAGCCATAGGCCAAATGAAAGACAACAAAAGACTACATTCTTGTCATGAAACTGTACATCCTTTTATCTAACTATAAAACAATTAGAAATACAGAACTTTATGAAGGGTAAATATTGATCACATTTCAGTTTAGATGGAAATACTGGAAAACCCGTAGAAACATCTATCAAAGAATAGGAAAAATATCTAAGTTAAGATCCAAACAGTTTTAAAGATATAAGATGTTATAAACAATAGGTCAAAAGTTGATAATTGTATTATTATTTATTATTATTAAATGACCTCTGTTGGTTGAGAAAAAAAAAAAGAAAAAAAAAAGGAGGATAATCTGGCACAATTCTAGAAGCAAAGATGCTGTAAAACTGGTAGTGTACTTTCGAAACGAGGTTAACGAAAGCATGGACAGCTATCAATAGGCTATCGATTATATGGAAATCAGACCTAACCGATAAAATGAAACGCAGTTTCTTCCAGGCAGCGGTCACATCGATACTGCTATATGGATGCACTACATGGACGCTAACAAAACGACTGGAGAAGAAGCTAGATGGCAATTACACAAGAATGCTGCGTGCAATCCTGAACAAGTCCTGGCAGCAACACCCCACAAGACACCAACTGTACTGCCACCTACCCCCTATCACGAAAACTATCCAAGTTAGACGAACCAGACATGCAGGACACTGCTGTAGAAGCAGAGATGAACTCATAAGAGATGTACTCTTATGGATCCCCACACATGGCCGCGCAAAAGCAGGACGACCAGCTCGAACGTACATTCAGCAGCTATGTGAGGATACAGGATGTTGTCCTGAAGACCTACCTAGGGCGATGAACGATAGGGAGGAGTGGCGAGAGAGGGTCAGGGATATCTGTGCTACCAGCGCAATATGATGATGATGACTTATAGTGTAATGAAAATTTTAAAAATTGCCAAATTTTGTCATTTAACCCAGGCAAATATTTGAGAGAACCAATGGCACCCTACAAAATGACTAATTTGGAAAAATAAATAAATGAATAAATAAAATTTAAAAAATCCGTTTTTTTTCTTATTCATCTCTGCAAATTCTAAGATTAGACCAGATTTCAGGAATATAAAATGATGTAAATCCTAAACAAAAGATAAAATTTTTAGTTTGAACTTTTTCTATTTCTATACCAATCAAGTTTAATACTTATTATTTTTTGTTGGTATCCAAGGTGAATTTGAAGTGTAACAGAAATATACAATTGAATAAAAATTCTAAGTGCTGTTTTCAAGGAAAGATTGAAGAAAGAAGAATTCCCATCCTAATAAAAGAAACATCCTACCTCATTGCATTAGGATCATGCTGAAAGAAGGACATTTCACTGCTGACAATGCTGTCTCTGTCTGACCCCCTTGGACCAAGTTTGAGGGCCATATCTTGTCCATACCCTGAACTGAGATCTGGCAGAAAGCTCCCTAAAATTAATTGATATATGAAAAGACTGTAGATTAGATTAAATCATTTAAAAAAAGAAATTATCATTTGTAAAAAGGATTGAAAACAAATATTTTACACTTTTGGTGACAAAAAAATGAACATGAAAAACATTTTTGGAATAAATAAAATTACTTGAAATTCAATTGAAATTTTAAAAAGTATTAGGTAAATGAAAATTGCAGATATAAGTTTTATTGCAGATATACTGTGGCAAAAAATTCAATTATCTATTTAAAAGTTTTGGAAAAATTAGAATTTTGGCATTAAATTAATTCAATTCTCTTATGTATGTGTCAGGATTCAAGTGAAGAAAGAAAAATATTTTTGAAAATTTGATTCAAATGAAATATCAAAACAAGTAAAATTAAAGTTAAGGCAAAACTGTTTAATAAAAGAAAATAAAGCTAAAAATGTAATAAAATTTTGAATGGATCTAAGGAAAATGTTTATGAATTATAAAAAGTTATGCAAAAATTTTAAACTGACATCAGATTTCAAGTAGGGAAAAAAAAGAAAAAAAAAAAAGAAAAAAAAAAAGAAAAAAAAGAAAGAAGTAAAGATCATTTTTTGCTTTTTTCATTAACAAGCAGCATAAGCACAATAATAACAAATAAGGATTTTAAAAAATCAGGTATCAAAAAAATGAAGTTAAATTATGAAGATGAAAAGAATGGATATTTAGATATTTTATCAACCATTTTTTAAAAGTCTTTATCATTTACCCTTCCATTCAATTTTAATTAATTATCTTGGATGTTTATTATGAACATTAACATTATTAAACTGGTTAATCTAATTTTAAGTGTTTTCATTTTAATTTTGAATTTTATTTTAATCTAAACTGAAAATTTGATTTAAGTTTTATAAACAAAATGTAAACATATTTCTTTCTTTAAGATTTTTCTTAAAAACATCAGTTAATTCATTTATGATTTATTTTTATTTTACAAAAACCAAAAGGCATATTTTTGTGACAAAAACTCTGTAAATTGTACATCATTTTTTTGGTAAAACTTTGCATCCAATGAATGAGTGTATAATTCTCTTGTAGTAAATGTTTCACAAAGCAGTTTATTAATGGGAACTATATTTAAATGTTTATTCTTATCATTTTAATATTAGCCAGATTATATTGCAAATAGTAAAAACAATTTGTTGCTTATATGATTTGACAAAATACTGACATTTTAATAAGGTGTAGCCATTGGTCAACTGTAGGATGAGTTTAGTCTTTGCTTAAAGCCTATTTTTCCCACTATTTTTATTTAAATTTGATTAAGATAAAACTGGAATTTAAGCAAATAATTCAAGATGAACCCAACAAAATCTCTTTATTATTTAAGTAAATAAATTTGCAATATTTTGTTGTGAAGCAACACAATATTTTAGATTTATTTGGATTTTGTTAATTATCTGTTAATTTACAAAGCAACATAAAAACTCCTAAACTTTTTTTTATTTGGGCTGTGGCTATGAGTGCCACCAAAATGATTTCTGTTGTAGTGGATGATGATGATGATGATGATGATAACTTTGAGATGAAAATAACTCATTATACCCAAGAGAGGACTTCATGCAAAATAAGTAAAGAAACTTAGAGAAATATTGATTAAAAAAAAAACCCTCATAATATTCTATTCAAAATAAGTGATGAAACAATGTTCAAGGAGAAAATTCAAATTTCTGTTATTTGGACCATTGGAAAAAAAAAACAAAACAAAAAAACAAACTTGGGTACAATGAATTTTATTGCAAGTTTTAACAAACAAGCAGACTCATCTTTGCAGAGTTCCAAAATATTTCTCCTCAGATATAGTGATTGCATAGTTAAATCTTATCAGATGGCTGTTTTATCAAATATTCTTGGATGAAATACTAGAATGGAATTATTCTTAAGATTCTACGAGGGGTGGAAGATGTCCCACAACCCAGCTGATGACAACAGGAAAACTACTTAAAGGCCAACTTCAAAAATGCAAACTTTTTATAGTTCAATTTTTTATATAGTTTTATTGCACCAAAAATGAAATCTGATAATACATCTTCTAATACTGCCTTGCTATGTACTCAATTTTGTGGGTCAGTGTTATTCAGTTTCTTGCATCCAGTGTGTAGAAGTTTTGGCATTTTTTGGATATCATTTAAAAAAAATTTATTTTTATTTTTACATTTCTTGTTCTCCAACTAAAAGGAATTTGACTTATTTTTCTTATTTTAACTGTAAAAAGAATTAGGGATAAAGTCTCAAACAGGCCCTTTACCCCATCATCAAAAGTTCCTACAGTGGGTTGTAATTGATAACACTACAAATAGTGACAAGTACAGTGCTTTCTCCATGGATAGAATGCCTATTATATTACAGGATTGCTAGTAAAATACATTCCCAATCTATCCTTTTGCCCCTGGCCCAAAAGTGGCAACAGATACCATTTTATTCTCATCATATGAGTGCCTTTTTTTCACCAATAACTTTGCTAGATATAATACAATTTTTATAAAATTGAAATTCAAAAAGTAATCCACTCAAATTCTGATAAAATTACCAACTGATGACAACTGGAGAGAGATAAAGAGAAGAAAAAAGATTGAAAGGTCGAGGAAAAATATTCTTCAAAGATGAATAATTTGCGAAATTATGTTAAAACCCCTTGAGGCAAATTGTGTTAAGTAAAATAAACCCAAAAAGTATATATTTAAACAAGCAAACAAAAGAACAAGATAAGTAGTAACTGAATAGGAAAAAGTAATGAACAGGTAACAGAACACATCATTTAGTGATGTAATATATTGGTAAAAGTGGTCTCCCCTGAAGAAGGCAATACAAAGATGAGGTTGAGTCGTGGCTCATCAGATTTTCAGTCATTGATGTTAGTCTGAATTGTTTTTACTCAAAGGAAATTTCATGGCTGATGTATATGAAAATTTTTTTTCTTTTACACAAATTACAGAGATATAGTAGAACAGGAAAAAAACAACAAAAAAAAAAACAAAAACAAAACAAACTATTACTCTACTATGTCAGTGTCCCTGTAAAATTTGAGTAAAAAAAAAAGAAGATATTTTTTTGAGTTTTGACATGGTCACTTGTACCAATATATTAGAGACAACAATATGGGGAATGGGTGTCTGTGCTAATCATTACAAGAAGCTTGGTTAAACATGACCAAGAAATAATGCAATTTTCTTTGATACAGCAAAATGTGTTCTCTCTTTCTTTCCTTCTCTCACAAAACTTTTTATGATAATGATTTCTGGGTGTCAAATGATTCTTACTCCTTATGAGTGTATTGACTGCTAAGACTCAAGAAATATTCACATTTTATCAAATCAAATTTGAGACATTTATTTGATATTTATTAGTGTAAGACAGTATCCAGAGAGAGCTTAATAAGGGAAAAAGTTACTGTCACTGGCTTGAGAGCAATTACACAATAGAAAATTCTCCTACATTGAATGAGAATTATATGTAAAATTTAGCATTGAATGTTTTGCCTTTGACAGTAATATCTTAAAGATGAAGCACATCTCGGACTAATGTCTATAAAAATTTATCCTCTTCAGTATATGTAATTATTTGCTATTATTCACAATACTGAAAAGCATAAAGAATTGATTTTTAAAAACTTATTTTGAAACGTGTTATCATTTGAACATTGACCACTTTTTGCTTGAACAGGAATCCTAATCAAAAAAACTTCAATCCCAGCATTAGTATTGAAACCAAGCAATATTTGTAAAAGAATATTTACAGCGATCTCTATTGTTGACATTTTTGCTAGCACCTGGCTGTGGTAGACAATGGTCAGCTTCATCTGTGACAAGATAGGATATAATGGTGCCCATCACATGACAACCCCCCAAAATACAATATGAACATTCACATACAACAGAAAAATACACAGAATTTGACAAAAACTCCTAGCGTTTATAAGTGTAATGGAATGAAAAAAAAAAGTGAGACAAAAAATTGGACTTGAAGCTGAAAAGAATTTTATAAACAATTACCATGCTGGATCCACAAACATTTAACATTTTAATGTCAACTTTTCTTTAATATCAAATTCTTCACCTTGGATTACTTTGTTTTTCAATATTTTTCTCCACATTGCCGAATTATTTTCCCATATATATTATATATATCTATATATATATATATATTATATATATATATATATATATAATATATATATATATATATATATATATGAAAAGCTAAGAATTTCCATATATAAACAACTGAAAGAACATTGTAGACATAATTTAGCAAACTTTACCTGCTAAAGGCAGTATGTAATTTTTCATTGTAAATTGCTAATATTTCCATAGAGACTGACTGAAAAAATATTGCATGGTAAATTATCCTATTGCTTCATCTGCATAACTTATTATTACTTATTGGTACACATTTCATAACTGTCATTTACTAGAAATAAGGAGATTATTTTTTCTCTTAGGCCTTCTTTTATAGATAGATTCTAACCAATTTTAAAATTGATCTTAAAAACTTGACTTACCCAGAGGTGTGTGTGAGTGTGTACACACACACAAGTATAGAAACATTGTAGATGTACATATATTTCTTTAAATTATTTTACTCAAAATACATATATATATATATATATATATATACTTTAAGAAAAACAACAAACCGGTCACATTAGGATTATAAATTTATTTCCATCCTGTTACACGTTTTAGAAAATTTCAAAAACACGAAAAAAAATGTAACAGGACTCCTTCAGATCCTTTGGATTAAAAAAGAAAAAAAAGAAAAAAAAAGGTGTCTGTGTCATTTTTTTCGTGTTTTTGAAATTTTCACAAACACTTAACAGGATGGAAATAAATTTATAATCCTAGTGTGACCGGTTTGTTGTTTTTCTTAAAGAATTTATTGCTCTGTATTGTCTGTTACATTGAGCTCTTTAACAGGAAAATTTAAATATTCACTCTTGAATAGTTTTCTTGTCCAGATGGAATTACTCCCAACTCCAGTTTAACTGGATCAAATAATACTATATATATATATATATATATATATATATATATATATATATATATACACACACACTCACTCACACACGTGTGTACTATATATATATATATATATATATATATATATATATATATATATATATATATATACACAGTGTTTCAAAAAATTTGTTATTGTTTGAGATGTACAGGATGTTTTAAAAAAATTGATTTCATTTTATAAATGCATTTCTTTTCCAGTGACATCTCTGGACCAGAAAACAAAAAAAACAAAACAAACAAAAACAAAAAAAACAAAACAAAAAACACATTGAATTTTAAGTTGTTTCTTCACAGAGTGTAAAAATTTGAGATTATCTGAATTAGAATTAGTCAAGTTATGAGTTTATGAAATAATATCAATTTTCTACCCCTCCCACACACACTTCAAGGTATAGAACTTGTGTTTTACCTTGCATGATGGAAATCCCAGAAGTTTCGGATCGAGTGTCTGAAAAACCATCTGAATTATCACTTCCCAGAATCCAGTGTCTTCAGCTGGATTCTTGTGAAGAGCTTGCAGTTTACGTTGCCGGTCTTTCAGCCGAAGATACTTTTCATAAGCTGGGGTGTTGGACAAGTGACTAGCAACATCAGCTTTGGCACCAAACAAGGAACTTGGAGATCGTCTGTGCTTAGAGGAGGAACTAGAACTGAAGGAATACTGTGATGCATCTGACCTGGCTTGGGATAGCGAACTGGTTGTTGTGCTGGGTGGGATGTGCAAGCTTGAAGGTCGGCTGTTGATGGACGGTCTTCGTTTGGGGGAAGATATAGATTGACAGGTTTTTACCATGCTTTGGCTTGAAGTAGATGAACTGTCTGTAGCTTTGTCTTCTTTGGGATCAATATTTTCTACATTACCAGCTAAATGAGAAATATGAAAAGGAACATGTTGAAAACAAATAAAAATTTTTTTTTACTTCATTTTGCATAAATTCTGGATGAAGCTGTTTGTATTTCACTTTGCATCAATGCCCTTCATCTTTTCTTCCCAGTTATAGGTAAAATAGTAAGGCAGACTGGGCTCTCAAGCTTTGGTGGACAACCAGCTCAGAGAAAGACAAATTTATATTCAAATTGTCCTGCCAACATAGCATTGGCTGGTTGGTGGTAATGTAAGGCCCATTATTCCATTTTACAGACTTAGAGGAAAATCTGAGAGGCAAAGAAAACACACACACACACACACACACACACACACACACACACACACACACACACACACACACACACACACACAGAGTAGAGATAATAATGATAATAGTAATATTTTTGCTCTACCTTTTTGCTAACAAGGGTTAGAATGGGTCTATATATACAAAAATAAGATGTTGGAGGTATGAATATTCTGTATTGAAAGAGGAAAATTCTCCAATAACCCATCTGTTACAATGGATTCAATTAACTGGATTCTTTCTTCTGAATAGCTGGTATTATTTACACAGAGCATTCTTTTATATCTTTATACAAATATAAAATGTTGTTCAGAAAGTAATGTTGTAATTTAAGCTAAATTTATTTCTCCAGAACACAATCATTATTATCATCAATTTGCATAACCCATTATGAAACATTCTAATGTGGTAGAAATAGGTAGTAAACAGAAAAGAAAGTGGTTACTTTTGTAGAAAGAAACTCTTCTCTTTCCTTATGGATTATTCATCTTAAGAAAGCTGTAAAACAAATCTGCTGAAACATTATAGTAACAATATAATCACAGCATAATCAATGAGTTCAACAATAGTTTGAACAATTTTTGAATGATATAAACACTTCTGAGCAAAATAGAAAATGTATTTTCAGTCTATTACTAAGATAATTATAAAATAATTTATATTATCATAGGACATTTCTTATACTTTAAATCTTATCAGAAATTCTGGAATGAGTCAAAGTCATTATTTCATTTTTAAAAAAAAAATAGTATTTCCTCATTCTTTCCATTTTTTACCTCTCCATTTTAGTTAAATCATTCTACTTCCTTGTGTGGAGCCTGGGAATGGCAAAATATAAGAATTACAATCGTAAGAAGAAGAAGAAGAAAAAAAAGAAGATTTTCACAATAAATTTTGCTTTTTATAAAACTCTTGAAAACCGTAAATAAAACTGTTTTCCTTTTGATTATGAGTTGATAAATTTGTAAATGGATTATGTGAGCCTTTAAGAATTTGATTTCTATTTTCTGAATTACCTCATCTTCGTGAACTGTGATATCACCATATGTCTTACAAGTTGTAACAGTTATTACAGTATTTATCATAATGATAAAAATAGTATTCTTTACCATTACTGTATGATCTGGAACGAGATCTGGAAGAAGATCTGGCAGGAGACCTGGATCTGGAACGATCTTTTTCTTTGTGGTTGCGGCCACTTCCATTTCGGCGCCTGTTCCTTCGAGACGCCCTACGACTCTTTAGTGATCGTCGATTGAGGGTGCTTTGACGACTCTGGTCACTGCTGCTACCACTGTTGTTGTAGTTGTAAGAATTATAATAGTCATAACTCCAGTATGACAGCTGCAATAACAAATTGTAACATGTGTGAAACCTCAAACAATACAGAGTTGTGTGTGTGTGTGTGTGTGTGTGTGTGTGTGTGCGTGTGTGTGTGTGTGTGGTGTGGTGTGGAGTTGTTTACTTTGCTAATGGTTTAAAGTGAATAAGTTAAATGATAAAGGAATTAGATGAAGTGTGGTGAGAAGAGGGAGCTGGAGAGGAGAAAGAAAGAACATGATTCATCATCATAATCATCAATTGTAAAAATCATTGAGACAACTTTTACCTAACAATATACATGTATGTGTGTGCATCTACCCACACATTTGTGTATATATATATATATATATATATATATATATATATATATATATATATATATATATTGATTTTAATGGCATGTCAGTGTATCTGGGGTTATTTTATGCTTAGAGTTTGGCAATCATGTTTATTTATATTTACACCTTCAATGGAGTTTAAGAGTTTTTTGCACATGGTCAAAAAATATCAGGTATTCCTATGTAAAAAATGTAATTAGCAAACAGATCTATATGAATCATAGATAGAACCCTGGCTCAGAGTGGACCTGAGAGTAATGGCAATGAAAAGGTACTCTCTACTCCCACATCTCCAGAATGGGAGCCTCACCACCAGACACAATTTAGTATCATATTCAGGACACACAAGCAGACAAATTCAATAGATAAAATGAATTTTGCTTAAGGAATTAGCAATAAGAGGCACTATTTATAATTGTACCTTATTCTAGGAAGGTGATGGGACCTTTCATGTCTCAGAACACTGTCAACATGATTTTCTTTTAGGACCACTGTGCCTTTGAACTTTTTACTTTACTGGATAGTTCATAGACTGTCTTTTCAAACAAAGCATTTATGGTAAAAAAAAGAATTATTTGGCTTTTTCAAAAAGAATTACCTTCATTCATTGAATGACCCTAATAATAGGCAGTATTGCTTCACCTGGAAAGATCTAAGTTGGGGTGGTGAAGAAAAAAGGGAAAAATATATGGATAGTAGGGTGGCATTAGAACCAAAGGATCATTTTATTTTTTCAAATAAAATCTGTCATGAACATTTAAGTAACACATGTTTTGCAATGTATAAAATTATCATGATTTTATTTCTTGTTTTGTGTCTGAAGTCTGAGTTAAAATCCCAAACATTTGTCTGTATCCTGGCATCTGGACATTGGCCAAACAGAAGCCATATCAGATAGCAGAAGCAGTGTGGACAAATGATTATCATATTGGTAAAAGACAAGTTTATAGGTAGGTATGATTACAAATATCCTTGTGAAAGGTATGTATCCAACTATTCTCCTTCCAACTATAGGTAAATAATAGTAAGGTAGACTGGACTTTTTAACTTTGGTATGGCCACCAATCTAAGAGAAAAAAATCTTTAAATTCAACCAGTTGTAAACCTTGAGAAAGATAGTTTCTACCAGGCCATTCCTGCACAAGACATGCTACATGAGTAGTGCTCTTACAGCCAAACAAGATTACAAAATATGTCTTAATATGATCACAAGTTTTTTGCTTTAAATTTTCAGTCAACCAAATCAGAAAGAAAAAAATGTTCAGTGTATATTTGTCAGAGTGGATGCTAAGTATGTGGTTTGGTAATTGGAAAAATTTTGGGACTCATTGGTATAAAGAAATTAGAATTTTAACTTCTTAAGTTAACTTTATAAATACCTATGCTTCATAAAATAACTTTATCATAGTGATGATGATGATGAAATAATTTTTTAGGGTGATAATGCATCTTATTATAAAAAAAACAGTATCTCAAAACCAAATTATATAACAGGAATTTCATCAAAGTGATAAACACCTTAGCTGCCCCCCTTGTAAAATACTTAGGAACATTCCTCAAATGGACCAGAAGAAAACTAATGATGATGCATAAGGCCCTACATCTGAAAGATGATATAGATAGATAATATGTGTCAAGAAGAGGACTTGCCATTGCTGAAGATAGTGTAGATGCATCCACACTAATCAATAAAAGGACTCAAAGACTACTTAAAAAAGAGCAAAGAAAGACATAAAAGCAACCAGAAACAGCTCAGACAGCATAATGATCGGCAGAACAACTAGAAAACAGAAATGGGAAGAAAAACAACTGTATGGATATTTCAAGCGACAAACTGACGAAATTTCACACAAGAAGACTTGGACATGGCCATGGAAAGAACTTTAAGGGAGAATTTGAATCTCTTCTAATAGCAGCACAAAACAACTCCATAGACCAACTATATTACAGTGAAAGTAGATTAAGATGCAACAAAACAGCAAGTGTAGGCTAAGTGATGATAGAGATGAAACGATTAATTACATAATAAGTGAATGCAGCAAACTAGTGCAAAAAGAATACAAGACTAGACATGACTCAGCAGGGAAAGTTATCCACTAGGAATTGTGCAAGAAATTGAAATTTGACCACACTGCCAAATGGTATATGTACAATCCAGAATTCATCCTGGAGAACAAGACGCACAAACTTCTTTGGGATTTTGAGATACAAACACATCTCCTAATCCTGGCAAGAAGACCAGACCTCTTGATAGTTAACAGAGTGAAAAAAAAAAAAAAAAAAAAAAAAAAAAAGAGACAGATATTTAGATTTTGCGAGAGAACTAAAAATGCTATGGAACATGAAGGTGTCATTGATACCAATTGTAATTGGTGCATTGGAATGATCCTCAAAGGATTAGTAAGAGGGCTGGAGGAGTTGAAAATTGGAGTACAAGCGGAGACCACTCAAACTACAGCATTGTTAAGGTCGGCCAGAATACTGAGAAGGGTTCTGGAGACTGGAGGAGAATTGGTGTCACTCAGACTCTAGTGAAAGACTATCAGCTAATGCTGATGTGAAAAACTTGTAAGTAGTAGTCATAGTAATAATAATAATAATAATAATAATAATAAATGCCAGACAACTTTTTTAGAAGCCTAGTGAAAAGTCAAAGAAATGGAAATCTGGTAACTATCATGCTGTAATCCCAATATGACAACCCAAGAAGGTATCTAAATTATCGTTCATATCTTGGTATTAATAAGCATGTTTTCTGTCCTTGTTACTAAAATAATTTCTCTTACAGTTGTTGTAATTACCATTGCTTGTGTAAGGGTAGCCCTATTAAACAAAAATCTTTTGTTTCTTGTGAAGTAATAAAGAAAAAAACCTTAAGTGGAAGAGTCATAAATGCCAGACAACTTTCTTAGAAGCTAAAGAAACGGAAAACTGCTTATTATCATGCTGTAATCCCAGATGAAGATCGTAGTGGAAATGATTCATGGAATAATGCTAACCTTCTGAGATGAAAAATATAAGTATGAAGATATTAGTTTGAATAATTTGTGAAATAATTAACCATATATAGTTAGAATATTTTGAATTAAGGAAGGAAAAGTGTTGAATGAGAAGAAAATGTTTTTGGACGAAATACTAACATCAATAGAATTCCTTCTTTTTGGCTTTATCTTTATTAGGAATGAAATCAGTTGATTTAGAGTTTTTGGGGAGGGAAAGGAGAAATAAGTACCCTGCGAGTAACAGATGAAGAAGCAAATAAAAAACTACTGAAGCAAGTTGGTAAATTATAGAAAATTAGCAGGGGAAAAAAAAAAAAAAAAAAGAAAAAAAAAAAAGGATTTGGGGAATTTGCAAAAGATTCTAGAGGATTTAAGGAATTCTTTTTGTTTAAATGGAATTTTCAAATTTAATCTGAGACAGTGGGGGGAAAAATCTATTTATGGTCAAATCTAAAATTTGGGGCAATGAATTTGTAAAAATTTCAATTTTTAAAATTTATTTTATTAAGATGCATAAAAAATAATCTGATTTTACATCTGTATGCAAAAAAAAAAAAAAAAAACTAAAAAGAAAAAGAAAGAAAAGAAGAAGCATATCATAGCAAGACTTTTGTTAGTACAACAATGTTAAAATGCCCAACCTGAGAGAAAAACAATTTCCATTCTAATTTGTACATTAATATTAATAGTATAAAGTCTATATTTGTAATCATTATACTTTCTCAAGAGAGATAACTATCAAATGCTAATTATAGACTATTTCCTTTTATTTATGAGTAATTAAGACATGCTTGGCACTGCTGGAGAAGCACAGATAAATTCATAAACAATGTTCTCCTGTGGGCTTCCACACATGGACACACTAGTATTGGATGACCAGCTAAGACTGATATTCATCAGCTCTGTGAAGATAATGGATGCAGTCTAGAGGACTAAGAGGGATGGATGATAGGGACAGATACCTACAGAGAGTCAAAGGAATTTGTGCTATCAACACGACTTGATGATGATGATGATGATGATGAATTATAATATAAATTAAGAGTGTATACAATTTTTTGAGAAACTAATTCTTGTTGGGTTAATTTAATTGTGTTATGTTTCATTGTTATTTTCTTGAATTTATTTTCTTCCAGATTTGAGGGAATCCATGTAGCGTAATAGCTAACATGCTGGGCCGTGAGATTATAATATCTGAGTTCAACCTCCAGTTGCATAATTATGTTCACTTTTAGACTAATACCCTCAGGAAAGGTATGAACCTTCTTATCCTTTCAAGCTATGCATTAAATAGTATCACTGTTGTTCTTCTACAATGATGACTTTGGTATTAATCAACCCATGGGGGTTGATATACCATTAAAACAAAGAAACCAAACCAAACTAAATCAAACCAAGATATCTATTAGGAAAAGATAAGAGTTGACATTTGTCAGATAAGAGTTGACATTTGTCACCTTTGTGTATGAGTGTGAATCTCTCTCTCTCTCTCTCTATATATATATATATATATAGTGCAATTAAATGGAGACTCAAACTCGGTTAAGCCGTCATAATAAATTTATTTCGGCGGAGAATATTGTTGGTATATTCTCCGTCTCGTCGGATGACTCTTTACATGCTCTGTATTGTCCCAGAGATATGATGCGAATGAGGAGTTACAGTTCGTATTCAGAAGATAAATAGGAAAATTAAAGAAATTAAAAAATAAATTAAAAATCAAAAAACAAGGATAGAGATAAGAATAAAACAAAAATAAAAAACATAAAAATAAAAAACAAAAAACCATTCGTTCCTAGGCGCGAGCAGAGGGTGTGAACATATTATATGTTAGAACGATTAAGAAACAGGAGTGGAATTAATCTACTGGTCAGTCTCTTTGATTCTATGTTCTGCCTGTGTGTTCTACTACTTGGCAGGTGTGCTATTCTAAACAGACTCAGATCGTTTAACTAATGGCTATCTCATATATGATATATATTTATTTCTGATATGTCTGTTAATCAGCCCAGCTGTTGTCATCTTAGGTGTTTCTCTAGTTTCAATTAGGATCGAGATACATGAACCAGATAAGGTGGGGACATTCATTATAGTCGTCAAGTGTATTTCTTTAAAAAAATTACCCTAAAATTGGTCAAGGGGAATAAACCACTCTAGAATCCCAGGCTTTATTTTGGATTAATCTTCCTTGTTCATCTGGCCCTTATCTACCTTTGTCTTTCCTTGTCTCGGTGATATCTGCTGTTGTGTTGATCTCTACTATTTACTAATGTTTCTTTATTATTTAAGATAATTTAAATTTTCCTCTATGTATATATATATATATATATATATATATATATATATATATATATATATATATATATATATATATATATTTCTGAGAGGGCTAGAAAGATACATAATATATTAGTTTATAGTCTGCGCATACATTTTTATACTATGTATCTGTGTTTGCTTATATATACACCTAGTTTGTATACAAAGATACATGGTATAAAAAGTTGTATACACAAAATCAGGGATATATATGTATATCAATCTTTATATTTAATCTATAATATGATCCTGAAGAGCTGAAACCTTGGTAGACTCACTCTTGGCCATGTAGGAATTATATATATATATATAAGGCATTCTGATAACAATATTTTTTTCATCGATAAAACCACCTCAAAAGCCTTCATTGTCAGTTTTTGGTTAAAAAGAAAATTCTTTAAGCCCAAAACCTTTTAAAGCTCCTTCTATAACTAAGAAAATCCCATTTCTCTTCCCATTTTGCATCTTTTTTTTTCTTTTTCAAACATTCAATACTGACAATTGGAGAAGATAAAAGAAGAAAAGAACAAAAGAAAGAAAGAAAGAATATATTAACAATTCTTGTACTTACATCGGTTTGTGTTCCTGTAACTGTTTTTGCAAGGCGAGCTACACTCTGAGAAAAACTTGGAGTGCGTGTTACAGAGCGTCTCTGTGACTGGAGTGAACAGGCCTTAAAAAAGAGAAAAAAAAAAAAAAGAGATTGTTTCCCATCTTAGAAATGATTGGTCTGTTGGCATTTGGATTTATAGAAGTTTTAAGATGAAGTATGAATATTCATTTGATCTAAATTTTTGTACTGATTGTGATTAAAAAGATTGTAAACTCGTTGAATTTTATAGATCTATATTGTATTAAAGAAGTAAGAAGAAGAGAACTTAAATTTGAGATTGTGGTACTTATAATTAATAAAATATACTTCTTGTAAGAGCTGAAATATATTCGATTTGAGCAAGAAAAAAAACAACCCCTAATTCAGCCAAATAAACTTATAAAACAGCATGTAGTAGTATAAAGTTTTCGATAAAATTGGAACATCTATTGCAGATTAGCTTTTAGTTATTGGGATAGACCCCCCTCCACACACACACACACACACACACACACACACACACACACACACACACACACACACACACACACAGATACACACATGGATAGATGAACTAAAAAACCAACAGAAAAAGTGACAATTCATTATTTACAGAGAGAATGTCAGTGTTAACTTTTAGCTGCTGTATGGGTCTGTACACTATTATTATATTACAGTTTTATATACATGAACAAAATGAACCCAATCAGAATGGAATGTGAAAAAAGAATGCTTGGATTCTGGCCCACAAGTGTTGAATTAAATTAACCATGACTGGTTGAAGAACTCCTTGACTCCATCGTAATAAGCTACATTTATGCCATGGTAAATATTAAGTTAATAGGGAATAAAAAGACAATTCTTCTATTCTTTATGATGAACAAGTGAAGACAACCCAAGTCTTTTAACCCAAGTCTTTTGTTGGATATATATATATATATATATATATATATATATATATATATATATATATATATATATAAAAGACCAGATGTAAGAATTTTCAGTTAGAGTTGCTTCCCCTTCACACTAGATAAACTAGTGCTCATTAAATTTCACTGAAAAGATTGAAAGAGTTTGAATTTTGTTTAGCGGCATATCAACCCCTGTGGGTCATTTAATGCCATAAAGATTAGATTTGTTTTTATCTTCTAAGTGGGTTTTAGGGTTTACGGTATGAGTTTTTAAAATAGTATTTGATTATATATGGTCAGATTTTAGTGAAAAAGTTGATTTGGCCAGATTTTGGTGTATATATAAAAAAAAAACCTTAAAAAACTTAAGATGTCCTCTGATCTGTTGTTTTTGAAAAGGTCCATTAGGTTGCTTCTCTGTTAGTATTTTGGGCAAGTTTGTTGGAAACTGTTACAGTTTAAGAGAATGTATTTGATTGTGAGGGGCACTTTTCACAATTGGGGTGTCTTCCCTTTCTAGAGGGTGTGAGTGGGTGATGTGGGTGTGGCCGATGCGAAATCTGGAAAGTATCACTTCTTTTCTGTTTCTTCTGTAACCTGCCAGCCACTCACCAATGGAATCTTGTCGCATATTTGTTAGTCCTATGATTTTTGCCATTTGTCACATGAATTTGTTAATGGTTGGTTTTATCAAAGGAGACAGTAAGTGAGAAAGTGGGAGAGTAGAAAAATGGTACAGTGATAATAGGATGGTTGTTGAATAATACTGCTCTAGTACCACACTTTACAAATAAATGTTAACCTGATAGAAAAAGATACAAGGAACAATAAATATGAATAAGATTTTCTGGCATACAAAAATTTATAAGAATTATGTAAATCATATTTTGCATTACATGCTTATCATTTTATATTCTCATATCCCATAAGACTTTTTAGGTTGTCAGGGAAGGGAACATATTTGAGTCATTTTCCATCTTGGAGAGTTACTTGGTAGTGCCTATCTCCTCTCTAAGTAACTGGTTGTATTGGGTTACATGGTACCAGTAGCAAGGAATGATCCTTAATCTGACTTATACAGCAGGTTTGAATTTAGACTTTTCCTTCTCTTAGACTGGTTGCCTTACCAAATCTAAAGAACAGAGTCTGCCCTACTATTTACCAACAGTTGTGAGGAAGAGAAAGATGTAAAACACTAACAGCCTCATCTACGATTTGATCTTGGTTCATGGAATCCATTGTCCCATGACAACAATCATTACACTATGCATGCTTCCATTATATACTTGTTTTCTATCTAGTTTTCTGAAATTTTACTCAATGAATAGGTTTGTTTGTATGTGTGTGTGTGTGTGTGTGTATTCATACACACACACACACACACACACACACACACACACACACACACACACACATTTTAATTCTGCAATCTTTGGAGAAGATAAATATTTGATGGATGACTTCAGTTTTGAGGTGAAAAGTAAAATGATTACTATTGTGCCAGAAGACCAGAGAGAGAGAGAGAGAGAGAGAGAGAGAGAGAGAGAGAGAGAGAGAGAGAGGGGTGGTGGTGGTGGAGGGAAATGTTAAAAGATGTTAAAAGAGGAAGAGAGTTTATAAATAATCAACGACACTTATGTAAATGAAGTGGTTTGTATCATTTTTCTGAAGAGGAATGTTTATAAATTTGACACTAGATTCAATCCACTTGCGTCTGATGGAAAAGTAAACAAGTGCCAAAATTAATATTAGATAACTAAAAAAATTAGAATCATCAAACCCTTACAGAAACCCAAGAGGCAAACTAATTTAATCTCTCCTATTTACACACACACACTTGCATTCACATCTATTTATGTATTTACACACACACACACACACACACACACACACACACACACACACACACACACACACTTTCATGAATATATACTATATTCATATTTATAGACAAACACATACAAATTCATAATTATACACATATTAGCAAATTACAAATTATCTACTTATCATTTATAAATGCATCTATAAATATCTTTTTTGATGTATGCTCACATATGCTTACATATAATGTTATGCACATATTAATAAGCATTTCAACACATATCTTTATTTGTATCTATACTGATTACACAGACAGGTGCCAAGAATCTTATCCACATCTTTTGGCTTAAAATACAAAATAACATAAAATAGAGTGCTAACAAAACTTGGTTGAAGAGCTTTGGTCTGAAGATTCCTCAAATGTGAATTCTATTATTAACTCAAAAGAAAAAAAACTTTAAAAATATGGTTATGAAAGTTGTTTTTTTAAGAATCAATCTAATAATTATAAAAATCAATTTTTAGTTAATGCTACATAAATATGAAGTGTAATATATTCAGCAATGTGGTTTGGCAAAAATAAGTGTTGTAAATAATGTATAAAAAGGACATATTGATGCCAAAAAAAGGCAAGCATGTGACTTAAGTATATGTCAGGATTGCATACTGCCAAATAGTATGCATCCAAAGATCATCATTAACTCTTAGGCCTTTTGTTATATGCTTTTTTTGTGCGATCAGATGTTGTCAAACAATTTGAAAGAATTTGATCCCAAAAACTTGAAAAGAAACCTTATACATTGTCTAATCTCTCTCTTTCTCTCTCCCTTCTATATTCAAAGAGACAACTCTCTATCCCAACTACTTATAAGTCATTACTTTCTATTTCTAACTATTAAATAGAAAATCACTTGCCAGTTACATGACCTTTTTGTTATATTACATTTCATGCCATAGTTAATGACTTTATTACAGTAGTTAGTCAGAGAGACAGTATAATATTGATATTACTTAGTAAAATACGAGGCCAAAGGAAGTCAGGAAATAGAATGTGTTGCAACAATCTTTCAATAGTGGAGCCTTGAAAAATCACCATTTGAGATCCTGGCTTTTAACTGGTCTCCAAATATCATTCTTTGGTACCAACAGAAAATAGGTAGTTATCTCAGTCAAAAGGTAGGGCCAAGGCATTTTTTGCCTTGTGTTATATATTGACCTTCGGCCCGGGCAAACATGTTGATGCACCGGAAGGAAGTGACACATTCCAATGGCCAGTAATCAAAAAAAATCATGTAGGCGGATTTGGCTGATGAAATGGGACAAAGTAAAAGCCCATGATACACTCATAGACTGATGCACCGGAAGAGAGTGACCTCTGAACTACATCCATTTGATGATGATCAAACATGCCATTCCAAAGATTGAGTGGGCGATTATTATATAACTCGGTCAAGACAGAAAGTCAGACAGTTAGGGATTAGAGGCGTCGGTAGATGTGGTAGGGAAAGCCACACCCAGCCGAAGGGGCCCTCGGGACCCCCGATGGAGTTTTGGAGACCAGTTGGTGATAAGATGCAGTAAGAAGCCATCATCCAGCAGAGAGCTGGGCCCCTGGGCCTCCGGTTGAGCAGCCCTGGAGAACGAGAAAGACACAACGCTGACGGCCATAAGAGTGGGGGTCAATATATTGCAGTTCTGTTCGGTCTCCAACTCCCTTTCACAGTAAAACCCTGAGTAACCCTTTTCAAACCCTTACAATAAAGTGAGAGGTACATATTTTTCTAAAGAAGTCTTCGCTCGTCTGTTATTCATTGTGTCAGTATGTATTCAACACTTGTTTGGTATCAAGCCATAATTTTAGGCACTCAGTAAGAATCAAACTCACCACTATAAGAATAGTCTGCAGAGTTAACCTGTTAACCACTGCACCCTGGCAAAGCAACTCTAGTTATTTACTCAGCATATTTTAGTAAAGAAAAAAAGCCACATTCCTGGGACACTTAATGAGGATCAAATTTGTGAGTTGGTCTGCAAGATGGACTTGTTAACCACTGAATTATGGTAGGTATCCAACAAGGTCATATTTTTGCCAGCATGTTTACAAGGTAAAAAATAAGTTAAGAAAGATATAAAAAGAGATGGTTATATGAACCATGTGTTAGTGGGAGATAGGAGAGGAAGAGTAAAAAGAAAGAGAAATAGGAGACTTTGGAGATCAATATAATTCCTTATTTTTGATTAACAATAACAGAACATATATGATTATTTTTGTTGTCTATAAAGTTATCTGCTTCCCTAGTCTGGAAAATGGTTATGAGAGAGAGAGAGAGAGAGAGAGAAAGAGAGAGAGAGAGAAAAGAATTGAAATGATTTCAAATGCAAGGAGATACAGCTCAGTTTAAAATATTCTTTCTTTTATCTGCCATATTGCTTTAAGAATGAGAGATGTTAATGAGCAGTACATAGGCCTAGTGAAAGTCCTAATCTCTTGTGCTTGTAAAATCTAAAACAGCATTATAGTTACTTACCAAGTGTAACACATCACTCAATAAGTCCTGGGTCTAACTAATAAAACAACAACTTTTGGAAAAAATTCATTTTTTTTCATCAACAGTCTCCTTCTAGGGTGATACACAGATTCCAACACTTTTCTAACAATTCGGTGCCTTTTTTGTAGAACGATTTGTCTTTGGCCTCAAAATATGCCTCAATTTCCAATATCACTTCTTCATTGGAGCCAAATCTCTCACCCAGGAGTATTCTTTTGAGGTCTGCAAACAGCCAGTAGTCACTGGGGATCAGATCTGGAGAATAGGGTAGGTGCAGAAGTAATTTGAAGTGTAATTCATGTAGTTTTGCCATCATTGCGATTGACTTGTGACAAGGTGCATGGTCTTGGTGAAAGAGCACTTTTTTCTTCTTCTTTGTGGCCGTTTTTTTTTTTTTTGGCAATTTCTTCCTTCAAATGCACCAATAATGCTATATAATATTCGCTATTGATGGTTCTCTCTTTCTCAAGGTACTATTTACCAACCCCTCCGCTCGGGCAGGATATGACACAAGGTCAATTTTTAAGCGGAGTTTAACAGGTTTGAATTCAGAGTTTTCCTTCTCCTAGACTTGTTGCCTAACTAAGGCTGAAGAACCTAGTCTGTCCTACTATTTACCCATAGCTGGAGGGAGAATAATTGGATTCATACCTTTCCCAAGGGTATTAGTGCTATGTGAAATGCAATCAGTCTCATCAAGGATTTGAACTCGTGTCGCCGTGTTCATTTCCTACGACGATAACGACTACACCATGGGCACCTCAAGGTAATTGATGAACAAAATACCTTGTGCATCCTAGAATACGGAGGCCAAAACATTGCCTGCTAATGTTTGTGTCTTTGGTCGCTTTGGATGGCTTTCACCTGCTGCTGTCCACATGGCTGACTACCGATTTGACTCTGGAGTGAAGCAGTGGATCCATGTTTCATCCATTGTCACATATTTAAGGAAAAACTCCTTTTTGTTGCATTGAAACAGTTGCAAACAACGCTCTGAATCACGGATGCATTGTAGTTTTTGATCGACTGTGAGCAAACATGGCATCCATTTTGAACACAGCTTTCTCATTGACAAATGTTCATGCAAAATGGTGAATACATTGCCTTCTGATATCTTCAACTTGTTTGCTATCTCACAACAACTTCAATTTATGATCGGCCAAAATGAGTTTGGAGTTTTTTGTTGTTTTCCAGGACAACTGCTGAATTTGGGTGACCTGAGCATTCAGCATCATTTGTGCCTGGACGACTGCATTTAAAGTCAGCATACCACCTCTTAACCATTGTTTCCGACGGAGCAGAGTCCAAATAACACTTATCAAGCCATTGCTTTGCTTGAACTGCATTTTTTCCCACCAGAAAATCAACACACAAAATTCAGATTTTTCCATTGTTTTGAAAATTTGCAACAGTAGCTTCACTTAAATAACTGTAATTTGTAAACTGATAATTCAATTGGGCTCAAATTTTGACATGTGCCATTTGAAAGTTGGTACTTTATAAAAATCATCATCTATATGTCAGGCCTAGGATTTATTGAGGGATGTGTTAACTTAGATTTGGTAAAAACCCATAAATATTAGGTACCCAGTGAAGTCAAAGCTCATTACTTAAAGACCAGCAAACTAACCATTACACCATGCCAAAGTGATCTTATTTATTTAGCTTAGTCATGAAACAAGACCAGAAGAAGAGGACACTAAGTGAGAATCCAACACTTTAGTAATAATCTGCTAGCCAAGCTTGATAACCAGTATATCATGTGAGGTGCCTAGTTATAAAGTTTGCTTAGTTGTGGTACAAGGCCAAAAGTATGAGGAGCCCAGTGAGAATAAAATTCATTGGTATGCTTTCTAACCATTGAACAAATGAGTTTCCTTAAAACAGCCTTATAAATATTTTTATACAGCCTTATAAATATTTTTATATAGCAGAGATAAAACTCCAAAGTATATATATATATATATATATATATATATATATATATATAAGAAAAAAAAATCCATGACCACTGTGACAAGCCTGTCATATTTAATAACTTTATTGTCATGTCTGATTTTAAGGGTCACTAATTTGAGATGGTTGGTAGTTTTCTTGATTAAGTAATAATGTCTGAATGAAGAGAGAATTCTGTTTTTATTTAGACAGGAAGAGGGTAGAGAAATGTGATTTAAAGAGGAGAATGCAGTTAAACAGTAACAACTAATTCCAGATGTTTACACAGAAGATCAGGTACCTGACCCCTTCTTCATATTTCACTGTCTTTTCTTTTGACTTAACCATTCCTGCAGCCCCTACCATCATCTGTTTTTGACATTCCACTCTTAGTATCCTTGGAAACCTTTCGCTTTGCTTCCTTGGCTCTTTCAACAGAAGGCCAGAGTAACCCAGCAGTTGCTAAGGCAGTTCAGGGATGAGGGTAAAGAGGGAAGAAAGCCCTGAAATGTACTCAGCAGGAAATTTATTGCTGTTCTGTTTATCTCTCTTGCAGTTGAGTAGAAGAGTCTGTAACTTTTGCCTACAGCCAGTTTTTTTTTTATTTATTCTCATTTTTCTTCTTAGTTTAAATGCAATTTTTTCTTAAAAAAAAAAAAAAAAAAATCAATCTTTATTTCACCTAAAATATTTTGCAAACCCTGAGAAAAATACAGACACATTGATACATGGTAAAATTACCCTTAAAGTGATGATTGCTAAAGCTAAATCTCTACAATATTATCTGTGTATGAGATGAAAAAATCCTATCTTCATATCGAAATAGATGTGTGAGTGACATAATGGTTACTGCCATAGAAAAAAATAACTGGCTAGACAAATTCAAATTCTAGGCCAGGATGTTTCCGTTCACTTCCTGCTAATGCCCTTGGGAAAGCTATGAATCCTTTTCTTCTCCCTCCAGCTATGAGTGAGATAGGGCAGACTGACTGGGTAAATTATCTAGAAGGACAATTCAACGCTCTCAAACCAACATGACAGGGTAAAACTCATTACTCTTTGCAGTGTACTTAGAACAGAGAGAGAGAGAGAGAGAGAGAGAGAGAGAGAGAGAGAGAGAGAGAGAGAGAGAGAAATCTAAATACATAATTTCTTCCAATCAGCTTTAACAATAAAATAAAACTAATTACATATTCCAAATTCAATACAACTTACCTCCTCATCTCTAATAACTTCTTTGCCCAGTCGGCTGGGGCTGTAGAATACACTTACTGCTTCTCTACAAAGGGGTAAGACCCCACAACAAGTGTCCTGGATATGACACTAAACAATTTGATGGTGAGATTCCAGTATTGCTGAAGCTTTGGGGATGGGGAGTACCTCTTCATTGCCATTGCTCCCAGGTCCACTCTAGACTGGAGTGGTAGCGCCTGATAGGGTCCTATCAATGGGTCAAATAGCACTTAACTGGTTTTGAGAGTTCACTGTTTTTGCATTTAAACTGTGTATTGATGCTAAATTGAATTGCTCAAAATAGAACTGTTTTGACATGTAAACTGCATACTTATGCTAAACTGAATTGTTTGAAATAGAACTGTTTTTTGACATTGAAATTGTACTACACTAAACTGAATTGTTCTTAAACAAAAACTATACTTATACTAAACTAAATTGTTTGAATTAGAAATGACTGAACTGAATAGCTTGAAATAGAAATGTTTTTGACAATTGAACGGTGTACTAATGATATACTGAATTGTTTGAAATAGAACAGCTTATTTGTATAAAAATGGATTTGGCATTATGTAGCACTATATGGGTGGCCTGAGCAGACGATTCCTTTGTCTGTTTCGGCGCGAAACCAGACAAAGGATTTTTGGACCTGAAATCTTGCCGTATCCGGAAGTGGTAAGGGGACAAAAAGGAGCTGGCAGGCAGTTGGCGACTGGACAGCAAAGAGAGTTGGCGTGGAACCACGGACAGGGGCAGTCAACACCGGATTTCGGAGACAGTAGCAGAGAAGAGAGGGTCCAGCCACGGTGAAAAAGATTGACTCAAGATGTCTGCATTCGAGTTGCTTGTGGAATTTTCGCTAGTAACCCACGCTAGCGATAGTCCGCATATGCATGTAGTGTTGCAATACCTCCTTCTGCTCTTGGTTAACCCCAAGCTTTGTTTGTGTTTGTTCGTCTGTTTTATTTTCTCCTATCCCCCCGATCGTATTCTTGTGGTGGCAAGAAATGTGCGTTACCCCCCTCGAACCACTAGTTGATCACCGGCTGGCGTAAGAAGTGACATGGTTAGAAGAAAGTTAACGTGTGTGGGGGCGAGGGGGCGTAACGTTACATTAAATAACCTACAAAGGTTGATATGCCATAAAACCCAAACAAACAATCTAATAACTTCTCTCTCTCAACTAGTCACCTCAGCATGACCCATGTGGCATATGAATTTAAATGTCCACAAGGAGAATGCTTCTCTAATAAAATAAATACCTACATTAGCCTGACTACAATGAAACACTTCACCTATCTGACACTTATTACATCTCTCAGCATCTTAAAACACATTTTTGTTTCTCTTCCAAATACAGAAAAATTCTAACTGAAAACAACTTCACATTACACAAAAAAAAAAAAAATCCATATTCTAGAAGTTCTCTATATAAAGATTAACAAACCTATCAAATCTTCCTCTCATCTCAAGTAAAGTTACTTTCTATCATGAATTCCCCTCCCACTTGTCCTTCCTCCTACTCTTTAAATGAATGCATATGACTTGTCATTATGGTTGTCATTTCACATATTCTTTCCTCTGAAGATAGAACTAGCCAGGGCTGAAAGTAGTTGGGGGTAAAACATGGCACTTTTTTGAATTCATTCCATCCACATGTCAGACGACTCATATGAAGACCTGAACAGATCGCTAAGCAAAAGTAAAGTGCCTATCATTCAATCAGACATGTTTTAAAGAGAAAATGCTGCCTAGATATATATATGTAGGCAGCATTACACACACACATGCTGCCTATCAGATGAGAGTGTTTTAATGTTAGAATATATTTCTGTCATTGTAAGTAATAATCAGATAATGCTTTTCATATTTTGTGATGTTTTTAAATAGATTTTTTCTTGTGTTAAAACATTCAATTAAATTTTTACAAGTGAGAACTGATTGACCACTTAATATACGAGGATCATTAAATAAGTTTCCAGACTTTTTTCATATGGGTACTTTGATTGATAGTACACACATGAAACTCTAGTCCCCTTCGAAGGTGCTGCAATGCACTTGTTGTACTGTTCCAACAACTTCTGGAAGGCCCCATGGAAGTCCTCTTGTGTGAGCATGTCAATGACCTTCATCACAGCCTCTTTCATCTCCTCAATTGTCTCATAACGACAGCCTCTGAGCTTAGGGAATAAGCAAAAGTCACAGGGAGCAACGTCTGGACTATAGGGAGGGTGAGGAACTGTCTTGATGCCCATCTTGGTCAAATAGTCTGTAACAAGGATGGAGTTGTGGACTGGTGCATTGTCCTGGTGGAAATGCCACTGACCCGATTTGAAGAGTGCTGGCCTCTTCTGATGGAATCTCTTGCTGAACTCCCTTAAAACCTCATCATAGTAACCCTAACCCTTTGGCCAATCAACTCTGGTGTATTGACTTCCTTACTCCTCCCACACCTCTCATCATCCCACACAGACTCCCTGCCTTCCTTGAATCTCTTATGCCACACAAAAACTGATGCTCGATTCATGCAAGATGGTCGAAAAGCAGTCTGAAGCATTCCATACGTTTCTGTGGTATTTTTTTCCAAGTTTAAAACACCATTTTATTGCATATTGTTCTTCTAAAGTGTCCTCACGTCCAGATTGCATTTTTGAAATTCACCAGCTGTGATAATCAGGCTTTAGTAGGGTGTATTCCAATTCCTGCTGTAGCAGTTCATTTGAACCTGAAATCATAAAAATTGGCCAGTCATCTCATAAGATGTATAGTAATAACATACTGAATTTTCAAGAGTCTACGACAATTTCAAATGCCTGTACAAAAAAAGTCTGGAAACTTATTGAATGCACCATGTACAGAAACTCTAATAAATGGTATAAAACCTGTAGGTATTTATTTTACTGGAGAAATATTCTCCTAGTGGACATTTAAATTCATATACCACATTGGTCCTGCTGAGGTGACTAGTCAAGGGAGTGCACATATGTAAATTTTTCTTATCCCATAGGGTTACAAAATTTGAAAGATGTCTCTAGCCGATACCTGAACAAAAGTACATTGTGACATATTTTATGCATTATAATAGGAACTACCATATATCATTTAAAAAGAAAGAATAATTTTGAAAACCAAATTGAGTGTTTCAATAGAGATCTAACAACCATCTGATTGTTTCAGTGTTTAATTTCAAAATTTTACTCTGTCTCACTCTGTCATGTGTGTGTGTGTGTGTGTGTGTGTTTTAGAAAGACTGTTTTCCACACATTTCTTCAAGTTATGACTTCTGGAAACCCTCACATACAACACACCTGAGGAAGACCAAAGTATTATTCAAGTAAAAATGTTACCAATAAATTTGAAGATAACAACCAGAAAATAACTGGAATGATTAGAAAGGCATTAATACATTAAAAGAGAGATGTATTTATTGGAGTCAGTTCAGTTATTTAAAGCATAACACCTCACCCCTAAGTTAATATATTCTGGAATATAATTTAAAAATAATAAAACTATCAATTTCATAAATTATTCAGATTAGTATTTGTCACTGTAGTTTTGATCTTTACATTTCAGCTTGTCAGTTATCTTGTCTTCAGGTGTATGTTGCAACTTATAATCTTTTGAATCTTGCTCACTAATTCTTTGAACTTATCACCACAAAATGTTAGATGAAACACAAGTCATGGCATACACCTGAAGAAGGTTGGAGGATGGTTTGGTTGGGTTTAGTTTTATGGCACATCAACCATTGTAGGTTATCTAATGCTAAATCCTGTATACATTTATACTAAATATATGATTTGTCAAAATTTTGTTGATAACATTTTTAAATAAACCTGAGCTCATTTTTTTGCACACAATGAAATGGTTTCAAGTACTGTTATGTAACAATAACAATTTAAAATCAGTCATTTGTTTGCACACATTTAAATAGATATACATGCTATGTAAGAGATTAGTTTGTTGGTAAATGATTAAACAGTTTTATTCCATTTAAGTCAATTGTTTGCACAGTTTGAATGTCAAACAGTTCTATTTGACCCATAGATGGGACCCTATATCAGCTGCTACCATCCCAGGTCCACTCTGACCTGGGAGCAATGACAATGAAGGGGTACTCCATACTTCTAAGAACTCCAGCACTCCATATCATCAGATTGCTTGGTGTCATATCCAAGACACTAATCGTGGGGGGGGGGTCTTACCTCTCTGCAGAGATGAAGTTGGTGTATTCTACAGCCCAAGCTGACTGGGGCTGAAGAAGGTTGGAGAGTGTATCAACCAAAATACTGTGTTCAAAACAACAAAAATAATACTAGTCTTAATTTAAATTCTAGCACTACTTCATTTCAAAGCTTTAGATAGCATTTGGAAAATTTTCTTTTTTTAAAGAGCTCTGTCTTTTCAAAGCTATAGAAAAAAAAAAAATAAATAAATAAAAAAAATAAAAATAAAAATAAAAACACAAATCATAATAATAGAATACTTTTAGAGTAAAAAAAGCCCATTTCGTGCAGTGTGGTCACATGATCACATTTATTTCATAACAAATTATATATAGAAAAAATTGTAATCATTTTTTTTGTAGCTATCAATATTTATAATTTTTGTTTTTTTTCTGTCAGTGACACAACATAAATATGATGCTTTTATCAATGTCAAATAAATCATGTACATAGTAATCAAAACAAGTTCTTACCTCTAATATGTGGATAAGGGCAATACGAAGTGATGGATTCTTTTCGCACATGGCATTTAGTAAAGATTCTAGATTTCGGCTTATGGTTAAAGACTAGAGGGGAAGAAAAAAATTTAAAAAATTGAAAATAACAGTTCAAAAACATACACACACAAAAAAAAGTCTTGATTATATACAGAAAAATTTACAATATGTCACATACGGCCAATCAGTGCTTAAAATGGTAAAAGAATTAAAATTTGAATTACAGCCTATTCATGAAATTTATGAGAGAAAACATGAATAAAACTTTTTCTTTATAAATGAATAAAAACAGATTTAATTTTCAAAGAATTATCATCACTAAACATGAATCTATTCAAACTACTGTTTCTATCTTGTTTGTTATAGTTTTAAAATTTCAGCTTTGAATGTCTTCCTGTATGAGTTTTGAACTGAACTCCTTTCTAAGCTGAATTTAATTTATACTTCATACTTAATTCATTGTTGTAATATCCACTAGGCTAGAGTCCTAGAGGACAATATAACTGGAATTTGTAGCCTTAATGTCTCTTTTTCCTAATCAAAGATACTAGGAAATAAGGCTGTAGCAGAAAGAAAATCGTATTTTTGTTTGGTGTGTAAATTAACTCGACAGTTATGGTTGACGCATATTTTCACCCAATGAGGATGACTTATCCTATTCAACCCAGACCATTTTTCCGGGCAGGACCAAATTGGGGAAAGCCTGCCAAACTCTCTCTTCCTCAGAATATTTCGAACAGGACAGACATACTGTCCACTCCCTTCATAGCAGCAGCATCACAACACCATGAGGAAAGCCATCTAATTTATGGACCTGTCGAGTCTACTCTCTCAGACCAAGGGTTCACAGTTGAATATGAATTAAATGCATTTAATCTGCCACACACAGGAACACCTTCATTTTGCCTCTAACCTTAGCTATGTCTACTGCGACGTGTAATTCTGCTCAGACATCTAGCTACTTCATCTCTGGGCAACATTTTCTGGAGACATTCATGCTCCTCTCCCACAACAACCAGGACCACACATTCATGGGTGACTATATCATTTCTGTCCTTAACCAGCATACACGACCTTTGCTACACCTATGGCGACCATATCTCACTCAGATATTCAACAATGCCTTAATGTACCAACACACATTTCGCTCAGCTTCTCAACTCCATAACTATTTCCTTCCTTCCTTCCTTCCTACAAGACTTGCAGCATAGAGGTACCCTTTATTCACGCTGCCATTAAAACTATCATAAAACCTTTTCGATATCTCATTCCAACTCCTTTATTTACCAACAACATTTATCGAGGAAATAACAACACGTAACAATATTTATTCGCTAAAAGGCATTTAACTACATTCCTTGAATTGTAGCATACAACACTTTATAAGTTTAATGAAAAAAAGCCCATATATGCACACAGAAGCAAGGCCAAAAATAGCCTTGGTACCTGCTGTCACAAGGTTCAAGATTGCCTAGCATTTTGTCTTGCCCAAAGACAACAATACAGCAGAAGGAGACCTCACAGTCTACTCCTAATCCCAAGGTCAGGCATGTGGGCAAATTTAAAAAGTCATTATGACTGTCAGGTTGTAATCATTAAATGAAAATAAGGACATTAATTTGAATCAATAAATGTAGAATAAAACATAATTTCCCTAAAATATAAACATTTTTTTAAAGGAACTTCCAATTAAATATTTTACATTAATAAATTTAGGTATTTGCATTTTCTTCTTAATTTCATTTATTTATTTATTTTACAAGTTAATTTTTTTTTTATGCTGAAATTATTTATTCTCATTGTTAACTGAATAATGAGTAGTGGTACACTTGTGCCACATTCCTTTTTATTATAGGTGATGTACTTTTTGATTGACTGTTCAAACAATTTTCAGAAAAAACAAAGCTTTCACTTACCGGATCTTTTTTGAGACTGTAGTCAATGGCAACTTGTAGAGTTTTCCCCAGAGAATAAACATAAATCTGTAAAAGAGAATAGAAATGAAAAATAAATAAATAAAATAGAAAATAGAATCAAGTTATTGTCTATTTGGTAAGATCTATTTGGATCTGTTATAATGGCCATTTTTCTGCCTGAAACAAATCTTAGAAATTTTTTGTTACATGATGTCCAACAATTTTGAAGAGGAGAAATGTGTCTCTGAGAGAACTTGATTTTAAGATCTCTGGTCTATAAAGACATTGTAAGCATTTGGTATAACTTGAATATTATCATATAACAACTACTTCACGTTTGTCTGTCTAAGGCAAAATTTGATTTGTACAGGTATTTTGAACTTAATTTGAGATAATAGTCCTTACCATTGTTTGTAAAAAGAAAAAAAAAGTTTTCAACATGTGATTTACATTATCAGAATTATTCATAAAAGTGAAATTAATTTATTATTTTCTTCATTTTATGAAATATACATATGCATTTTGACTTTAGCAAGAATTCTGTGATCTTGTGAAACAAAAACAGTCACTTTTGAAAAATATTTCTGTTCAGAAAGATCTTCACATTTTAATCAAATACAAATTAAATGGAAAGGAAAAGATTGTGATTTTACAAAGTAAAACCAATGGATTTGAAATATTCTAGTCAAGTATTTTTTGTTTGTTTGTTATTAACTGAAATCATTTCACATTATTTTATAGTAAGTAATGAAAAATTTACTGGACAACATTCTCTACTTTCAATGGAAGGGAGTTTTAGAGTTTTCTTAATCTTGGTTTCGAACATTCAATCAAGAATGTCCAAGACATAGACATTTCTTTTGAAATATTTCATCAGCTGCTGCAGGACAATCATTGCTTTCACTGCTTTCATTGTCGTCTAGAGGTCCAGGACAAAGACATTTTTTGTGAAATGTTTTGTCAGCCATGTTTAAGCAGTCATGTCACAGTAAATTCAATCTAAATATGTTTTTGATGAAAGTAAATGGTATTAATTTTTTCTTATTAAACTTACCCTTTTATGAATAAACAATACTTTCTTCTTTCAGGCGATGGCATTGAAAGAGACTTTTTATCGGGAATGTGAATTGTGGGAGTGGGGAGAAAAATTGATTAAGAAATAGGAAATTAACTTATCTCTTACCTCAAGAAAGATGAAATTCTAAAAAACAATCCTAACTTAAGCATTTAATGGTGGTTCTTGTTTGTGATGAACAAAAAGAAAAAAAGATCAAATCTGGTAGAGTTATCTTTTAATAAGAGTAAGCATTTTAGATTAGGATAATCTATTAAGAATATCTGGAAAATGTCTGGATGAAAGCATTAAAGCCACATTTGAATATATACAGAGTGAGCTTAATTTGTTGAAAAGATTTCTTATCAAGAGGTTCATATCAAGCCAAAAATCTATTTTTGGAGCAATCTTTTTGGTTTGTACTTATTTGTTTGTGTCCATTGAAGTTGTTCTCTTGATATACTGGTAAAATCATTAATAACACATTTATAATTTATTTCCATGAAAGAATTTTAGAAAATAGAAGATATTTTTGAAAACATGCACATATTTAACCAACTACTGACTGTTAATCAAATATTTCCATAGATTAATAATGGGTAGAAAAAAAAATTATTTTACTCAACATTTATTTTTCAACATAATCTCTTTTCTTATAAATGCATTTCAGTAATGAATTCTAACTAAATAGATCAAACATTATACACTGAAAGTCTCACATAAAAATTCGGCAAAGATTGTACTCTCTTACATTACAAGTGGTGGTGGGTGCAGCACCTTCCCCCTAGAAGTGTTGCAGAGTTTTCATTAAGATAGATTCCAAATATATCCTTTGGTCAAAATGAATCAATATTGTTGTTGTTGTTGTAGTAATAATAACAATAATAATAACACCTTGTTTCAGAAAATACCAGAAAGAAGGCTGTAGAGTACAGTGACCTAAACATTGTGATAAAGATAACAAAATGAATCAATATATAATAACAACTTCTTGTCTTAAGAATTTGTAAAAAATAATTGTCTAATTATCTGACTGTAGATAAAAAGTAGAAAGATGTTTTTGTTTACCTTTTCAATTGCAGCTTCTGACATAAGAATTCCAGTGTGAATTTCTGGTGCAATAAAATTTGAGACATTTTTGGTTTGTGATGACTCACTAAATTGGGCCCTTCCATTTGGACACAGTAACAATGTGTCAAGGGATATCACGAAATTGGCTATACCATCTTGGATTGCTTCACCTGCAAAATGTCAAAAGAAATTTTTTTAATTATGGGTAAGAGGAAATAAATGTAAAAAAAAAGAGAATATATTAAATGGTTTAACTTTTCAATTATCATTTGAAATTTTGATATGAAGGATTTTTACAATTCAATATTCTTTTTATCTATTGTCTTTATATATTATCAGTAAATATTTTGAGTGATATATTCTCTGACATTTCTTAGTTGTGGCATCTGGTAGGATTTAGAAATGATTTTCATCTTTTTTCTTTTTGTTTTTCACTTGTAAGAAGATTAAGTACTAAAAATACAAAAAAATATCAAGTGACTTCTATAGACACTTCAAAAATCACTGGCTGTGTTTCCTTCTTTTTTTCAACTATAAAACATTGCAACTAGCCTGATCCACTCAAAGGCAGCAAAACTCATTGGAAGTTTAAAAATCTTTTTTTCTTTCAATTTGCAGTTGGTTGAATTAGTGGATATGAAATATATAGATATAAAGTGCCAACTGCATTTGTTTAACAGGATAGACCCCCTTATGACCCCCTCCCCACAAAAAAACAGGTAGATAGTCAAAAAGCTAAATACCTAAAAATGATTAAAGTGGACATGAAACAGGTAAGAAGTCAGATAGGCATTAAATTAAAAAAAAGAAAGACAAATAACCTTCCATGATCTCTGCAAATTTTAGCAAAATGTTCATCTGATTGATGTAATACAGAAAAATCATTGACATTTTTTTTTTTTAATAATTTCAATGAAAAGGTCACCAGAAAGAGAGAGAGGGAGAAGCAGACTAACAAAGGAAGATCCCAGAAAAATGAATGGAATAAAATGATTTGGATTGTGGTATTTTATAAATATGTTTTTTGTTTCAAAAATTCAATAAAATAACTTGGATGGTCATTTTGTTACAAAGATGTGTAAGGGAAGAAAAAAATTCAATTATGCAAATACTATAAAAATAAGTAAATAAAAAGTAATGGCAAAGAAAAAAAAAAGGATATATATATATATATATATATATATATATATATATATATATATATATATATATATATATATATATATATATATATATATAATAAAATAAAAGGATGTCAGAAGTGAATACAGATGTAGTCAAAGACTAGAGATAAATGTCACAGAACCTATTCTGATTTCTGAAGAGAGATGTCTCATAACTGAATCAGATGGTAACCTTAAATTCATATTAGATAAATTAGGATTTTCTTCCCTTTGAACCCTGTGCAATTGCTTGTTGATGCATTCATATACTTATATTTGTATTTATAATAAGGGTACACTTAGTGTAATGGTTATCATTACAGGAAATGGAATTGGTTACCCAAGTTCAAATCTTGGATGAGTCTGTGTTTCACTTCATGATAATACCTTTGGGAAAGGCATGAATCAATCTGTTTTCTCCCAGCTATGAGTAAATAGTAGGATAGACTATTTCTTTAGTCTTGGCTAGGCAACCAGTCTAAGAGAAGGAAATATCAGAATTCAAACCAACTTTAATCTGCTTAAAAATTGACCTTGTGTCATGTCCTGTCTGTGGTAGAGGGGTTGGGTAAATACAAAGACTTATAATTGTAAAAGTATTAACCAATGATTAAAAGTATTTTATTATTATAATTTTGTCATTATATCTGCACAATCCAGCAATGGTTAGTGAAAGTTTTTTTTTTTTTTTTTTTTTAGATTTCTATCTGATGACAATATTCTTCTGAACTACTCTGTAATGCAATTCCACCATTTTTGATTAGTCCCATCACTAGTCTTTGAGACATTGGCAAACAAGATCTAACACCAATTGGAATGAGTGTTCAACTTCTTTCTTCAATGACCTTACAATACTAGAGATGTTACAAAGACATCCATTCTCCATATCCTTTTCAATACATTGTAAATACAACTTTAGGTACTGCCAAACATTAGATATATGTGTTTCTCCTATTGCAAACCTTTATACAGACATATGCAGGTACAGACACACACAAAGGCTTGGGTATATATATATATATATATATATATATATATATATATATATATATATATATATATATATATATATAATTTCTGTTTGTGAAGTATTCATTTCTATTAAATAAAAATTCAACAAAAATATTTCCCAGTTTTAATAGTTTAGAACTTTGTAAGAACACTTAAAAATAAAGTTCAACATCAACATTGAATATCTTTCTAAAATTAATAGTAACTTATTTTCTACAACATGATGTTGGATTCCTATTATA
>OY757937.1:22740770-22778270 GCA_963585895.1 Sepioteuthis lessoniana | reverse complement strand
CAACTTGGAATTTATTAGGTGGGAAAGTGCACCTAGATTTAAGTGAAACACATGTTTCTATGGCATGTGGCCTGACCACCATTGATGTGGTATGGACAGGACACTTCTTATTGTAATGATTTCCATACTTATTAGAAGTGTCCCTTAAATCACAATATCTGGTTTTATTTTTTTTTAGCAGAAAATCTAAGGGAAGAAGAGGAAAAGTAAAAAAGAAGAATAAAAGGAAAAGGGAGAAAAGAGAATAAGTAGAAGGAAGAGAGAAGAAAAGAAAGAAAGAAAGACACAAGAGAAAGGTGAAGAAAAGATAAAGTAAAAAAGGAGAATGAAGACGATCAAGGAGAGAGAGAGAGAGAGAGGATTAAGACTGAAAGAAGAGAGGGGAAATAAGGAAGAGAGAAGAAAAAGGAGGAGAATAGCAAGAAGAGCAAGTTGAGGAAGAAGGGAAAAGGTGAAAGTGAAAGATGGAGGTAAGATTTGGTTTGGTTTGGTTTTATGGCATATCAACCATTGTAGGTTATTTAATGCCAAAACCATTTTTATACATATAAACAATTATATTTCAAACAATTCATTTTAGTATAAGTAATGTAGAGAAGAGAAAAAGAAGAAAAAAAGAAAAACAAGGTGGAAAAAAGAGAAAAATATATAGTCACAAATAAAAAGAAAATTATTATATATAAAAGTGTGTGCAAGGATTTTCAATAGAAACTTATCTTAAGTGTGTATTCAGTGAATATTTTGCAAAAACGCATGCTAGAAACTTTCGCAAGCATCTATTACACACACACACACACATGAGGTCATTCAATAAATATGATGAATTTTGTCTATGAAATTGGCAAGAGGAAGCACTGTTCACAGATGCATCTTTTTTAAGAAGATCAATGGTGATGGGTCCTTTCATATTCCAGAAGACTGTCAATATAACCTTCTTTACTGATTGTAATACCCAAAACTTTTTCTTTACAGGAGAGTTAGCGTCTTTCTGACTCAGATTTCTAGTGGCAAACTAATGTTTAGCCCATTTGTAGAACAAGCTCCTTCATACACATCAAATCCCCATCATCATCATGTCGTGCCGCTAGCACGGATATCTCTGATCCTCTCTCACCACTTCTCCCTATCATTCATCGCCTCTGGCAGGTCTTCAGGGCTGCATCCCATATCCTCACATAGCTGCTGTATGTATGTTTTTGCTCGGCCATATGCGGTGGTCCATAGGAGTACATCACTTATGAGCTCGTCCTTGCTTCTCCAGCAGTGTCCTGTGTGTCTGGTTTGTCTAACTTGGATAGTTTTCGTGATGGGAGGCAGGTGCCCGTATAGTTGGTGCCTTGTGGGGTGTTGTCGCCAGGACTTGTTCAATATTCCTTGCAACATTTTTGTGTAATTGCCGTCTAGCTTCTTCTTCAGCCGTTTAGTTAGCGTCCAAGTAGTGCATCCATATAGCAGTATTGATACGATCGCTGCCAGGAAGAAACTGCGTTTCATTTTATCGGTTAGGTCTGATTTCCATATGATCGAGAGCCTATTGATAGCTGTCCATGCCTTCGTTAGCCGTGTGTCGATGTCTTTTTCGGTTGATGAGATGCTGTTTCCTAGGTAGGTGAATTTGTCTACTAGTTTCAGAGAGGTTCTGTCTAGTGTGGAAATGTTGCCTGTTTGGTTATAGCACATATATTCAGTTTTGTGTGTATTGACATGGAGGCCAATGCCTGCAGCGGCTCGTTCCAAACTATGCAGTAGTGTTTCGCCTTGGTTGGGTGTATTTGCCAGTAACGCTATGTCATTGGCGTAGTCGGTGCTGGTAATTGTTTTTGCGGGGTACCTTCTGCTTCTTTTCTTTGTCAGCTCAAAGCCATTTTCCCTGATTTTGTTAATCGAAATTCTAAGCACGTAGTCTAGACAGATGATAAAGAGGTATGGGGCTAGCGTGTCCCCTTGTAGTATTCCTGCTACAATGTCGAAGTATTCTGTGTCTCCATCAAATATGTCTCACATCAAATATTCTTCTGTAAATTTCATTTGATTTGTATCTCTCAGCCACCAAAAATCTAACGACAGACTCTGTTCAAGTCTGGAACATTGTTTGATTTGCCACTATTTTGTAGGGGAAGGTGCAATTCCTTTCCCTGGATTGCTACACTTCACCCTTGATAGGTACCTTATAATGCAGAGCGTTAAGCAAGGTAGCATCAAATACCATTTTTTGAGTTTTTGGTATGACTCAACCTTGGATTGAGCTCCAGCCGCCTGGGCCACCTGGCAAACACTCTACCCATTAGACCAATAGCCTATATACAACACACACACCTTTCTGTGGTGAGACCACCTAGATTAATGTGTTTTCATTAGGTGTGGTATGAGTGCATTTCAAATAAGCTGTGACTTATTTGACCAGCTTGTTTGTTAATGTGGATTTTTTCACAGTGTTATTTTTAAGGGGCAGTTTTACAAATCAGCAGTGAGTTTTTGTTGGATGGATACTATGGCATGCCCAAAAATGAATAAAATCTTCCCTATAATTAGTATCTCTGGTGATCATATTGCTCAAACATGTGAAACTCTGAGAAATGAACAACCATTAATATTGCTAAGTTTATTTTTTTTAAATAACTGAGGCTTTACAAGAACTTTACTTTAATAAAAGGATTTAGGACTTTTATTTTAGAAATTTTCTCATACTTTTTGGTTAAGTTTTACCCCAAAGAATCTCTTACTTGCTCTCTCTCTCTCTCTATATATATATATATATATATATATATATATATATATATATACACACACACACGCACATACATATTACACACATACATACGTATATATATATATATATATATATATATATATATATATATATATATATATATATATGGCTATTTCAGTCTGTATCTTTATAGTTATAACAAAAATAAATAAATAAATCTCTATAAACAAAATTTTGTAGGTAAAACAACACAGGTGGTTTTAATCTGAGTCATATATTAAAGATAAATAAACACACAGAATTGAGAGTTGTCCTAATGATTATCAGCAGTGGATAAAGAATGAGTAAAAAGAAAATTATAATATATACAAGAGCTTGCTTAAGTTTTCAGCAGAAAATCATTTTTAAGTGCGCATTTTTCAAAAACATGTAGACAACCTTTTGCATGCACCTATAATTTACAGACAGACAGACACACTAATGGCATTAGTGTGAAATGAAACACAAAAAGGCTTTAAAAGAATTTTAATTTTGTTTGCTGATTCCATATTTTTTGCCAACAATTATTATGTCATCCATAAACAAAACAATGCAGTAAATCCTCTAATTTTTATCCATGCAAATGCTAATATTTGAAAATGTCATTCATACTTAGTATGTTGGAAAAAGTAATCTAACCAATGATTTTAAGGCTAAACTTAATGTGGAATTCTTTAATATATGAGTCATAAAGAAAACATGACCAGCAAAACGAAAGTCTAAGGAATTTGCCCTTTTGAACACAGTCCCAAGAGTAGCATTTTTTTGTTTGGATTATTTTTTTATTTCATTTTGGACAGATCTGACGAATTGTACCAAAAGAAATGTTATGTTTTGCTTCTCTTTTTAAAAATGCGAGACACTTAAAAGTTTAGACAATGTTGCACAGCTCAGGAGGCTGGAGTTGTAGAATACACTGACTGCATTTCAGCAGTGGGGTAAGACCAACGAGTGTCCTAGATTTGACACAAAAAAATCGGATGGTGAGGCTCCAGTAATGCTGGAGCTTTGGGGAATGTGGAGTACCCCTTCACTGCCATCACTCCCAGGTTCACTGGCCCAGAGTGGTAGCACCTGAAAGGGTCCTATCTATAGTTCAAATAGAAGTGTTTTTTTTAAAACTGAGTACTAACAAATGACTTATGCTACATTGAATTGTTTGAAAAAGCAAAAAAACCAAAAAAAAAAAAACCCCAACAAAACAAAACAAAAAACAACCCCCCCAAAAAAAACCCAACAAAAAACAAAAAACAAAAACAGTTAAATCATTTAACTGTGTGTAAATAAATGACTGATGTTCAGTTGAATTGTTAGTGATACATACAATACTTGGAACCATTCTACTTTGACCTATGCTAAATTGGATTGTTTGAAACAGAACTTTGATTATTTAATTGTATGTAAACAAATGACTGATGTTAGCAATACTAGGAACTATCTAACTTTGTTGATTTATGTTTACAAATCACATATATCTAATATATATGAATAAACCAGATTTGGCATTAAATAACCTACAATAGTTGATATGCCACCAAACCAAACCAAACCAAACCATGTTGCAGTGATCTAATAAAAAAAATGTCATATCCTTTTTTCTTTTTTCTTTTTTTTCCAAACCAAATTTAAAAATTTATTTACGTGCTTATAAGCTACTATAATTACCAGAAATTTTAAATTTCATTTGACCAAAATGATTATTTAATTTACTTATATACCAACTTGCAAAATATACTGACAGAAAATAAAATTGCAACATTTGAAGGATGAAGGTGATTTTAACCTGGGTACAGTTAGTTGAGACTGCAGAATATGCTGACTGCATCTCTGCAGAAGGGTAAGAAACTCCCTACACAAACGAGTGTCCTGAGGGGGAAAATTCAGTTCTGGAGCTTTGGAGAAAGTGGAGTACTCCTTCATTGCCATTACTCCTAGGTCCACTCTGACCAAGAGTGATAGTACCTGTTAAGGTCCCATCTATGGGTTAAATAGAACTATTCAATCATTTACAATACTTAAAGCCATTTAGAAGTATTAGTGTTAATAATACTTGAAACCATTTAACTATGTACAAACAAATGATTAATATTAAATAAAAATGAATGATGAAAATTAAATTGAATTATTAGTGTTAAATAACAATACTTGTATTGTGTTAGTATAGCGCTTATTCAAAGGCTAGCAACAACAAATAAATGAATTAATATTGTTTAATTCTAACAATTTATTAATCAACACATGAAACAATTAATAACAATACACAGTCCTCCCTGTGTATAAAGTTGAGTTTAAGGGACTTACTGGTGCACTGAAGAAGATGTCTGTTATCTTAGGATTGTCTTTCTGAGAGCTTTTAACATCCCCACCTCACGGAACGTCTGGTGGAATCTGTCTGACTGGATTTCAATTTTTGCGCCAAGACTTCTGGGCTCATCATGTGATTAGAATATCCAAACTGTGTGCAAACTAATAAGCTCTGAATCATTTTAAAATAATGCTGCCCACAAACTTTTGCTTATAAATCATATGTATAAACAGGATTTGGCATTAATTAACCCACAAGGGTTGATATACCATGAAACACAACCAAACCAAACCAAACCAAACCAATCTAATCTAGTACACCCCTATGGAACCTATGCATTTATATCTGTAGATATATTTATTTGCAAGAATCAAACTAGATTACTTGTATATTCATCTTTAGTAAATTGAAACATATTCAGGATATTCCAATTTTATTTTCTCTTTATGTAATGTTTTTAAATAAAAAAAAACAAAATCAAAAAGGCAGAGCTTGCCTTGATACTAAACAAAAGTGATAATTAAAAATAAAAAATACTTTTTGAAATTTATAGGTTTTTACACAACAGAAATGTCCCAAAATAGTAAAAATGAAAGTCTGAAATGAATTTAATATTTAAGAAATTTAAAAAAGAAAAAATAGGAAGAGTAAAGCTGAAGAAATGGATATATACAGAAATTGGGGTGGGAGACCAAGGACAAAAAAAAAAAAAAGATAGGAAAAAACATGTGTGTGTATGTGTGCATGAGTGAGAAAAAAACCCCAACCCCCACCAAAAAAACAAAAAAAAAACAAAAAAAGACAGAGAGAAAAGAGCAGAACAGAAGAGAGTAAGCAAAAATTAGGTAGAAAATGAGAGAGAGAGAGAGAGAGAGAGAAACTGGTTGCAAGAAATAATCTGCTAAAAAATCAAGGAAGAATGGTAGGTAAACCCTGAGAGGCAGTTAAAGTGTGAAAATGGAAGTAAACTGCTAAGAATGGAGAGAACATAGAAAGTTTCATAGGTGAAGAACAAACAGAAAAAGATTCTTTTTTTAAAGTTTAACAACATTCTGACTCAGGTCAAGTTTCAGCAGTTCACAGAATGTTAGAAAGAAGCAGATCAGAGATTACATTTTTAGACTTTTTTGTGGGGAAAGTCAGATTCTAAGATACCCCCCCCCAAAGTTTTTATTCAGTTCATGTTCCAAACAACTTCAGATTTTTCAAGTTTGTTAAACAAGAATATAAGAGCAGATAACCAATACAAGTCAAAGCTTTACAGCTGGAGGAACAAAAATCCACTAATGGCTGTTTTAGATGTCTCATATTTCTACAAGACATTTAAAAAAAAGTGTGTGTACGTGTAATTATATTATATTTTTAGCTAAATTTTATGAGTCACTTGGGCCAGAAAAAGTGGATTAATATGATGATAGGCTTCATTCATTTTCGATGTTAAAATATAGGGACTATTTCAAAGAATATTTTGTTTTAAGCATATTAACATTTTAAAAGTAATATTAAATGTAATAGTGTTTATCAAAATTTTAACTTTTTCTTTAAACAGAAATAGCTTACCATATATTCATTGGAAACTATCTTCTTGAAATATAAAAATAATTCCCTTAAAATAATTCTATGTGAAACCACAATTTTTTCTTAAAGTTTTAAAAATCATAATTTCTTCAAATATTAATAATTTTCTTTAAAATATTAAAACACACATGAAATATCAATATTTTCATTCAAATCAAAAATAGTTTAAATTTTCATGAGAAAAATGAGTGGAATTTGTAACTCTGTTCCTTGAAGTGATTTTTCCAGTACTAAACATACAGAACTACACACACTTACCATATAGGTGCATAATATTTATTAAGTATAGATTTATATGACACAAAGCAAAGGGGGATAGAAATAGGGTAGAAAGATCGTGTTGCTTCAATCTTGCAAGTAAGATGGACCTGGGCTGTCTGACTTGAAAATCAGCATTCAAGGTCCTAGATTTAAACACTGGTACCAGCATGAGACATGCAACTACCAAAGCCAATAAACGAATCAATACTATACGATGCACATACCTTCAACTATCTATGCCAGAACACAAAAAACATACCTGCTGTACCCACTAACATGTATATGCAAACACACCCAACTGATAGCTGCACACACACACACACACACACACACACACACACACACACACACACACACACACACACACACACACACACACACAGCCATATTTACTTGCAACTATATCCAGCCACCCTGCACATACATATGACAACTCCCATCCTCATCATCACAAGTCTATGAAATCCAGCTATCTACCAATGCAAATGAAGAATTAAAAAAACATTTCTATGTATAGAGCCAAGGTAGAACTGAACTTTCCATTCACAGAATCTACAAGCTATCCAAGAGTCTGGGTTGTGAATGAGGTTGGCAGTGTTATTTCCTGTTTTGCTGGGTGGGATATATGATGTAGTTAGATTGCCTTGCCTTACAAACCTTGGGAAACAAAATCCCTTAGTTGTTTGTTTATCATATACAGACCCTTCAGGGAATCCCTTCCATCTTGGCTCCTTCAACAAGAAACAGAAGGAATTGTTGCTTATTTCCCTCAAAAGATACCGACCAAAACTGGTTAATTTTGTTTTGCTTTCATTTTGACAATTTCTGTGCATATGTGTTGGATTGCTTGTCAGTACTCTCTTGAGAACTGTTCCATCTGCTTTCTAAACCCAAAGCAAACTCATTTTGTACTTTAACTTTAGCTTGACGAATTGGATCTCTTAAATTCATAGACTTCTAATGAAGATTAAATCATGCCAGATCAGATCATTGTGAGGGTATGTGCAAAGACATGGAATCAATTGTTTATCATAAAGTATGCAGATGGGATCTATTAGTTTTATGAGGGTATCAAAGAACCCCTTCAATACCATACTAATACATGAAGTAATCAAATATGTTCAAATTATTTTTTAAATCAGAGATTTAAATGAACCATTGCTATTACTCAGACTAAAATACATGTCCTTGTTTTTATCACAAATTTTCAGCTGATTCATTCTTTAGCCATCCTTGGAGTAGATTTTATGTTTTTTTTCTTCTGTTTTACAGATGGTTCTAGATATGTATATTAAATATTCTTGCAGATGGAGTTGATCAAGTAATTTCTTTATAGAGAATGGACAGTATAAAAAGACTACATACAGAATTTAGTGCTATGTGGATGCTTATGTTCGGAAGCTGGATTATTTTATGACTATTATGAATTAAAAATATATCATCTCAAAACTTCAGATAACTTAAAGTCATGCAAGAAGTTTTCCTGTAAGTGGTTTTGTGACCAAGCCTGTATAGACATTGTTACAAGCTCCTGTATAGTTTTTTCAAAGCTAGTTTTTTTTTTAAATAATTCCTACAATTTTATCTGAAGAGCCAAATATTTTGCAATAAAAAGCTGTAAATAAATATGTATTTGGAATATTTTATTCAAATTCTAAACAAAATTTTCATTAAAGAAAGAAGAAAAAGAAAATTGTAAGGAGTAGTATCTTCTCACACAGGAGTATGTTAAATGTGGTTCACATGAGAAATAAAACAATATTATTCAGCAGGCCATATTTATATCCACAAGTACAGGGACTACACTCTGATCATCAGTAGACGTGCAAAGAATAATACTTTGCATGGGTAATACATTCTTATACAAGCAGAAGTTACAGGCAGTTGAACAAAGAAACAGAAAAAGTCACTGTTCATTATATATTAATACCATTATAACTACTAGTTCAACTTTGCTCTAGGGATTTGGTGCATTTCATAATGGATGAGGGAGGAGAAGAGACAGCCTAAGTAAAACTAACTCTCCTCCATATTTATGTATCAATGTAGTATTTGAGTTGTAATTAACAACTTTATTTTTTTAAATTTAACTAAATTTTCAAAACGAACAGACATACATTGAATTTCCACTAACTCTATTGATGTAGTTAGTTAAAGATCATGGAATGCAGTGACAGTTTATAAATAACAGCACTTATTGATAAACCTCCAAGATTTTCTATTGACTAAATTCTGAAGATTATTTTCATAGTTTTATATTCTACTAGTTAAACACATTAACTAATTTGTGTGTATGTGTGAGCACACACACACACACACACACACACACACACACACACACACACACACACACACACACACACACACACACACACACACACACCTCCCTTTCCAACTGCTCAACTTATTCAATAGTACTTTAAAATTTTTATTTTTTCCTGAATGAATAACAGTGTGAGGTTGAGTGATACTGTACATTGCTATGGATTCTAGTAGAAAGTGGAAGCATTCACCTAGACTCCTGTTTCACTAGTGATCACAAGTGCTTACATCTCTTTCAAACTTCATTACTATTACAAAAAGAAAAGCAAAACAAAACAAAAAGAGACAACACCTTTTATAAGGTTGCTGTCCTTAGTAGTTAAAGTTAACACTAAGACATTTTTCTTCACTTTATGACAGGCCCCCATCATTACAAGCAGTGAAGCATCTGTCCCCACCCCCCAATAAGACTGCAGCCTAATGGTAAAAACATTTTACAAATTTTTTTTATGTTAGATAGATACCAATATTGACTTTTTATCCTGAATCTTAGATTCTTAAATAAAAGAATACTGGGTTTTTAATGTTGTTATTAATGATGATTATATTCTTTGAAAGTAAATTCTACTTTGATTATATTTCTAGTCCACCTACAAAAATGATATTATTTTCAAAGAAATTTAATCTTTATATTTTTTAACAAACAAAACAGAAAAAAACCCACAATCTTTGGAAATTATTTCTCTGTAATTATTGCTAAACTGAAATTGACAAAGCAACAGTATTTTGTTAAATCTCCCAAGTATCATTGAAAACAAGTAAACAGATTGTTATTTCTTTTTTCTTGGCACATGAGCCCCACCAACATTTCCTCGTTTTCTTTTACTTTCGCTAGAGGAGACAGAGAGGAAGAAGGTGTTGAGGGTGGGGGCAGATATTCACACCTATTGCTTAACATCCCTCCAACTCTTGATAAGACTGACTCATCTTTATAGAACAAAACTCTTAAGTCTCAAAAAGACTGTTTCTATTTCAGGATGAAGACTACTTTTAAGCAAAGTTTACTCAATGAAACAAAGGATCTTTTTCAACTGCCCAAAGAAATAGTCACTTGTAACCTGACAGTATAATTAATGCAGACACTTAAATCTTTTGGTATATTTAAAGTTAACTCTTTATTCACCATAAACTCAAATTACAACAAGGCACTTTCTACTCAAAGGTAAAGCTTAGTGGGTAGAGCAAAGAACGGCAAGTAAAAGTTATACTTTATTAATTTATCTATTAAACTTAGCTTAATTAAACACAGAGTAGATTGGTAAATAATTGGGATGGGAAGATTGTTGTGCAAATAAAAAGTTAATTTTCTTTTTAATTTATAAAAGTTAATTTTCCTTAGAATAAAAGATATCAAGATTCTATTATTTCTAGTGGAATATTATACAATTAAAATGGATATTATGAGGAATTATCAAACTTTACTGTATTGAAATAATTAGATCTTGTGTACATATTTATGCTATTTTATTTTAGTTGCAGAGTTTTGTAATAACTAACATTTGGACTGATACAGAGATCAAACCCACCACTATTACTTTGCATGTCTCACAGTTTTTTCGAGAAGGCCTGTGTTTTGTATTGAGAAAAAATAGGATTTAGGAACACTAATATAATGTCAGTTTTTCAAAAATACCAGTCGAACTAATTGTCTGGCATCTTTATAAAATAAAAAAAAATATGCACAAAATGAAAGAACACTAATTACTAGTAGAATAATCAAAGGTTTTAATACAGAAATACAAAACATTGATGTATCAAATACCGCCCCCCCAGAACCCCCTCTCTCTAATATTTTTTCCATAGACATCATCTGCATTTGTATTTATTATTACTTTTCTACTTTTTGACATAAGTTCTTGATAGGGTTGACTGGAAAATCAACTTGGCAACCTATAGGTAAATAGGTCATTTAGCCTTGGTATTTCAACTGGTGTAGGAAAGAGTAAGTCTGAATTCAAACCAGCTGTATTCTGCTTAAAAACTGACCTTTTGTTGTATCCTGTCTGTGGCAAAGAGTTTGGTAAATACAGACTGATTTTCAAAACTGGCAGATCCTCTTCAAATGGAAGGTTGACAAAAGAGAAACTTATATTAGTTGATGGTACAACTTAAGCCTGATCATTCATTTTAAAATGTTTATGCATACCTAGTAAACCAGTAATTCATGTTGAAACTTATATCCCAAAACTGATATTACTAGCAATCAATTGAAAATTTAATCTATGAAATTTGAAAATATTCAATTCATAATATAAATATAATCACTTTTGTTGTGATTAGTATGCATTTTTCTGTGACGTAAGTAACATTTCAAAGTGGACCATAATATGTAAATTGTATTGAGTTCACCATGTGTCATAACAGACTAATCTTATAAAGGAAGACATAGATAAGAAAGAACTAAAAAAAGAATTGACAAGTTATAAGAGTCGTGATGAAGCTTAGAATAACCTTTTGACTAAAAAACACTTGATTTGAAGCTTCATCAACACAAAGGACTTAGATAAATTCTGAGTCATTCATTTTATTGAAATAGCTGGATAGATGATCACTTGAACTTTGTAAGGTTCCCAAAATAATAATCATTGTTCATTGTAAAATATTTCAAGAGGTATTTGACCCTTTAAAAGATGTTATTCTTGGTCTTTTAAAACAAAGATCAGATTGAAAGCAGAGAGAAAAGAGAACTCTTTCCAACTGGTGAGAAAATAGAATTTTTCTTTTATTTTTCATTTCTGGTATAAGAAATATGAATGGCTGAAGAACAGAAAAGGAATTGTTTTCCACATGTACAAAATAATAAAAGCAAAAACTATGTTGCCTACATTTAATGACTCATAAACCTGACAAATATTAGAGACATTATGATTATGTGTGTGTCTGTGCATGTATGCACCACACACATGAATATATGCACCACAACCACATATGCAAAGGAAATGAAATGTTAATAACTAACACACCAAAATGAGTGTCCATTACCAGTTAACCTAGACTGGGAGGGGCCATGGCAAGATGAAGAAAACTAAACTGGACAGGATTTGCTAATTTAAATCAAAACTACTGACCTCCTCCTGAAACAGAAGGTTACGCTATGGGAGAGGCCAGCTAGAAACAAATAAATAAATAAATAACAACTAGTTCTGGTTAAGTAATAGCATTGCCATGGCAACAGTCTTTTAGTGGGTGGTCTGTTGAATATGATATAAGTATGGGGATAGATATTGAAGAGACAATAAAAAAATTCTTATTTGTCAGAAATTATACATATTAGGATGATTTTTATAAAAAATGATGGGCTTTTTTTTTACATATAGGTTAGCTGTTTTAATCACAGTGCTGTATCATGGAATTTCTGTCAAAGATTAGAGTGTAGCATTTGTAGCAGTAAAAAATCTCAGTTATTTTAAAAACTATAAGATATAAAATGTGCAGATGAAAATAGTTATTTTGAAAAGTACAAAATTTAATACTTCCTCAAAAATAAATACAAAATAAGAAAAACTAAATGCATAAATACATAGTTATTTATTTTGGAATATATTTAATTGAATTTCCATGGATACTGAAAATACATTCTGTTCCTAGGCAGGGTTCATAAGTTCTACACTTTCATCTTAGTACAAGTTACTGACTGGAACCCCCCCCCAAAAAAAAAACCCTGTTAATTATATAAATATATTTTTTGGTAAAACTTGCAGCAAAAGCGGTTAATAAATGATAAACCTTTTATGGCTTCTTGGTTGAGGTTCATCAACCTCAAGTCCATAGGATGCAAAGATTTAGAATGAAAGTAATAGCAGGGACCAATCAATGTGTCTATTTTCATGTATAAGCCGTACTGGATTATAAGGCATAATATCAATGAATATGTCTATTTTCATACATAAGGCATACTGCAACTCTCATCAATGTTCAGTTGTAATACATGAAATATAAAACAACACACTCACTTTTTCAGTTTAGTTCTCTTCCACAAATTCATCAAATTCTTCATCTTCAGTGTCTAAGTTTAACAGTTGGACAATTTCAGGCAGATCTCTTTCATCATTATCCGAGTCAGTCTCAGAGAGATTACATGTTTTCCTAAAAAAGAAGCACCAAGAAGGACCTCCTCAAAAAGTCGTTGATCTTCATGACACATTCTAGTGCTGTTGCCTTGAGTTGAATAGAGACTGTTGAGATGCTTCTACCTGTTGTTCTCTGTTCAATAACCCACTGTTAAATTTTGTCCTCTAACTGTGGCCATTTAGCTTTGTTCCTTCAGAAACTATTTTTGGTCTTCTTTACTTGGTACAGGTCATCTTCTTGCTTCCTCCACTTTCATTCCATTGATTCATTAATGTTGAATTCTCTCGAAGCTACCCTAATCCCATGTTCTAATGCGTGACTTAATAGCCTTGAGTTTGAAATCTACTTCGTAAGCATGTCTCTTAACAGGTGCCATTTTGGGGTCCTTATACACATGCTCTAATATTTACCAGTATGTTGAAGCACAATATGTATTACTCCATGAGGCTTCTGCAGTAATGTTCACAGAAATCGACATTTTGCCCCCTGCCCTCGAATTCAGAAAAAATATTTAAAGTGAAAATTACAACATTTTAACTCATTCAATTCAAAGAAAAGAGACTAAATTCTAAAATAAAAAAAATTTTAAGAGAAAATCTTTATTTTTATAGACTTCAAAATTGACATTAAAAACTTTATTTTTGAAAATAAATTCCCAAATCAACAGCAAGGGTGTTCTTGTGGTATAAAGGTTAAAGCACTGGATTGCAGGATTGTAGTAAGGGAGTTTGAACTGCATTTTCGTTACTGCATTCACTTTCAGACAAACACACTTGGGAAAGGTATACCCCCCACCACCACATCCTCACAACTATGGATCAAATAGTACCACAACTGTTCTTCTACAAGGATAGATTTGGCATTAAATAACTCAAGAAGTTTGATATGCCGCTAAACAACCAAACCAAATCAAATCAACAGTACGAGAGTGAAACATTTTTATTTAAATCCATCATTAAGACCCCAAAAATAAATGAAATATACTAAAAATAATTCTATTTGGACAAATGACATGAAATCTTTTAAAATTATTAATTCAATCATTAATAAACAAAATTGTGATATTTGAATAATTACCTTTTCATGATTATTAATTAATAAAATCCGATTTAAACAAGCATATTGAAAACCATGTCACCCACTGTAAAAATTTTCAATGAAAAATTATGTCCTCTTGAAGGAAATTATTTACACAAGAGATGCTTGTCTGTTGATAGAAGTGAAATAAGTTTCATGTCTTAAATAAGATAAGGCAAAATTAGCTAAACAGACGATTTTTTGAGCGCTGTATACAATATAAAATTGACTTGAGGTCAGCAAGTACAACCAGAATTGATAAATAAGGTGCATCAGATTATAAGGCACACTGTGGATTTTTGAGAAAATCAAATGATTTTAATTGCGCTTTATAGCCTGAAAAATATGGTAAAAATTCATTCAGATTAAAGATTAAATAGATTAATTCAAAGGTTTTGAGTTGGGGAAAAAAGGTTGAAAGTTCGCATGAAATAATATGAATTTCCAATAATCAAAAATCAAACCAGATAAAAAGGAAGGAAAGGAAGTTTTATTAGAAGCAGAAAAGGAAGTAGAGATTTTTGCTTTTTTGTTTTGGTGAACAAAAATATAAAGGTGAAGTGGCATAATGGCCATCACATCAGAAGAAATGAACCTGGCAAGCTGAGTTCAAATCCAAGACAAGGCTCAGTTTCATGTCCTTAGGAACCTATTTCTTCTCGCTTAAGTGTAAAGAGTAGGGCAGTTATAGGGTTTCTAGCTTGGTAGGTAGGCAGTCTAGTCTATGAATTCAAAAATTAGGTGCCATAGAGCTAGTAACTCCACCCATAAAAACCTAGTTACTACTGTAACTTTTTTGGTTGGTTGGGTTTTATGGCATATCAACCCTTGTAGGTTATTTAATACTAAATCCCATTTATACATATATATTAAACACATATGATTTGTAAATGAATCTTTTGGTAACATTTGTTTGTACACAGTTAAATTGCCATGTAACACTAACAATTCAATTTAACATCAGCCATTTGTTTGCATACAGTTAAATGGTTAAACAGTTCTATTTGACCGATAGATGGTACCCTAACAGGTACTACCACTCTGGGTTAGAGTGACCAAAGAGTGATAGCAATGAAGGGGTACTTCACATTCCTCAAAGCTCCAGGACTGAAGCCTCACCATCAAATAGTTTAGTGTCTTGTCCAGGACACTAGTCAGAGGAGGGACAGGTCTTACCCCTTTGCAGAGATGCATCCGGCATATTCTACAGCCCCAGCCAACTGGGCTTGCTACTGAAACTGTGTCACCATCACTTATTGTGGCTTCAACTCCATATCTCACAAAAGATTCTTGTAAATCAGCATAGGAGAAATATGAAAGAAAAACTTTTCCTTTATTATTTACCTGATCTTATGAACTTAATGTCTGAGATTAAAGAATAAGCCAGTACAATAATCTGACTGCTTTGTTAATCTTCAAATTTCCATTATAAGGATTCAATTTTCGTCACAGCAAAAATGGCACATTGTAGCAAGGTTTTGTTAGTGCAATAGTGTTAAAACAGTCCAACTTGGAGAATAAATTTCCAATCCAATTTGCAATAAGTTTAGAGTTCACATTTATGCTCACTCTGTTCATGATAAATTTCTTAAAGGTGATAACAATTAAACAATAATTACAGAGTGCCTCCCCCTATTTATTTAGTATAAATAGGATTCTATTTGACATCAAGTTTAACAGTTACCTAAAGTGACATTTAAGCAAGTTTGTATCTAAATGACTTCTTCTTCAAAGTCTGATTAATAGTGTCTATGTATATAAATGGGCAAGTAAAGACATATGTAACACACACACACACACACACACACACACTGCAAGCACTTGTACAACTCTATGAATCACCCCCCTCCTCATGTAGAGATAAAGAAAGATACATACAATGATATTAAGCCTAAATATTGATTTTTTCTTTTAAATGATCAATCAAAAATAAGCCCTGTGCATATACTAAGAATACCCCAGCATTCCTAAAATAAACAGAATAAAACATGTTTGTGTACACATCAGTATCACCAGAAATATTTATTTTATCAATATTTATACATTTCCTCATTCTACAATTCCTTTTTTCCATTCAAACTTTCCTTGGCTTTTCATGACTTTCCTTCTTGTAGCTTTCCCTTTAAGTTTCTTCGGTCTCTAAGCTCAGAGTAGAGTCATTTGGCCTCTGTTATATGTAATGTTTGGGAGGCTCTAAAATAACTTACAGGTCCCAGCTGATAGTAACACCTGTTGTTTGTATCCTTTACTTTGTGTGTGTGTGTGTGTGTGTGTGTGTGCACACACACATATATAATTTTCTCCTTCTTATATGTCAATGACAGCTTGATTCTTGTGATCAGATAAGGGTTTATCTAATGAGACAAGCCATGTCATTAAAACAAAGAAGCACAAACAAGATTGCTATTAATAGTAAAACGTAGAATACTAGTTCCACTTTTACTGATATGAAAAGAAAGAAGCCTTTTTGTGGCAAGGCAGATTTTCTTTTTTTGGTTTTAATCTCTTGCTTAAGTAGAAAGCCTAATACAAAATTATTTGCTGATAGGATCTTGGCCAAATATACAAAACAGAAGATTCTATTACAGACTGACCATGTGAAGAATCTAAAAGTTTGGTATGTTGCCAACAATTCTTTTTGTTCATGGAACTCAAGGTAAAAAAAAAAAAAAAAAAAAAAAAAATTTTTCCCTTATTTTCTGGAGGAATGATTTTGATTTATTGATTTAATAGCACGTCAACCCATCTAGGGTTATTTTATGCCTTAATGTCAGAGAATCACATTCATAGTATATTCATATTGTGTACTGGGTGGAACGATAAAATTGTCGCCCTAGAAAAGACGACATGATTCCATTTCCATTTAATGAAAACCGGTTTTCTTTTTTTGTTGCAGACCATCTACTAGTTGGCCAGTTGTGTACAAATCCCAAGAGCGATAGGAGCCTTCTATCATGCCTGAAAGTGATACAATGTTCAATGAGCGAGATCAGAGATGCGATCCAAGTTATGACAAGACCATTGCCTGCACCCTCAAAATGCAAATCCGGACGGTTCAACGTGCCCAGGGTGATGAAAACAAAGTTTCCGGCTACGGTTATGGTCTTTGGTGTGGTTTCAAATGAGGGCCACATCATGCCACCTCACATCTTCGAAGTCGGTTTGAGAGTCAACACCAAAGTGTACCTGGATGCACTGAAGAGTGTGGTGATCCCCTGGTGCAATCAGGTGGCCGGTGGCAGACCCTGGGTGTGGCAGTAGAACTCGGCGCTGGCCCACAAGTCCAAAGAGACCCAGGCTTGGCTTCAGGAGTGCTACGACTTTTGTACCCTTCTCTCACTGGCTCCCCCTCCTCCCCTGACCTGAACCCGCTGGTCATATGTCAAGAACATCACCACACATGACCTCCCACAACACCAAAGCCAGCCTGATTGCCACCATCTGCCGAGTATTCACCGAGCTCCCGCTGGCACTTGTGGAAAAGGCATGCTCCCAGTTCCGGATCCGTATTGGGGTGGTGATTGAGGCTGAAGGTGGCTACATTGAATAGATGTCAGCTCTACTACATAATCAAGTTACCTGAATTGATTTTTTTCAATAAAAGTTTTAAAATAAAGCTGTAGTGTTGTTTTCTTTAGGATGACAATTTTATCGTTCCACCCTGTAGTTGTTGAAGAGGATTTCTTTTTGCACATGGTCCTATCAAATACAAATAATTTTTAAACAGATCTATTTGACCCATAGATGAGACCTTAACAAGTACTACCACTCGAGGTCAGAATGGACCTGGGAGTAATGGTAATGAAAAGGTAATTCAGACTATCCAGATCTCCAGAACTGTAGCCTCATGACCAGATGCAGTTTAGTGTCAAATCCAGGACATACTGATTTTGAGAGGTTTAAAATATCCATTAAGAAATAGAAAAATACTGGTGAGCAATTTGACCCATGAATGGATTGATGAGTTAGTTCAATATCCCGAAACTTTTAGGTAGCCCTTTATCTAAGAGATAAAAAATGGGGACAGTGATGTTAGATTAAGGGTTGGGTAAGGATGTGAATGTACTTTTATCAACTTCATATTCATCAGCAGAATTACTTCTTTCAAAGCATTTTTTGCCTGCTGGGTTTACAAAAAAACTAATTTGGGAGAGAGAGAGAGAGAGAGAGAGAGAGAGAGAGAGAGAGAGAGAGAGAGATGTGTGTGAGGAGGGGGTAATATGTTCATCAGTCTTTTTTCCTTGTCTATCAAGACAAAAAACAAACTTATAACTCAAATTTTTTCCAGCTGCTTAAATGTGTTGACTTAACTGCTTTAAATTTATAATCTGAAAAAAAGTTGGTTATCAAGTTAAAAAAAAAAAAAAAAGAACTTTCAACATTAACTTATCAATGTTTGTAGTTTGTTCCATTATCATTCAGGCAACTTACTAATTGTATCTTCACAAAATTTAAAAAAAATATATAACAGAAAAAAATAGTGTAGATGATTTTTGTGATCTTCAAAGAAATTGAAATATTTTTGATTAAGAGAATAAATGGTACCCAGAAGATGCAATATCTGCTGAATAAGACAAATGAACAAAAACTTCTAAATCAAGATGTAACAATTTTTAACTGGTCATCAAAGAAACATGCAGAGCTCTACCAGAATCATTTGTTTTGTTTTCCAGTAGGAACTCATAGTAGAGGATTCCTTTTCAATCGTATCGTATACATAATGTCATGTGCCGAGTGGAAGTGAAAGAAGACAAAAAGCTGGACAAATACCAGGACTTTGCCAGAGAACTGAAAAAGTTGTGGTGCATGAAAATGATAGTAATACCAATTGTAGTCGATGCCTTTGAAACAGTCTCCAAAAACCCAGAAAAGAGACTCGATGAACTTGAGATTAGAGGAAGAATTGAATTCATCATGGCCACAGCACCACTAAAATTAGGTAGGATACTTAGAAAAGTCCTGGGTGCCTGAGGAGACTTGCTGTCACTCAGACACCAGTGAAAAACCATCAGTTAGAGGTGGTGTAAAAAACTTGCAATGAGTAAAATAACGACAGACAAAATTCTCTGGGATTTTGAGATAAAAACAGATCACCCAATACAGGCCAGAATAACATGGTGAGTTTTAGTTAATAAAAAGAAAAGAATTTGTCAATTGGTAGACTGTCATTTCTGCAGATTACAAAGATAAAAAAGGAAAGATTGAAAAAATACCTGAATCTTGCAAGAGAGCTAAAAAACATATAGAACATAAAGGTGACAATAGTTGGAGCCCTTAGAACAATGCTAAAGATCCTGAAAAAGACACTGAAGGAATTGGAAATCTGAAGAAGAATTGACATTGTCCAGATAACAGCACTACTAAGATCAGCTGAAATACTTAGAAGTCTTGGAGAACTGGAGTGGAGACTTGCTGTCCAGTGAAGGTCATCAGTTACTAGTGTTGTGAAAACTCGTACTGATAAGAATTTGCATTCAGTTTCTTGTGGTTGAAATTAAAGTTTCAATTACATATAACCTAATCCCCTTCAAATTTGCACTAAGTATTTGGCTTTTTATAAATTAATTCTATAATTGGCATCTTAAGAGTATTATCCAAATATCAAGCATCATTACCATTGTGATCATGTGCAATGAATATACTTTATTTATAGAATTGACAGTATTAAAAACACGTCAGCAGATGTAGTTTCACAGATTGTGTATAAGATATCATCATGCATTTGCATGTACACACTAGCTTTACCACTTTTGTCAGTTTTAAATATAGTATATATTTAAATATAAATTTTTTTTGAGTTTTTAATTCCAAAGAATTTAAGATATTCCAGTATTGAAATACTTACAAGATGATAGTTAATAAAGACAGAAAAGATTAATTTTTGGGTTGGCACTATGTACTAGAAAAAAACAAGCAGGTACTTCTGAGGAGAAATTTAATGAAAAAATCCCCCCAAAACATGCACAGATCTCATGTTGCTAGGAAAGTAGAGGGATATTGCCAAGTAACTCCTGTTCTAGAGAAGGGATCTAGCATGTCACCTTGATGGTTCTCACTGTCATAAGATTTCAGTGAAGTCAGAGATTCTTTGCTCTTATTTGTACCATATATTTTATACTTTTATATAAAGGAGACGGGTTCTGTCAAGTAACTCCCTTTGCCTTAAAGTAAGTAAGGGTTGAATATACACCAACAGGTACAAGATGTCTTGTGAATAGAGATCAGTATGAAATTAATTAAGTTAACAAACATTCTAGAATTTATAATCAAAAAAGAAATGTGATACAATCTTTTATATTTTTAACCTCAAAAGCACAACTTCTGCTGTGTGGATTCTGTAGATCCCAAAGGTAACTTAAGTGTATAAAAATAGATAGAATTACTAGGAAAGTAAATGAGGGACATTCTTAAAAAAATACTGGATTGCTGCTGCCTGTAGGGGATCTTTGATCAGGAAAGATTTATGAGAGGAAAAAATACCCTCAAAAAACAAACCCTACAAGATAAATTATACACCCAAAGAAAGTCAAGGATACAAACAGTAAGAATAAGAATGCCAGACTGAAAAAATTGTCAAAAGATACTCATATATAAAGTTGATTTTTGGTCATTAATCTATGATATATCTTTTGCATTTACTTGAGTAATATTCATAGATCTGCTTGAGTTTTTTTTTTTAAATCAACGAATAATCTGCTTCTTGTATAGGTCAACTTGTTTTTGAGGGTAATGAAACAATAAATTAGGATAATGGTACATCATACACTTAGTCACTTTGCACTTTGAGATGAAGCAGGAGATCGGACCAAGGAACAAAATCAATGGGATTGAAGCATTATTTATTGGTATGAAAAATAGTAAATATTGAAGTAAATGTTGATTATAATATCAGGAAGAAATTATCAAAAAGTTTTCAATTTTTTTCTGCAGATCAGTGCTATGAATTATGATAAGAGTTAAGAATTTCCATATTGTGATATTAGTAAGTTATAGTAAGTTAGTTGACCATAAAAAAAGTAAGTTTTACCTGCTGAAAGTAGTATAAAAGTTTTCATTATTAATAATTTGTATATATTGTGTCTTCATTATTTACTGATAGCAGTTAGTGAAAAAAGCTTCTCAGATAAAATGTTGTAAAGCTGAACAAGACTGATTTTAGGATCCTCTAAAAATTGAGGATTTAAGGTCCATTAGAACTTTAAATCTTCAAATCTTTTCAATCAAGATAATGGTGTATTATGAAATTTTAAAGTTGTAGCTGTTCCTTTTTTCTTGAAAAATATGATTATCAACAAAATCAACAACTTTTATTGTATGAATATGGAAGTATAACTGAACAAGATGGCTACACTTAGGTTATCTGGATATGAAGACAGATAAACTTTTGTAATTGCTTTATTCCTTGTGTACCAGAATGACCAGATAGCAATACATTTCATACTAAGTAATGGTATGTCTAATGAACTAATGATATCATTTCTTTATTTTTAAGGAAGGAGGCCATCACAAATTAACAAGCTTTTCCTTTGACTGAACTTTCTTTTATAGGCTCTGTAAGTGAATATCTTTCATATTATTAGCTAACAGTTACTTCTAACTCTTTCCATCATGCATGAATTTTAGTTTAATAAAACTAGAACTCACATAGAGGATTAACTAAATTCTGGGAAGAAAAAAATGAATTTAAAAAATTTGACTCATTCCTAATTGCATTGTGATTTTAATTATAATTGATCCAAATTAACTCTTTAACATGTAATCACTGTCAGAATTTATTTGATTAAAAAAAAAATGTTTATAACAAATGGTAATTGACACAAGATTTTAAAAGAGAGAATTGGCACTTACCTCTGAAAAAGAGGTCTTGAATTGCTTCGGCACCTTGGCATAAGACTCCCCATATGTCTGCCTCCCTCAGTGGGGCTGAGTTCTCAAGCACCTCACCCAAGGAGACGGGAACACTTAAAATTGGCATTTTGTTAAATTTGATTCTCCGATAGCTTTTGAATTCTGCAGGCTGAAAAAGAAGAATGTTGAAACTATGAAGAACATAAAGTATCAAAGGCAACTGTCAGAAATCAAAAAAATAAAAATAATATTAAAAGAATAATAGATAAAAATCATTCATAAATCTGTAGGAAGTAAGGTAATTTGTGATAATAAAGTTAATGAGTATTAGAGGAATTTAGGACATATTTTTAAAGATGATGGATCATTATCATATTTAATGTAAGACCCCCACCCCCATTTACATTTAATATACATCTGTGTTGTGTGTTTTAGGCTAGGTACAAGTATTTAGGTAAACACTAACCGACCAGATACTTCAACTTCACATATAAGACTACTGAGTAATATTTTTTAGGCATCAAAAACAAAACAGGGAGGTCTTATATGCCATAAAAAATGGTACCTTTTTTGGAAAAATCAATCATCCATCTTCAGCATATTTTTTTGCTTGATATTTACAAACTATTATATATAAATTATTTCAAGTCAGTCTACTTTTTATCTTGGAGATGCGTGATAAACTAAGCAGGCAACATTTTTACTGTAATTTATTCAATTAAATAGTGAAACGAGTACAGATAGGACTTTGCTTTGATAAGTGGCGATGATTTTATACTTATTTTTTGTCACTATCACTATTATTATTATTATTATTATTATTATTATTATTTACTCCTTTGTCAATTTTTCACATCAACGTTAACTAATGGTTTTCCACTGGATTTTGAGTGATAGCAATCTCCTCAAGTATCTAGGACTCTTCTCAGTATTCTGGCTGATCTTAAAAATGCTGTAGTCTGAATGGTTTCTATTTGTCCTCTGATTTTTAAGTTTTTTAGTCCATTCATCAACCCTTTGGGGGTCGTTCCAAATACACCAACTACAATTGGCATCACCATCAGCTTCATGTTCTATAGCTTCAATAGCTTCTTCACCTCTAGCAAGGTCCAGATATTTATCCCTCTTTTCACATTTTTAAAATTTTTCTCTGGTCCGCAAAGGTGGCAAAGTCCACTATTCAGCAGGTTCTTTTTTGATGACCATCTCTAGGTCTGGTTGAGATTAGGTGATTCCTTTGTATCTCAAAGTCTCAGAGAAATTTGTGTATCTCATTCTCTAGGTCGGATTCTGGGTTGTGCATATACCACTTGTTCATATGGTTAAATTTAAATTTCTTGCACAATTCCCAGTGGATCACCCAGTCATGTCTAGTTTAAAACTCTTTTTGTGCTAATTTGCTGCATTTGTTTATTATATGATTGATTGTTTTGTCTATCACCACATAACCTACACTTGTTATTTTGTTGTATCTGATCTATTTTTGCTTTAATGAAGTTTGTCCTTATGGCAATGTTTTGTGCTGCTATTAGAAAGGATTCCGTAAGGTTTCCCTTTCTTAGCCATGTCCAAGTCTTTTTGTGTGAGATTTTGCTTGTTTGTCGCTTGAAATATCCGTACAATTGTGTTATTTACCATTTTTGTTTTCTAGTTATTATTGTTTTGTTTATGTTGTTTCTGGTTGCTGTAATTAACCCTTCTTTGTTCTTTTATATAGTCTTTGAGTTGTCTTATCAATGTATCGACGCTATCTTCAATGCTGGCAAGTCCTCTTCCTCATTTTTTTCTCGACACATACAGCTTATGTCATCTCTGGGCTTATGAATCATCATGAGTTTTCTTATTCTTTGGTCCATTTGTTAAAAGTTATTCCCTCGTCCATTTTAAGAATGGTCCTGAGTATCTTACAAGGGGGACAGCCTAGGTGGTTATCCTTTTGATGAGGTTTCTCCTATATAGTTTGGTTTCAAGTAGCTTTCTCATTCTCCTGTAGTAGTATTTCTATTTTTTTTCTTTCAAGTTCACTTGTTTGATGGTATCCACGTCCAATATTCCCAAGTACTTGTAATTTTCTTTTTCTTTGAGCATTCTGATTTTTTTCCTGATTTGATAGTTCTATTCCTTCCATCATTTACCATCTTCTGCTTCCCATTATTAGAATGGCACATTTTTCTATGCCAAATTCCATCACTATATCCTAACTGTATATCCTCTCTGCCAGTTATTATTATTATTATTTTTCTTTTTCACTCTTTATAACTTTTTCACATGAGTTATAACAGATGGTCTTTCACTTGAGTCATAGTGACAGAAGGTCTCCAGAACTCTTTTGAGTATTCCAGCCCATCTTAACAATACTGTAGTCTGGATGGTCTTGATTCTGCCTCTGATTTTCAAGTCCTTTAGGGATTGTTTTAATCACACTAACTACAATTGGTATCATTATCACCTTCATGTTCCACAGACTTTTCAACTCTTTAGTAAAATCAAAGTATTTGTCTATCTTTTCACTTTCTTTCATTTTCCTTAGAACAGCAAAATTCACAAGATGACAAGTTCTTTTCTTGTATATTAACACTAGCAATTGGGTGGATCTGTTTATATCTCAAAATCCCCAAAAAGTTTGTGGGTCTTATTTTTTAGGATGGATTCTGGTTTGTGCAAATACCATTTATTAGTATGGTCAATTTTAATTTCTTGTATAATTCCCAGTAGATCACCTGTGATGCCCAGTCTTGTATTCATTATTATTATTATTATTATTATTATTATTATTATTATAATGATGATGATGATGATGATGACGTACCAAACACATTTAGTTTAAAAGCTGGAATACTCCTTAAGTAGGCCATCCCTTTGAGTAAATAAGTATCTTTATGTAAAGCCAAAGGAGGTCTAGCATCAAACAGCCAAAATAATAAAACCTTTTCATTTTTTAATGGAGAAAACAAATCTCTCCATCCCCCAGAGAAAAATAAATCAAATAATAAAGGAGAAAAAAAAAGATATTTTTAAGCTTTTCTTTCCAGTACTATTCCTGCTAATTTCCTTTCAAACTGAGATAATGTCAATCACAAAAAAGTTGGTGAGTGTTGTGGCTTGGGGACTCTAAATTATTTAAGCAAAATCCATATAAACTGGGCACTGAGTGAGGAACAAATTCTTTAAACTAGCCATAGTGCATGCTATTAATTTGATCGTCATAACTTTATATCAGGCATTCTAGATACTAAGCTTATTTTGGTTTGGTACAGGGACAATAATAGAGAACCTAGTGTGGGTCAAATTCACTAGAGTACAAACAGTTTGTGATACTAAGTTTGCTAACTATGAAATGCTCCTCACAGTTGAGTATTGGCTACAGGTGGAAAGAATTGACTCATGTCCCAGCCATAATGCAATCCAAATCAACTAAATCAAATTAAATAAAGCTTTCTCAATGTAAAACAGATAAATGGATTTTTTAAGAATTTGGTCAACTCTTTCCTCTGAAGATTTCATTATTTTAGTCATTTTGTCATCTTGATTATTCAGTTCTTTAATATTATTACTAGTAGAATTTTTTCTAATTTTTAAATGATAGGAAAAGAGATGAGATCAGCAGTAATATTTGGAATATACCTTTATCTTTTTGTCAGAGTAAGCCAGACATTAGTCATGGCTCTCTACAGCTTTTATCAGTATCAGATTATAATTGTATATCATCATTATCATTATTAGATTTTACAGCAAACATTTTAGTCTCTTAGTAAATATAGGATATTATTTTTGAGCAAGTGGAGATAGCTGTTTTTAGTCAAGGAGATATTCATACACAGAGAAATAAAGGTAATTATCTATATCTTTCTATCTATCTCCGAAGAAGAAAATCTAGATCAGGCCAGGAATTGTTCATTGCTTCCAGGAATATATAACCCAGTACAAACTGTTGCATGTACTTAGAGAGAAGATGAGCATTGTCAAGTAATCATCATTGACCTGAGAAATACTATAAAGGAAAATACCAGACATTGCATCTTAATCTGATTATAACTGTAGCATCCTATCAACAAAGCTTATATATATATATATATATATATATATATATATATATATATATATATATATATATATATATAAGCACCTTACAAAAAGTCCAAAGTCTAATCTGTACAGAAATTAAGAGAGAAACCTGAATTAGTTGTTCTAGTTTAAGAAGTGCCAGTGTGTTGCCACACCAAAAATGTTGAGTTATGGCTCTTCTTTCTGGGTGAGACTTAGAACTTTTTGAACCCATATATGAGAGAGAGAGAGAGAGAGAGAGAGAGAGAGAGAGAGAGAGAGAGAGAGAGATTTGCTCTCTGCAGACTTTTTTTATTCTCAAAGCTTAAACCCACTTTGAAACGCAATTATTCCAGACAACAAAAGATGGAGAAAAATGTACTATTAGACCTGCAAAACCATCATGCAGATTTGTAGAAAACTTTCTAGAACTGCAAAAGTACTCTATGAATATTGTATGAACAGTGGAGGGGCACTATTTTGAATGAGAGAGAGAGAGAGAGAGAGAGAGAGAGAGAGAGATTGACTGATTTCTTCAACACCTTATACATATCTAATAAGATGTATGCAAAAGGTTAGAAAAATTTTTTAAAGAATCTATATTGAGTCTTCAGTTTTTTGAAAGAGTCCTGCAAACTTTTGCACTCACCGAATATAATAACAATAATGACAGTCACTTTTTATTTTTAATGAAAAACTTGAAAGCCTCATTACTTTCGAGACAATTAGTCTGATAGAGTCTTGAACAACTTGGAAAACCAATTACTTCCAAACTTTTAAATTACATATGGAAATATACTGCGATGGCCTGCTTCATCACATTACTTTTTGAGCCAGGAACAGACAACTTTTCACTTTCTTTTTTGCTTACATAACAGTAAATTCAAGAAGTCTACGTCAATCTTATTAAAAAATTCAAATTAATCTTGGATTCTAAGATATTTCAACCTGTTATAACCACGTACCAAATTTAAGTACTTCTGTTTGAATACTTGGGAATAAAAGCACTCATCCCTTTTCAAATGATGGTCTCTTTTGGAGACAAGCTGTAACAGTAACAGTTCTAGCACTGGAATATATATCACAGAATGTATGCAACACATGACTTTCATTCAGCATCTGTTGAGGGAACGGTTGTGTGTGTGTGTGTGTGTGTGTGTGAGTGAGAGAGAGAGAGAGAGAGAGAGAGAGAGAAGGAAAAAGACACTTAAATACACCATTCAACCTCCTTGCAGATGACTGAGTCATTAACAAAATGAATATCACTCTCATAATATTAGTTAGCGAAGGTCGTCAAGAAATATCAGTCTTTTAGTAATGGTAGCAGTGCTACTGATAGTAGCATTGGTGATTTATGATAAGACACAGCTATACAGTGAACTGAAAAATAAAAGGGTAGATAAGTGAACACATAGGCAAACTATTCTTCTATGACTACTTTACTGCTCATTCAGTTGTACTAATAAAGGCTGTTATACCCATTGTTAACTTTGATAAACTAGTCACAATTTTATGAATGAGATGGTAGTGATTTCAAGGCAATTATTGAATCTTCATCAATTGATCTTTACCATCAATACAGTGAAAGACTGACTGCTACAATAAAAAGATAAGCTTGATTCAGAATTTTTTTGAGTTAATAATAATCTTCAAAGAGGTGTGCATGGCATAAGGTTCGGTTTGGTTTGGTTTTATTAACCATTGGTGGTTATTTAATGCCAAATCCATTTGTATACATTATAAACAGTTCTATTTCAAGCAATTCAGTTTAGCATAAGTACACAGTTTAAATGTCAAAAATAGTTCTATTTCAAACTATTCAGTTTAATCAACAAAGTTAAATGGTTCCAAATATTGCTATGTATCACTAACAATTCAATTAAACACCAGTCATTTGTTTACACACAGTTAAATGTAAAAATGGTCCTATTTCCAACAATTCAGTTTAGCATAAGCACAGTATAGTTCTATTTGAACCATAGATAGAACCCTATCAGGTGCTAATTCCCCAGGCCAGTGAAGCGAGGAGTAATGATAATAAAGGGGTACTTCACATTCCCCAAAGCTCCAGCATTACTGGAGATTCACCATCAGATTGTTTGGTATCATATCCAGGACACTTGCTAAGGGAGCTTTACCTTTCTGTAGAGATGCAGTTGGTGTATTCTGCAACCTCAGCCAACTGGGTTATGGATGGCATAAGGCTTATCACTGCAGGAAATGAACCGTGTTCAAATCTTGGATGTTGCTATTTGTGTTTCACTTTTTGCTAATGCCCTTAGAATCTATCTATAATGAATTTATCTTTACTACTACCAGTTATGAGTAAATAGTAAGGGAGACTGGGTTCTCTAACCTTGTCTACAGACAAATTAGTCAAAAAAGAAAAATCTGAATTAAAATTTCCTACCTATGTGTTCATGTAGAATCAGATCAGGGATCGTTCCTTCTTACTGGTATTGTATGTAACCCAGTATAACCTGTTGCATGTTATATATGAGAAGATGAGAACCACCACTCTCATTGTCCTCAGAGATGCCAAGAGAAGGGATTGCTCAGCATATATATATACATATACATATACATATGTATCTTTGCTGGGTAATCCTTTGGAATGAAGTTCATAGATTTGAGATGTATTGAAAGTAAACGACTGTTTTTTATATGATTGGCAAAAAAATTAATTGAAACAAAAGGCTCAAACCCAAGTAACTTCCATCAAGAACAAAGAGAGAATTAATAGCTCATATGTGAAAAGCATTGGAAATTATCATTGTAGAAGACTGATTCCTACCTATGGTAGGAATCTATCTCCTACAATGATTACTTTAATGATTACTTTTAGAAAAAATATTAGAATTAGTTTCCTTCATTAAATTTTGACAAAAATTATAATCTATCACATACTGAGTTGAAACTGAATCTTAATAGCTTGTGTCCACCAGTTTTGAAAAGTGATTGAAAGTATTTACAATGAATAAGTATTGTAGATTTTATTCATACAAAAAGTCATTCTTATCAGCCGATGAAAGGAGAATTTAGAAAAATATACGAAAACTTGAATTGACCATAATATGAATAAGGTAAGAACAATATGACCTGTTGTTCCTTTTTTCTTCAGATAAATAAATAAATACTTTAGGATACAAAGTAAATTCCTAAATGTTTAATGTTGGAAATATAATGGATATAAAGATCATTTGTTATTGATATCTAAATCTTTCTTTAAGTTCTTTTCAAGTCTCCCACTTTGTTATTTTAAAAATAAATTTTGATAATTTGCTAAAACAAGTCTAAGTTTGGAAAAATGCAACAGCTGAATTTTAAGACAAAGTTGTAATTAATACTCACTTGAAAGCCATCTGTTGTAGTCATTAAACTTAGTGTTGGGTAATCGTATTTATATAACTAATTGTAAATAAATGAAGAGGAAGTACTCTATAATTAGTATTTGATAATTATCTTTCCTTGAAAAATTATAATGATTGGGGCAATTTTTGCTGAATTATTTGTCATGTACATAGAAAAATTAAATCATTATAATATAGATTCCCCTAAATATTTTGATAATCTTTGTTGTTTTGAATGCAATATTTTAGCTGTACATTTGAGCCTTTTTTTTTCCCAGAAGAATTTAGCATATGAAAAAACAAACAAACAAAAAAAAACACATTACAAATTTGAAGTAGCCCATATCTTCTTAAAAAGACATAAGAATGCATTGGCTGTAACTATGCATTTAAAACAAATGTGATTGGATTGATTGATTGATTTTAACGGCATATCAACACATCTCAGATTATGATATTAGGAAATTGCATCCATATTTACATTTTTTGTGTATTTCATTAAGAATTCATTTTTTTCTTTTTTTGCACATGACCCTATCAAATACAAATAAAGTTTTAAAAGGGTTTATTTGACCCATAGAAGAAGTATTACTACTGCTGGTCAGAGTGGACCTGGCAATGAAAGAGTACTCCACACAACTCAGATCTTTAGAATTGGAGCCTCACCATCAGATGCAGGTTAGTGTCATACACAGGACATCCCTTTTGGAGGGAGAGAAGGTTTTACCCCTCTGCAGTGTATACAGTCCCTTTGATATGACACTTTTTGTTGTATTCTCATATACATGTTCATGCAGCATCATAACGACACAATAATAAAAACAGACGCACGCAGAAAGACGCAGGAAGACTTCTTTAACAAATATTTACCTCTCACTTTATTGCAAGGGTTCGAAAAGGTTGTGTGGGGTTTTATTGTGAGAGGGAGCTGGAGACCGAACATAAACTGTAATATTTTGACCCCACTGTTATGACCGTCACGTTGTGTCTTTCTGGTTCTCTAGAGCTGCTCAACCGGAAGCCTAGGGCCCACACTGCTGGATGCTGGCTTTCTTTACTGCATCTTATCAGCATCTTCTCTGGACCCCAAACTCCACCGGGGTTCCCGAGGGCGCCCTCGGTCGGGTGTGGCTTTCCCTACCACATCTCCTCCCCAACTGTCTGGAACTCTACTGGCAACTCCACTGGCTCGTTGAACTCAACTGAATTATATAATTGTTCAACGCCCACTCAATCTTTGAAATCGAATGTTTAATCGTCATCAAGCAGAAATAACTGTCATGCAGTTCAGAGGTCACTCTCTTCTGGTGCATCAGTCTATGAGTGTACCATGGGAATTTTTTTAGCTCGTCCCATTTCATCAACCAATTTCCACCCACGCGATTTCCTTACATAACTGCCATTGGAATGTGTCACTTCCTTCCAGTTCATCACCTTGAATGGCATTTTGCGCGGGCCGAAGGTCAAAATATAACATTTTGTCTAATTTTGGGAGTAATGGTAAATATTTCTAAGAATTTCAGGCTATATTTATTTTTCGTCACCTGAGAATGATTCAATCTACAACTTATTTTATCATATTCAAGCTTGTCCTTTAATCAGCTCATACAAATTATTATAGATGAAAGATTTATTGTTTCAAGAATTTTCAAGTAGATGTCAATTTTCAAGATGTGGTATTTAACTATATCTTATCAGATATAGCATGTGCCACTTGTCAGTTTAACAAGGGTAGGAACAGAACAAGCAAGGCTAAAAATAATCCCTGTACCAGTCTCATTAAAAACAAAATAAAAACATAATTTTTGAAAATGTTCTGAGATGATCCAACTTTCTTCTAGATGCTCACTCATTGGCCCCATAAGTTTAATGAATAAATATTTGCTTATCAACGGGTATTGGTAACGGGTATTGCCATAGGAAATGGAATTTGTGATCTGAGTTCAAATCCTGGACAAGGTTTTCATGTTAATGACCTTGGGAAAAGCATGAATCCATCTGTCCTCACAGCTATTGGTAAATAGTAGGCCAGACAAGTTCTTATTAGGCAACCAGTTTGTGAGAAAGAAAACCCTGAATTTAAACTAATAGTACTCAACTTAAAAAGTGACCCTGTGTCACATCCTGACTATGGTAGATGAGTTGGAAAAAACAACAACAAAAAAAACAAAACAAACAAACAAAAACCTGCTTCTCAGATAAGCACTGGACTCTTTCCCAGGACAGAAGTAAGAAGAAAAAAAAAGCCTCAGATGGAGTGGAGCTTCTTTGCCATCAGCAATATACTAAATTATAACAAACTCCCTTGTTTCTTTTAGCTCATATTTTCTATCTCTTTCTTTGCTCCACTTCCACAAATAACAGTAAATTACCATTTTTGTATAAAGTAATAAACAACCTCTGCTATGAAACTTTGTCACCAATTATCCTAGGGAAGCAAGCAATTGATAAAAAGGCCAACTGACTGGCAGGAGATAGTGGAGGGGAAGGTTGAAAGTAGAGATAGCCAGTGGACAAAGTTGGCTTCTCAGTTTTTCTATTGGTATCTAAAAAAGTTAACTCTAAATACACAAGTGGGTTAGGTTAAATTATGAGGGTACACTGAAGGCTGAAAGGTCTAAAATCTTCATTCTAGTAATGCCTATTAGCAAAAATGTAAATGGTGAACTTTTATTGTTTTTCTTTTCCTATAAGATAATTTAGAATTGTATATTAGAAAGCAGACATTATCTTTTGTGCAGATGAACTTTTAACTTTCTACATAGAAATATTTGAATTTCCTCTGTCATAACAGATAGCACCAATACTTTTTCTCATAAGCTGTAAGAACCAATGTAGACATTTTTTTAAATAGTTTATTTTGTTCTACTTTATTTTGTTTACTAACTTTTAAGATTAAAATAGTCATGCAAAAAAGTTTACAAAAAATGTCATTCACTTGGTAGATTCTATTAAGCAAGTTCCTTGTAAATATAGTTAAATGGTTACAACAAAGAATTGCAGAATGAGGGCCTTTTGAATTTTTCAGTGTATTTTTGAAATCTATAAATGTTTTATGTCATCTTTCATCTCATGTCACAGTTAAAAGTACTCTATTTGAAAGCATATAAGCATCTCCATTATTTGAGAAGTCATTTGGTAGGCTAATGTCAATCTAACTGCTATAGATTACTAGTATTTGGCTTAATTCTATAATACAATCATGTTAAATATAAGTGTAGGTGTGGCATATTAACTACAGCAATCACATTGCTTTCTGCATCTTTGCAGAGAAGATCCAGCCCCCAATGAGGGTCTTGGATATGACATTAAACTGCATCTGATGGTGAGGCTTCAGTCTTAGAGCATTGAATAATGTGGAGATCCCCTTCATTGCCTTCTTCCAGGCACACTCTGACCCAGAGTGGTGGTACCTGTTAGGGTCCTACCTATTGGTAAGTAGAAATAACAATCATTTATTTACTTAGAACCATTTAACTGTGTGCAAAACAAATGATTAATGTTAAATTCTTAATTATTAGTGTGAGATAGCAATCATTATCATCATCAAGTTGTGCTCTCTCACCATCCATCCCTATCATCCATTGTGCCTGGAAGGTCTTCTAGTTGGCATCCAGTGTCTGTATACAGCTGATGTAAGTTTTTGTTGGTCAGCCAACATAGGCATGTCAATGTGCAGGAGTCTGTTAGAGAACATCACTTATGAGTTCATCCTCGTTTCTCCAGCAATGCCCTTTATATCTTGTTAATCTTACTTGTATGGTTTGTTAGATGGGAGGCAAGTGACCATACAGCTGCTGTTTTCTGGGGTGTTGCTTCCAGAATTTGTTCAAGAAAGAGTGGAACATTCTTGTGTAGTTCTTATCTATCTTTTTCTTAATGCATTTTGTTAGTGTCCATATGGTGCATCCATATAGTAGTATACACACAGTTAAATCTTGTTTTATTCTGTTGGACAGGTTCGATTTCCATATGACCCATAGCCTATCAATAGCATTCGATACCTTTTTTAAGCATATGTTGACATCACTTTCCATAGATGAGATGTCCCAGTCGGCTAGGGCCACAGAATACACTGACTGCATCTCTGCAGAGGGGTAAGACTCTTCCAACGAGTGTCCTGAATATGACACTAAACAATCTGATGGAGCTTTGGGGAATGTGGGGTACCCCTTTATTGCGATCACTCCCAGGAGTGGTAGCCCCTGTCCTATCTATGAGTCAAATGGAAATAAACTGTATGCTTGTGCACCTGTCCTATCTATGAGTAAAATAAAAATAAACTGTATGCTTATGCTAAACAGAATTGTTTGAAATAGAACTGTTTTTACATTTAACTGTGTCTAAATGTTTAACTGAATTCTTAGTGATACATAGCAATACTTAGAACCATTTAATTTAGTTGACTAAACTGAATTGCTTGAAATAGAAATGTTTTTGACATTTAAACTGTACTTATACTTAACTGAATTGTTTGAAATAGTACTGTTTATATGTATAAAAATAGATTTGGCATTAATGACCTACAATGGTTGATGTGCCACCAAACCATAGATGAAATATTGCTGCTGAGGTATATGAACAGGTCTGCTAGTTTTAAAGATTTGCCACTTTGATTGGAAATGGCTCCTTATTGTTTTAAAAAACACATGAACTCTGTTTTATTGACATTCATGTAGAGGCCAATGCCTACTGCTGCTTACCTTAAGCTATACAGAAGGGATTTTGTGGGCTGGCATATTTGCAAGAAGTACTAGATTATCTGCATAGTCTGTATCTGTCATAGCTTTTTCTAGGATATTATATGCATCTTGCTTTTTTCAGCATGAAATCATTTTGCATTTGATTCCAGACACAAAAGAGAGATGGAGCAAATACTACTTGCATATGATCCTCCCAAAGAAATGGTTACCATTATAATGATGCTTTACAAAATCATGAAAGCAATGGTTCACTCACTTGATGGAGACACAGAATTCTTTAACATTGTTGCTGGAGTCCCTTCAGAGAGATACATTAGCACCATATTTGCTTTTACTTTGCCAAGATTACATACTTTGACCATCTATAGCTCTAATAAAAGTGAGCAATACTTGAAATGATTTAACTGTGTGCAAACAAATGAACTCTGGTTTGTTTAAAAATAATGTTACCAACAAAACATCCTTTTACAAATCATATTTAATATATATGTATAAACAGGATTTGGCATTAAATAACCTACAAAGGTTGATATGCCTTAAACACAACCAACCAACACTTTCTGCTTGTATCTGATTTTTGAAATAAATATTTTCCATTGAATTAAAGTTCAAACTACTTCATGCCTTCTTTTTCTGAAAGGTTTTCTCTTACAAAATGTTCAAAAGTATGACTTTTCTTTCTATCCCTGCTTTGCTATAAACATGGCGATCATATTGCAGAGTTTTGTTTCATTTTATCGCTCTTTTTTTTGGTATTCTTTATCGGCACAAATTTTTAGCTGCTTTTCCCCTCCATGTCTGCAGCACTTATCATTTACCTCCACTTTGGTAAAAAAAAAGTTTACATTTAACACTCTCAAAAAAATAAAAGTGAAAATCGTTTTCATAAGTTTACCACTCCCAGAAATACAACTGAAAATCCTTTTCTACTTAAAGAAAGTAGACAGAAGCATTAACATGTTTTCATGTCCAGCAATATTCTTTATTTTCTATTTGGATTGTAATAAATAAACTAAATTTTCAGAAGGTAAATCTCTATCTTTTCTCTTAAATAAGATTTACCAAGTATCTTTTGAGCAATTGATTGATTTTAATGGCATGTCAACTTGCCTAGGATTATTTTATACCTAGTAGTTATGGAATTGTATTCATTGTGCATTTATATTTAAATATTTGTTTAAGTGTTTTTGTTTTGCACATAGTTCTGCTGAATACAAATAATTTTAAACAGATCTATTTGACCAATAGATGGGATGCTAACAGGTACTAACACTAAAGGTCATAGTAGACCTGGGAGTAATGATAATGAAAAGGTACTCCACACTCTGCAAAGCTCTAAAACTGGAACCTCACCACCTAATCCAGGACACTCCTTTAGGAGAGTTTTCTCAGCGTCGAATCCAGCAAGTATATTCTAAGCCCCGCCAACAGGGTGATAAGTATCTTTTACAAGAAGAGAGAATAATTCAACAATTACTATGGCAACTATTACTATTATTACAATCATTATCATCTTAAATTTTCCACTTTTGTCTTGATTACTGAACTCATTTTGTGTTTTGCTTTTGTAACATTTTGGTTGATTCATTCTCTAGCGTTCTACAGATGTACACATATGGAAAGAGCTGTCAATTTCTGGAAAAAGATACTACCCACTTCTTTCCTTATAGATAGTATATCTGAAGAAGGTTATAGAATGGATCAACCAAATCATCATAAAGGCAGCATAAACAGGCTGACCAAGTTTTGAAATGGCCCATTTAAAAACAAAACCCACAAAAAAAAAAAGATGTTGACTAAAAGTTCCCAATTTTTTAAAATGAACATCTTTTCCACCCCCCATCCACTTCTTTTATATCTGGTTCTATGAAATTTGATTATTTGGAGAAATATAATTAAATTACTCAACAAAATTTGAAGGCTATTTTTAACAGAGGAAATGTTAGGTAACTTTAGTATGTTTTTTTGACCTTGTTATTTTCATGACCCACTTAAAATGGAAGAGTGATGTGACTTACAATTGGTTGAACACTGTTTTCAGATGTCTAATTACAATTTAACTTTTTAAAAATTATACTTCTTTTAATTGTAATTAATAATAATAATAATAACAATAATAATAAAAAGATTCTAATTAATAAGAAAAATGTTTTCATTGGCACTGAACAGATTTCTTGTCTGAAAAATAAAAGTCCAAAACAGCTTTCAGTACTTTTCACAATGCTCACCCCCATCATCATCATCATCTAATAATAATAATAATAAAGGAATAAGCTATATAGTAGTAGTAGTAGTAGTAGTAGTAGTAGTAGTAGTAGTAGTACTTGATGCAACAGTAAAAACCACTAGTTATCATGGGTGTGGAAAACTTGTAAAGAGTAAAAAAATAATAATAAATTTATTAAAGTACACACACACACACACACACACACACACACACACACACACACACACACACACACACACACACACACACACACACACACACAACTATCACAAGATTAAAATAATCCCCAGAAATTCTGTAAGTAAATGTCAATTGATGTTGACATTTAAAAACCAGAATAAATTATTTTGTGTGTGAATGTGTTGAAAATGTATCCATATGTTTGACTTTCAATATCTGTAGATGAGCACTTTATCTTTTGAATGTCAGGAATTATTATTACGGACCAAGATTCATTGAAGGAGGCAGACATCACACAAATTCTTTGAATCTACACATTATATTTTGCTGTGGGTAACTTGATTACTATCAAATAATATTTGATGACATCAATCAAAATATTAGTTTTATATTTGTTTCCCTTGTTACTGCATTTTAGTTTATTATGTTTTTTTGTTTTATATGGGGTTTTTAGAAATTCTAAGTTTTACTCTTGGAAAAAAGAAATTCTATAACTAAATTTTTAACAAAGATGATGAACATGAGCATCTTTTCAAATCTTCATTTTCATTGTGATTTTTGTTTTGTCTTTCATATTGTTTTAGAAGGATCATTCAATCTTCAAGCAGAATTTGATTTGCTTTTTAATTCATAATCATCTTTTGGCTGCAATGCATTGTGGGATGTTATGAATAAGCAATAATTTTACTGGATTATGTTTCTTTAACACACAACAAAAGAAAGTGAACCATGCACACATGTACCAAAAAACATTTCCTGACATTGAAGATCAAACTTTATTTTTC
>OY757937.1:22730770-22735770 GCA_963585895.1 Sepioteuthis lessoniana | reverse complement strand
TCAGAGTTTTCTTTCTTTGAGACTGCTAGCCTTACTGAGGCTAATGAACCCAGTTTATCTTACTACTTACTTATAGCTGAAGGAGAAGGGAGAACAGATGGATAATGCCTCTCCCAAGAGCATTAGTGTGAAGTGAAACACAAACAGTTTTATCCAGGATTTGAACTTGGTTGCCTATACCAGTTCCTACAACAATATCCATTACACTAAGTGTACACATAAATACCAAAAGACAATGAAACAAGCACAGAATTATTATATTTCCTCAAACTGATGACACTAATTTTTCACTTAATATAAACTTTGAAAATTTACTCTACATCTTTGAAATTACCTATAGGTCAAAACTGAATTAAATAGAAAATGTCTTGATACTGCTGACTGTGGTTGAGAGCAACCTGAAAGCTCCCTTCTTTTCCCTGGATTGCTCCACTTATCCTTGAGCCATAGCTTATAATGCTGAGTGTTAAGCAAGGAGGCATCAAGTACCTTTTTTTTTGAGTCTTTGGTATGAGTTGTCTTGAGTTGAACCCAGATCTTCCAGGCCATTGGCAAACACTAAGGACCAGAATTAACTGTATAAACTACTATTTGCTATTCATTGGTATTTCCTCAGTATCAATAGGTCATAGTAAAGTCAACTTATTTATATACATAATTGGGAAGAAATTGTCTGGCAGTCTATTCTACAGATGACCAAATGATTTGATGTAGTGTTACCAAATTTAATATGCATATTTATTTGACTCACAAAAGGTTTTAATGTAATAAAAAAAAGCAATAAAAATAGATTGAAGACAGCATTAGGGTGTCAAAAAACTATGATGAGACTTACAATGAAAACTCCTCTTTCATTGATGATAACTTATACAGTAACCTGTAAATGGTATCAGGCATCATCTGTAAACGACAAACTCCCAAGTTATGAGATGATTGTTTTAGTTTTATCCAAAACCGTTTCTTTATTATGACAACTTTTTACTGACCAAAGAATGAATTTACAAAAAAATGGATGTTATGATAAAAAAAAAATAACTAAAAAAGCTGAAGAAAACTAATGAAAAACATATCTAACAAAATAAAACCTTATTATTTTATCATTAGATGTAGTATTTCAATATTGCAAGTGATACAAATAGTGTGTGTAAATGTTAATGAATCAGGTAAAGAATCAGGTGAATGAAAGTCTTTTGGTTAGATTGGAACTTCTATAGCTGGTGTTCTTTATGACCTAATCAGTGAAGCAACTGATGTATTAAGACAAGCCTCCTGAAAAAATTAAGGATGCAAGTAAAGCTTTATTGCTTATTTTTAATCTATATTCTTTACTAATGGTTATAGGAAGACAATCTGAAAAATTGCAATAAAATGCAACTGCAATTACTTACAAAAAAACAAAAAAGAACCCCCCCCCAAAAAAAAACAAACCGTAATAGTCAATGTTTAATTTAATAACAAATTCATGATAATAATGTAGTAATGTTGTACTAATAAGGAGCAAATAACTTGTTTCTGTTAGAGTTAAATCAATGCTCTATATATTTAGTCCAGAAAAGTCAAGAATTTTGAGTAACAATTACTGTTTTTTGACACCTTAATGCTGTCTTCAGTATATTTTTTTACCATTTTTTTTTTTACATCAAAACCTTTGTGTCTAATGAATATGCATTTTTTGACATCTTTACCCTTATTAATACTGATACCAATTAATTTTTTGTGATTATTTTTTTGTTCTGAATTCTCATTATTTAAAAAAAGTGTAAAAACAAAAGTTAAAAGAAAAAGCGTAATTATAAAATAGTTCATCTGAGTATATCATAGCAGTATTTTCTTTCTCAAGCATCCTATCCCAACCGAATTTATCCTCATATAAATGTTCATCTATATGCCCATAAAGAATACTTATTGCTGTGAGATATTATATTGAAGATAGTAACAGTTGACTGAATTAGTAAGCTTAGAGTAAAGAGAGATAAGGTGTTTGTCCCAACCCAGACAGGTGCACAAAAACATTGAGTCACTACAATCTAATCATGTTCCAACTAGCTAATCATGAAATCAAACATGCAAATCTTTGGCAACTTCAGCTTACTTTCACTCTTAGAGTGAAAGTAAGCTAAGGTTGTCTCTAGAGGGGGGGGGGAGGAGAAAAAAAAAAAAAAAAAAAAACAGTGATGGCTTAAGTTACAATTTCATTAACCCTACAAATTAGAAAGCCGATAGTGGTTGATATCAACCTCCTCAAGAGAATGATGAGACATTACAGTGGGTTAGAAATTGTAAGGAGGTTCCATTGGGAGGTAACTGTTCTTTAGGTTAAAAGCAAGTCTTGTATAATCTAAGAAATAAAACACATATTTGAATCTGGTTTTAGCTTTGTAAATGTGGTTCTAACAAAACAAGGGAACAAGCTGAATCTGGATGAGTGTGATGACTTTTTGACTGAAACTTTCTTGTTTATTAACTATTTGAATTATTTTTAAAAATCATTAAACATATCTCCTCATTACTGATATCAAACAATCAAAGAAAGAATAAAGTTAGTTTTGATTAATGTTGTAATTATTATTAGTAGGACCTATTGAAATTTTTGAAGTGTTGGGGAAAAAAACACACCAAAAAACCAAAAAAAAAACAAAAAACAAAAAAAAAATTTCATTTATTGTTTATGATATCTAAAACAATCTTATATCTCTTTTGTCTCCATCTCTTCTTCATCTCTTTTGTCTTCATCCCTTCTTCCTTTCTTTTGTTTCCATTCCTCCTTCATTTCTTTTGTCTCCATCCCGTCTTCATCTCTTTTGTCTCCATTCCTCCTTCATCTCTTTTGTCTTCATCCCTTCTTCCTTTCTTTTGTCTCCATCACTTCTTCATCTTTTTTGTCTTCATCCCGTCTTCATCTCTTTTGTCTCCATTCCTCCTTCATCTCTTTTGTCTTCATCACTTCTTTTCTTTGGTCTCCGTCCATTCGTCCTCTCTTTATGTATGTAAAATGATTCCTTTTTTTCCTTTACTCTGGCATTCTTTTATTACCTCAATTTTTTTTCACCTTCCTTCATCAAACAGTTTTTTGCCACCTCCTCCTTACTCTCATTTTTTCCAAATCCCTCCTACTTAGTATTATGTCAGTTTCTTGATTACAAAATATAAAGGATTTCAGGGCCAGAAGGACCCTGCATTAGGCAAACACCACACTCTTGTCCTAAATAGAACAGTTTAATGTTTGCACATACAAAGTAGAATAGTATGATGATGATGATGATGATGATGATGATTCTTTTTACTACTACTAGAAGAATTTTTTACACCAATATTAACTGAAGTTTGAGTGACAGTAAGTCACCTGAGATCTCCAGGACTCTTCTAAGTATTCTAGCTAATTTTAACAGTGTGATTGTCTGGATGGTCTTGATTCTTCCCCTAATCTCCAGTTATTATTTCAAAAATGTTCACACCAAATAAATAAACCCAAGAGTTTACATTTACAAATTTCATATACTAAATTTAAAAACTATTAGGACAAATTTTGTCTTGCATTATTGTTTGTTGACAGAATATAATTATAAGTATTGTAATTTCAACTGTCTGAACTGAATTTGGAATATTAAATATTAATCACTCTTCACAAAATTATAGAAAATTTAATATGTTTACATATTTTGTTTTTATAAGTTAATAACAAATTTATGTATAAATGGACATTATCAACAATCTACAAATGACCCTGACCTCTTGAAGAAATGCAGATTTCAATGTATTAAAGAAATTTATTCAACTATCAATATTCTTTTCCGTTTTGATATTAACTAATGAATCATAAATTAATAAACAGTAAATCTGCTCTATAATTTAATTAGATTCTAGGTCAAGTAAAGTGACCAGAAATTTATCCATTCCACTTTCCATTGTAACACAAAACACAGGCATAATACTGAATTCTATTTCTGAACAAACACCATCAAGAGATTAATATTTATGCACCCTGGTGGCCATCAGTTGTACTACAAAAATAGATACAATACCATTTCTTGATTTTCCAGGGATTGGAAGAAAGACAGATACAAACATACACAAGTTCTAGTTTTTGGCTAAGAAAATTTCAGCCAGATGTTTACTTTATACAGTTAAATAAAAAAATAATAAAGATTTGGTTTAACTATTCCAATGGACCAGTAAGGGTCCAGTTTTACCTAGCACACATAAGATCTACCCTCTACTATGTCAGAGAAAATATCTAGACATAGGTTTAGGGGCCTTCTCTGCTTGCAGCACTTATCCTATTAAAAATGCTGATGTTTTAGGCCCTAATAAATGAGAAAGCAGATGAAGTTAATTTATACTTGGCAACACCGACTCATATGACCATATGCTGAACATGCCTTTAAGTTAAATTAAACCTTAAACTAAAGACTTTTAAAGTTTTAGAATTTTCAAAAGCTATGGCAAAAATATGTGCTGGTGTCTCATAGGAAAATGTACAAGCAATTTTACTTGCTTAATGACGTAAGTTACACAATGAGAAGTAGACAAAATGACATTAAGAAAATTATAATAAAATATAAAACTCAAGTACAAGTAGAAATAAAAGCAGGAAAAATTAAGTTTAAATATTTCACTCACCCTTTTAACATTTTTACTCTTTGCCATTTCAAAAGCCAAAGTTGCTTTCAAGTGACTTGTTGACAAGATAATCAGAAAGTTGTGACCCATAGTTAAAATGAAATCAATTTAAAATCCAAGGTACAAGAGAACAGATGGTGCCTGGATGTAATACATATATATATATATATATATATATATATATATATATATATATATATATATTTATGGTCAATTAATCCTACCAACTCAAATAAAAGAAGAAAAATCAATTACACATTATGCCTATTTAAAAAATTTAAGTAATCACTGTTGTCATTTATTTAACTTACTTTGACACAATGTTACAAGTATGGGACATCACTAATAATGGTCTGCTAGCCTAGTTTACTAACCATTAT
>OY757937.1:22561570-22730570 GCA_963585895.1 Sepioteuthis lessoniana | reverse complement strand
AGTTTGGAATTCTTAAAATCATTTAATGATGACAATAAAAAAAATGTTGCTTAACTACCATAAGCAAGCTGTAAATAGAATTTGTTTTTTAGGCTTAATAGTTCTGTCTATGTTGATGGCAATTTGGTTTAGCAATCATGAAGAAAAGATGGCTGTTCCAGGGAAATAACTAAAACATTCTCCTTTTAGATCATGCACTTCTCAATATTTACATAAATGCATGTCTTTAGTAAAAATTTCATGGCAACAGCAATTTTTCTTTGTTTTTGCTAAAATTGTGGAAAGGGAAACAGACTGTGATTTCTTCACTTCAACTGTAAAAAATGTCCTTACATATACAACCCTATGTATGTATGTATGTATGCATGTATGCATTTATGTACGAAAATGCAAATTTTTTAAGCAATTCTGTTCAATGGTAATTATTGTTTCATGTTTCAAGGTAAAAAAGTAATCAAAGACATGACCAAAAAGAAAAAGAAAGAAAAAAACAACACTTTGCTCTATCGCCTGTCTTGTTTTAAATGTATTGCAAGCTGTGACAAGATTTTCCACAATAAACTAGAACCAATAGATCAACAAAGACTGATATGGATTTTGTGTTTCTTAACGAAAATGCCATTAATAAATCCTGCACTCTACCAACATCATCCAGAGAAACTGATAAATGGTTGAAGTTGATTTAATTAAAAAGTCAATTCAAGGTCAACATTTCCCTTTTTCACAATTCAGCAAAAACAAAGAAAAATTGCTGTTTCCATCAAGTTTGTTATTTAGATTAGAAAAACCTGAAAGATTCAAGGTGCATTCATAGTGTTGGTTATTGTGATAGGAAATGGAATCAGTAACCTGAGTTGAAATCCTAGACAAGGCTATTTGTGTTTAATTTTGTGCTAATACTCTTGGGAAAAGCATTAAGCCATTTGTTTTCCCATCCAGCTATGGGTATATAGTAGGGCAGATTGGGTTCTTTAGAATTGATTAGGTAACCAGTCTAGGAGAAGGAAAACTTTGAAATTCAAACCCACAGTACTCCACTTATTGGTCTTGTGTCACATTCTGCCTGTGACAGAGGGGTTGGGTAAATGCATTCGTGAAAGATTCAAAATATAGCAGATGAGTGTTACTTCAAAGTAACTTTTATAAGAGAAATACTGCAAATGTATGGTATAATGGAATAATGTTAAGTCTTCAGAAATGAATGATGACTATTTGAAAAATCCACTAGAAACCTGCAAAACGACTTAAAGGCTAAATCATTACTGTTTCAGCCACTGGGCAAAGCTAAAAATGAACATTCTGATATAAAAAAGATATCAAGACTGATAGACATGAGATAAATCAGCATAGAAATTGAAATGAATATGGTAAATATTAGATTAAAACAAATTGGACAATAGATCAGTAGATCTGGAAAGCGTGAAAGTTGATAAAAAAGATAAGTTGGCAGATATAAGAAAAAAAAAAAATGTGGATGCTGTTTGAATTTTCTCAGGATGCATTCATTTCATTTAACTGTTTTTGGGTGTGGTTCAGAGTCAAAATCAAATATATAACTATGTGTATATATATGTGAGTAAGCATGAATGTATGTATAGTCTTTATGTGCAAAAATATACCAAAGTGCCCTTATATATACAACCCTATTATATGTGCGTGTGAAAATATAAAAACACTACAGTAAAAAAAAAAAAAAAGAAAAAAAGAAAGAGTGAGAGTAGCAGTTTCACAGACTGCTAGAGAGAGAGAGAGAGAGGGAGAGAGGGGGGGGAGATTTCAGGATTTGCAGTGAAAGAATGTGTTGTATAACTTAATAATTCTTGATTCTTCTGATCCTTTAACAAAATGGTATGGAATAATTCTTTTTACAATCTAGAATCAGAATGCTAACCAACTCACTCAGGAATCTTGAAAATATAACCCACTACAAAACCATGGGATTTATGGAGGTACTTACAAGTACAACACAAAGATATAACCAAACTGGCAAAATTGAGGTTCTAATCTTCATATCAGCTTGGTGAGACTTGTGAGACAACTGATAAAGAAAACCTATGCATAAATATACCAAAATTTCCAGACTTTGTAAAGTCCAAAGCCAGATATGCTTAGGTGGTGATATTAATTATCAAACATTCATAAAAAAGAACTGTTAGCCTAAGACCTATAAATCCCTGAACAATAAGTCTTGCATTGAAAGTCATTGTATGAAGAGATATAATTGATATCAGAGCTTTTACATGGAATTTAACACACATTGATATTAATTCATTATTATTATGGCAGTATAGATAACTGCTACAGTTTGCTTTTGTGAGTATTGTTGAATGGTAGAGCAAAGGCTCATGGGCTTGAGAATATGTGAGTTGAATCAGGATAAGAGATGAATTATTATAAACATAATTATGAAAATGGTGCCTGATTACAAACCAAAGCAAAAAGTTTTTCTTCTTTGTAGTAAATCATATAAAATCAGTGATACCCAGCCAAATATCGACTGAGAGATGTGATTCAGGAACAAGTTCTAAGGTTCAAGTCTGAACTAGCAAATAAAAGATCTAAAATGATTGACCCTTAGTTTAATATTGAATATCAAAAAGGGGCATTTTATAGACATATATAAGAGGCATTTCATAAAAGGTTGGTTGGTTGGATTTTATGGTAAGTCAACGCTTGGATTATTTTATGCCAAAGACCTTTTTGCTTTGTTCCTTTACTAATTGGGTATTAGGTTGGAAGGGTTCAGTAGTGGTTTATGGCACATCAATTGCTGTGGCTTAGTTAATACCAAACCCTGTTTATACATACGATTTGTAAATGAATAGTTTGTAGGTAACATTTTTTAATGAGCTAGATCTTATTTGTTTGCACACAGTTAAATGGTTCCAAGTATTGTTATGTAATACTAATAATTCAATTTAATATTAAATATTTAAATGTATAGTATATGATTTGATTCATATGTGGGACCCTAACAGGAACTACCACTCAGGGTCAGTGGACCTGGAAGTAATGGCAATGAAGGGGTACTCCATAATCTCTAAAGCTCTAGAACTGAAGCCTCACCATCAAATGGTTTAGTGTCATATTTGTGACACTCATTGGAGGGGGGGGTCTTATCCTTCTGTAGAGATACAATTAGCATATTCTACAACCCCAACCAACTGGGCAATTTCATAAAAAAGTGAAATATGAGTGTACATAAATTTTATGCTAAAATATTAGTTATATGGCAACACCATACTTAAAGAAGATGAAATGATTGCATCATGTTAATTTCATTTCAGCATCCATTTTTTTTTGTTATGTCAAGGACAGACACATTCATTATTGAGATTTATTTTGAGTATAAATCGTTCTTCAAATTAAGAATTTTTAAAAACAATCCTCATATACTTGAAGAATTGAAGGCTAAAGTTGAAATTGAAATTTTAAGTGAATAAACATATTCTATGTCAAGAGGGAAATGCATTAATTGTACATTTATATTTACATATTTGTTTCTTAAGAGTTATTTTGTACATGGTCATATTGAATATAAATAATTTTTAAATAGATCTATTTGATCCATTGATGAAACCGTGACAGCGGACTTAGGGAATAATGGCAATGAAAGGGTATTCCACACTTCCCAGATTTTTGGAAATAGAACCTCACCAACAGATGCAGTATAGTGTCATATTCAGGAACCCCACCTTTAGGGTGGTGGTGGAGAGGTTTTAATCCTCTGCAGGGGATACAATCAGAGTATTCTAAGCCCTATTAACAAAACAATTAAAATGTATGAGTAATTAACATATTTTTGTTATTCGTATCTTTAAATTAGTTCAAATGTAAGTAAGTAAAGTTGGCGACCATAGTCGAGGGTAACCCGAAGGCTCCCTTTTCGATAGCTACTACACCAAGGTGTAGGGGAGGACGCTACTCCTTCCCTGGATTGCTCTACTTTACCCTTGATCCGTACCTTATAATGCTGAGTGTTAAGCAAGGAGGCATCAAGTACCATTTTTTGAGTCTTTGGTATGACTCGACCTGGGACTGAAGCCAGAAGTTATCAAAAAGACAGCTGCATCCTTTTTAAAACACCTCATACCATGCAAAATAGTCTTCTTGTCTTTTAGTACAGAGAGCTATGGATGCTGGGTTGGACATGTTTCTTACCTTCCATTTGAAAACAAATGATGTTTTGAAATGTCTTGATATCAAGTTATTTTACTTACTCTTTCCAGTCACTTTGGACTGGAAAATAAAGTAACAAGTTCAATCCCTAGGGAAATTTGTCCCTCCAGGTTATACCTAATCCATTACCTGACCTTGTAATGCATCTTGCTAAAGCAAGGGAAAAGCGGTTGGAGGGGGTGTCAGTAAATCATATTCTACTCACACTTAACAGAAAAGAATTCAAAAGATATTACATTTTCATTAAGGCAATAAGGAATCAGAATTTTGCGTGGTATTTGCAATTTAACAGATGAAATTGAATAAGTCTCTCTCTCTCTCTCTGGTTTGTTTTTTCTCATTTTTTATGTTCTGCCAAAATCTGATTTTATCAGGGAGTAATCTGAATACGATATATCCTCAAGACTAGAACCAGTAGTTTTGTTTAAAAAAGAAAAAAAAAAAAGAAAGAAAGAAAGAAAAAGAGTGCAATTGAATCATCCAAGATTGTAGATAGTCCCCCTGAATGAAGATATCTTTTTAAGAATAACAAATTAGAGTTAATATATTCCCTGCCACATGGTGCACATGTGACCCTTGTGTACTGCTTCTGATGCATGCATGCATCCACTCCATGGTTATATTTAAGGTAATACAAAAAAGCTATGGTAACATACAGTTTGCCTTATGATAACTTCACTTGAAAGTTATGATGACTGGAAAGCTTTGTTCAGTAAGGATAAATAAAAACAATGAATTTGCAGAAATTTGATAAATATTCATATTTGAAATTTGCATCTAATTTATATTTTGATTTGCCTTTAAAATTCAAATAACTAAAGTTTATTAGAATTTCTGAAAAAAACAACAAAAAAAAAACAAAAACAAACAAACAAACAAACAAAAAAAAAAACACAACAAAAAACAAAAAAAAAAATCCAACTCTGAAAGAAAAACAAATACACTTATAATAATGATGAGTACAACTAATTACCAGGTAAGTAAATAATTTAGTGCATAGCATGAAGTAGATAATTCAACGTGTTGCTTTTGACAGATAAGGATGTAAAAAGCAAGAATAATATTTATAAGTGTGGCATAGATTAATATTTTTTAGTAAAATAGTAAAGTTTCAACAAATGCTGAGATAATTTTGATTTTTATTCTTAAAAACAGTGTCTATATTAATCATCTTCTTCAAGTACAATTGACCCACACCACACACAACTTTACTTTTACATACTCAAACACTACTAATTGCAACACCCAAAGTTTTGTGGAACTTGATCTGAAAAAAAAAAAAATCCTATTTTGATTAAGCTGAGAACTTTTCAGTAATTCCTTACATACAGACAAATGCACGCTATTGTAGAAGATATGTATCAATTCATGGGGAAAATATGACACAAGTTCAATTTTTTTCAGCAAATTTAAATTCTGAGTTTTCCTTCTGCTAGACTAGTTGCCATAACAGAGCAAAAGAACCTAGTCTGCCCAACTATTTACCCATAGCTAGAGGGGAGAGGGTTGAATTCATGCCTTTCCTAAGAGTATTAGCACAAAGTGAAATACAAACAGCCTCATAGCAAGGCTAACTTTGGCACTTATTATCTGAGCATTTGTTGAGGTTCTGGTTCTGGTTTGGTTGTTTAATAACATATAAATCTTCTTGGGTTATTTAATGCCAAATCTACCCTTCTTTAAGAAAAGTAGTGGCACTATTTAACCCATAGCTTGGTGGGGATAAGGTGGGGTTGGTTTGGTTGTTTGGTTTTTATGGCATATCAACCTTTGTAGGTTATTTAACACCAAATCCATTTTTATGCAAATAGTCAGTTCTATTTGAAAAAATTCAGTTTAGCATAAGTACACAGATTAATCGTCAAAAACATTTCTATTTCAAGCTATTCAGTTCATTTAAACAGTTCTAATTCAGCAAACTCAGTTTAGTATAAGAATTGATTTTGTTTACACACAGTTAAATGCCAAAACAGTTCTATATTAAACAATTCAGTTTAGTGTAAGTACAGTTTTAATGTCAAAGCAGTTCCATTTCAAGCAATTCAGTTTATCATAAGCATGCAGTTTAAATGTAAGTACAGTTTAATTGTCAAAAACAGTTCTATTTCAAGCTATTCAGTTTAGTCAAAAACTTCAGTTGAGCATAAGTATGCCATTAGTTCTATTTAACCCATAGATAGGCCCCTGTCAGGTGCTACCATGCCAGGCCAGAGTGAACCTGGGAGCAATGGCAATGAAGGGGTGCTCAGCATTCCCCAAAGCCCCAGCATCACTGAAATCTCACCATCAGATTGTTTAATGTCATATCAAGGACACTCATTAGGGGGGGTTTACCCCTCAGCAGAGGTGCAGTCAGTGTATTCTATAACCCCAGCCGACTGGGCAATACACTAAGTTAAATGTCAAAACAGTTTTATTTCAGATAATTCAGTTTAGCATAAGTACACAGTTTAGAGGTCAAAACAGTTCTATTTTGAGCAATTCAGTTTAGCATAAGTATGCAGTTTTAATGTCAAAACAGTTCTATTTTAAACAATTCAGTTTAGCATAAATATGCAGTTTAAATACAAAAATCAGTATAGTGAAGGAAGCACAGTTTAGTTCTATTTAACCAATAGATAGAACCCTTATCAGGTGCTACGACTCTGTCCCAGAGTAGACTTGGGAGCGATGGCAATGAAGGGGTACTCCGCATTCCCCAAAGCTCCAGCATTATTGGAACCTCACCATCAGATTGTTTAGTGTCATATCTAGGACACTTGTTGGGTGGGGGGTCTTACTCGTTGGGGGGGGGGTCTGCAGAGAAGCAGTTTGTGAATTCTACAACCCCAGCCGACTGGGCAATATGGGGGGTTCATACCTTTTCCAAGGGTATTTGTCTGAAAGTGAACGCAATAACATGACTGGAGTTCAAACTCACGTACTACCATTCCGCAATCCACCACTTTAATAATTACACCGTGAGCCCCCCCCCATCCAGGGATCAAACTCACTGACAATGGTTGAGAGTATAGCATAGTTTTATAGTTTAATATAGTAGAAGAGATGATTAGGCTCTTATAACTAAATACCATAAACAAGAACCAGATGAGTAGAAATGGAGACTATTGATGAAATGATAATCAGTTCAGGACCTCCATTGGTGCCTTCTTTGAATGATGGATAGAGTATAAAAACAAACAAAATGAAACATAAAGAATATACAAGAACTCTTTGATTCCACATGTCTTCAGTTATAGTTCCTGCTTGTAAAGTTTTGGCCCTTTGTTATCTCTAAGAACTACTTCTCCCTCATGTCCCCACCTGGCTCCAAATTGCAAAAACATTTTGAATATATTTCAGACCCTGTTGTCTCGCAGTCGGAAAATATGCACACATGTGCGATCCTGTGTAAAGAATTTTTGGTTCATTCTTTTTATTTATTTTTTCTTTATTTGTTGGGAAAATGCTCATCTTCCTGGGTGTGGGGATATGTTTGGGGAAAAGAGTGTGAAGGCGTTTCTTCTGTTTTTACCTTTTTTTTTCATGTCTTGTTCTTTTTCTTCATTTCTAGCATTTTCCTAAGTCACATTTTTAATGCAATTTATAATGCAATAAATTATTAGCAGATGAGGAAGACAATGCTGACATTTTTACATTTACCACATTTCTATCTAAACTGGAATTTGACAGTTTATTTTCACTGTTTGTCACTTTCGTATCACTTATGCTCTACCATCGTCACCTGCCCATGTTGAGATTATTACAGTGATTAAGGTAAGTTTCTGATTTACGTATGTCTATAAATTTGTCTTTAGCTTAAAGAGATATGAAAACACCCAGGGAATAATTTGATGTTTTTTTTTGTTTGTTATTTTTATTCCAGTTTTGTAAGGGAAAACAGAAAATTTTCTTTAGAGCTGATTATTCATTACTTTTCTTTTTTTCTTTCTTGACAACAACTTTATTTTATATTTAAAATACTAAAAGTGAAACTACTTTATATATATATATATATATATATATATATATATATATATATATATATATATATAAAGAAATGGTGAAAAAATTTTGTAAAAGAACACAGATGACAAATTTTGTTCTGATATTCTTTATTGATTTTCTCCTGTCTTCACACCAGACTACAAGTGTTATATAGTAAGTGTCCCAAATTTTCTTCCATCATTTGAGGCATATATATATATATATATATATATATATATATATATATATATATATATATATATATGCATGCATATGCACATAGAGAGAAATATGCATATGTTCTACTGATAGTAGATATAAAAGATATGCAAACATAGTAGATGTGTTCTATTTTGTGTCTATTTCATTCTTTATGTATTCAAGGCCATGTACTTTCAATGTATTCACTGCTGTCAGTTTTCTGAACTACATTTACAGTAATAACTTTATGCTGCAGATGCAGTTATTTGCTCACTTTAAGTATGATAGATTTCCTGAGTACAAGACTGGTTACCAGGGCAGAGTATGGTTTTTAATACTGATTTATTATTATCATCATCATCATTATTATTATTTTTATTATTACTTTCTTATTTCTGTGTAAAGATTCTTAAACTTCTCAGTTGAGAAGGAACCTCCTATCTCTAAATCTTTCTTAAGCCCACAAATGTCTCTCATAATTAAATTTAATATAAAGAAACATGTGGGAGAAAAGCAGTAAAAAATTGCTGAGCAGTCTCTGCTTCGTTGGTGATGCTTGTTATCATACCTTAAAAGATTAAGGTAAAGGAGGAGTTTTAGTTTTATAAAATTTAGTTGGGAATTATCTGTAAATTTTTCACATAATTTTTATATTTTTTCCTTCATTTAAAATAGGCTAAACATTTTTATTCATACATTTGAACCAGAATAACTGAACATATGTACAATTCTAATTCTATTATAGCAAAGAATGAAACCGAGTTTACACTTTGGTTCTTTTTACTGGCAAAATATCAGGTGCAATCATTGATATGGTAAGATTGCAAGATTCAAAAATACTATTTGGCATATTATTCAAATTACTATTTTTGTCTTTGCTGTTTTAAACACATTTTGACTACTTTCTTTGGTCTTGAGGAATTTATTTTATCTTGCCTTTTCTTTTCTTTTCATTTTTTCAAATAGTATGTATAACAGACCAATCACATGACTTGGTGTTAAGGTCTTGTGTTAGTCATGTTATTCTGTTGGACTGGTGCACTTTTTAGTAGAAAAGATGAAAAAGAAGGAAAAGTTCTAAAGACAAAAAGCAAAATACAGATAAAAAAGGCTGAAGAATGCATCAACCAGGATGATACTAACAATAATGAAAATAGTTCCTTTCAGAACTTCAGAAATTATTAAAAACTGTAATTGTACTGAGATTTTTTTAAAAGGTCATAACGTGGATTTTCAAAATATGATCACCCAAGCATTTATGACAAAAAATTTCTTTAAAATGAGGAAATAAATGAGTGAATATCCTTAAGAAAGATTAAGTTTTCTGTACTATTTAAAGGGATTGATAAACAAGTTATCTGTTGTTTTTTTTAGTTCCTTAAGTGATACAATAAAAAATTTATCACTGACCCAACAAAATTATTTGAGAACTTTTTAAAAATTTGGATGTAAAGTAATTTACTTCTAAATTGTGAATTTCTTAAAACTTAGTAGATATATTTAAAATTCCAGATTTGAAGATTTTAGCCCAGAAACAACACATATAATTTGTTACTAAGAGATGAACCATGACAATTTTGCGTTTGCTTAAGGTCGGGTTAAAAAAATTAAGAGAAAAAGTTAAATAAAAATGAAAATAAAAGCTGTAAAAATCAAAATCTTCTTTACTTCTCTTTATATATATATATATATATATATATATATATATATATATATATATATATATATATATATATATATATAAACCAGATGTCAATGGAGGGAGTAATCAGTGCAAGAGATTTTAATCATTTTTGCTGTTAATTTGTGAGGATTCTTTGTCAAATAAGGAATGGTTTACAGAACCATGAAAGTAGGGAATATTTTTACTGAGAGGTCTATGGGTGTGTGGATATATAACTATGTTTAAGGTAAAGAATTTGAATAGAGAATATTCTTGATGAAACTGATAAAGACAGTCTTGTTCAAAAAGGAGAGGAAAAGAATGTGGCAGGTGCATAGCATTAGTTTCTTTTTTTTTTTTTAAAGTGATTTTTCTTTTTAGTTTTGTAATTCTTTTTAAAGGATATAGCTGAGAGGTTAATTATGGGACCATGTTTCTTTTGAAAAAGTGCAAAAATCATAATTTTATATAGTCAATATATACATATGCAAGCTGATTTCCACATACACAATGACTTGTTCTTTGTTAGAGGGATTGGTTGATTTTAATAGCATATCAACCTATTGGGGTTATTTTATGCCTAGAGGTAAGGGAATTGTGTTCATTGTATGCTTATATACGTAGTTTAAGAGTTTTTGCATACGATTATATGATACTAATTATTCCTATCTACTACAAATAATTTTTAAACAGAACTACTCGACCCATAGATGGGACCCAAACAGGTATTAACCATTCTGAGTCAGAATGAACCTGGGAGTAATGACAAAGAAGGGATACTCCACACTACCCAGATCTCCAAAGCTGGAGCCTCTTTATCAGATGGAGTTTAGCATCATACCCAAGACAAACCTAGGGAGGGGGGTATCCTCAACAAGGGGATAAGGTGGATTCTAAGCCTTACCAATAGGGCAGGGTTGCTAAAAGCTGATTGCACTTCTGCAGGGGGGTAAGACCCCACCCTCCAATTAGTGTCCTTAATATGATACTAATCAATTTGATAGTGAGGTTTCAGTGATGCTGGAGCTTTGGGGAATGTGGAGTACCCCTTCATTGCTATTGCTTCCAGGTCCACTCTGATATGGTCCTATCAATGGGTCAAATAGAACAAAACTACATACTTATGCTAGACTGAATTGTTTAAATTAGAACTGTTTGACTAAACTGAATAGCTTGAAATAGAATTGTTTTTGACAATTAAACTGTGTACTTATGCTAAACTGAATTGTTTGAAATAGAACTGATTATTTGTATAAAAATGGATATGGCATTAAATAACCTACAAAGATTGATATGCCATAAAAACCAACCAACCAACTAACTAACCAACCAACCAACCAACCAATATTCATCTATTATTTTATGTCTTGCTGCATGATTCCTAAGCAGGTTCAGTAGTGTTTAGCTTTAAGAGTAGATGTTAAAAGAATGCTAAAAATTCATTTCAATAGAATTAGGATTAGAGTTGTAAGACTTAAGCAGAGTAACAAAAAGGTAAAAAAAATTATAAAGTTACTGGAAATTAAGTGTTATATTTGTTGTTCTGAGTTGGTGAGGCATGTTAATTAATCATGAAAATATATCTTGTCTCTGTAAAACTGAATTGTCACTCTTTTCCAAGAATTACTTCTTGAAATAATTATGTAAAAAAACAGAAATTGAGATTCTAAGAGAATCTTAGGGGTTTGGGTTGCCTTATGCAATCCAGGAATATTCTGTATTTCACAATAGTTGCAGACACCCCCCCCCCGCAAAAAAATATCAAAAAACTTATCAATTGACCTATTAAATTTCATTGTTTCCCTATCAATAACCATTATCATAATTAAACTAATTATTATTAATCACAAATCTGGAATGGGAACAATGATTCAATTCTTTGTTTGACTTCGTCAACACCCACTTCTTTTATCCTTTTACTCAAAAATAAGAATGGTTCACATTTTTTTACATTCCTAATTGTAAAAAATGCAATCACTGAATTGAATAAGAAAAAAACATGGGTACCTTGTGGTGTAAATGCTGTTCATGATTTCCCAATCTTTCACAGATCACAAGTTCTACACTAATTATGAATCACTATGTAATTTCTATTACGAAAGATTGAGGACAAGCAGAAGTAGTTGGTGTTGTCTAGGTGGCAAATATATCATAACATTGTTTTTTGTTAGATTTAATTGACTTACAGTCATTTGTTGCATGCAGGTGTCCATGGTGTAATGGCTATTGTTATTGGAAAGAGACATGGCAACAGGAGTTCAAATCCTGGACGATGCTGATTGCATTTTACATAGCACTTGGGAAAGGTATGAATCCAACTACTCTCGCTCCAGCTATGGGCAAATAGTAGGGCAGACTGGGCTATTTAATTTTGGTATGGCAACTGGTCTAGGAGAAGGAAAACTCTAAATTCAAACCTGTTAAACTCTTAAAAATTGACCTTGTGTTATATCCTGCCCATGCAGAGGAGTTAGGATCCCATTTATGGGTCAAATAAATCTGTTTGAAAATTTGGATTTAAAAATGATGTTCAATTTTTAAAACTAAATCCTCAATATAATGCTAATATATAAAATGCTAATTTGAATCATTCACTTCTTTTAAAATAGAAGCATCAATATCATAGAAAATTATTACAACTGGAACCCAATTGGTTTATGGGTAGTTCAGTGTAATTAAAAGTATAGTTGGCAATCTTAGTCGAGGGTGACCTGAAGGCTCCCTTTTCAATAGCTACTACACAAAGGTGTAGGTGAGGGTGCTACTCCACTCCCTGGATTGCTCCACTTTACTCTTGATCCTTACCTAATAATACTGAGTGTTAAGCAAGAGTCTTTGGTATGACTTGACCTGAGATTGAACCCTGGTCTCCAGGACAATTGACAAACACTCAACTCATTAGGCCACAGTGTCTTGAGTATGGCATTAAACTTTATTATAGTGGTGAGGCTCCAGTTTTGGAGCTCTGAGGAGTGTGGACTACCCCTACATTTTCATCACTTCTAGGTCCATTCTGACTTGAAATGGTAGAACCTGTTAGGATTCCATCTTTGTGCTAAATTTGAAAATGACTAGTATCAGATAGGAATGTTTGATATCATATTGGTATCAAGAAAACTTACTTGAAGCTAGAATTGTTGACAATGATTATTATTACTAGTTACAAAAATACTACATTGAAATTTACTTTGTTCCAGCAAATCAGCACTCAATAAATCTTTAGTATATTTAGGACAAAATTTAAAGTTTAAACTTTAAGTTAGAAAGTTAGCTGAAATCTAATTAATCTAAACTACTTAAAAGAAAGGAAAACAACAAACAACTAACCTTTTAATGAATTACTTTTTTTTTTATTGCTTTTAGTGAAAAAGCATTTGGATATCTAGTTGTAAAGTGGAAGTTTACAATTCCAATTGCTCTTTTAAAAAGAACATAGAAGGCCAGACTTGATGATTTAGAAGGTTGCATATTGCAAGTTCCCTACCCACGAAATTATGATTACAAAATCTTTTCCGACATTTACCCCTTTTTAAAAAATTTATTCCATTCAGTATTTTTTTTTTTATTAATTAGTTGATTTGTTTTGAGTTGAACTATTTTCCCAATATTTTGTCTAGTCTTCTTTTTCCTTGTGTAATTCTTATTTCCTGTAAATTTAGTTTGTGGAAGAATAGACAAATTTACAAAGCTTAGTCTAGTTTAATACAAGGACAGAAGAATGTAGTACCTTGTGAGAATCATTATGGAGGCACTTATGATGTAATGGTTATCATCTTAGAAAATGGGCATAGTGAACTGAGTTCAAATTTTGGTTGAAACTGTTTACATTTTACTTTGCGCTAATGCCTTTCTTTCCCCAACTATGAGTAAATTGGGTTATTTAGCCTTTGTATGGCAACCAGTGTAGAAGAAGGAAAACTATGAATTAAAAAACCAGCATTACTCGGCTGTAGAATTCTCCTTGTGTTGTATCTTACCTGTAGTGAAGGGGTTGGGAGAATTGAACTCATGGTCTGCTAGTCTAGCTATATAACCATTACAACATGCAAAGGTACTCTCATAGAAGAATAGATTAGTAAAAAAAAAAAGAAAAAAAAAGGGCTGTTATAAATGCCAACAAAAATAAATGAAAACTTGTTCAAGTACAACAGGAGCAAACATTATAACTAGCTGAAAACCCACCCTATGGTCAGGACTAAGCTAAAAACACCTACTTATGTTTCAATGAGAAATTAATAAACATTGTCAACAGATAATATTTATGAATCCCTGGTGATCATTGCTCAACATAATTTTTTTATACCTTGATTTTCTGATGAACATAAAAAGTCTTGTACAGAAATTTTCAGATGCTACATGGTTAAAACAAAGATAAAGTTTATTTAACATGGACATAAAATAAGGGTTTATTTTAGCATTATAATTACAATATAAATCAACCTCTTACTAAAAATTCTAAGTATTGAAATTTTCAAAAGCTAAAAAGTTGGCATATCTCTAGCTGTCCTTGATTTATGTGATGATACACAAACAAAAAAAGATATTCAGTGAATTCTAATATGATTATTATTCAAAAAAAAAAAAGAAAAAAAAAAAGAAAAAAAAGAGAAAATAAATAGAATGTTCAAAAGAGTAACAAAAATTGTGTAGGGTTTCAATTGATGTTCAAATTGGTTTTTGGTATGCACATGACAGTGCTTGGAGTCGGGGGGGGGTGAGAGAGAGAGAGAGAGAGAGAGAGAGAGAGAGCATTCAATGTGGGTTAAGTTTTTTTTCAATGTGGCATTCAATGTGGGTTAAGTTTTTTAACATGTACATATATTTTCAAAATAGTTGTAAAATGTCAAAATTTTTTTGTATGTTCTTAAGATAAAATGGCATATTGAAAATAAACAAAAAAAACCTAGCTGAATAATGACATTAAGTGCTGAAATATGCCAAATAATTACTGACCTTTAAATAAAAAAAGATAAACTGTTTTCTTTCTTTCTGTTTTTATATGAAATAAAAATTTAAAAAGGTAAGTGAAAGATTTCTCTTTTAGTATTTTTGGTTTGTTTGATAAAAAAATAGAAAGAAATTGGATCTGAAAGTTGTGCACCAGAACAATTTCTTGTAGAAATTTAAAGAGGTATTTGCAGAGAAATTTGGTAAAATAACATGAAATTGAGAAATGGAAAAAAAAAACATGTAATGTCAGAAAATGGAATAATAAGCAAAACAGTTTTGGATTTCATTTGTTATTTTTACTGCTATTTCGATCTTTTTTTTTCCTTGTGAAAAAGGCATGAACCTAGATTTCCATGTTTGTCCAACCATTAGTGATCACTTCACCAGGTTTAGTTTGGTTTGGTTTGTTGGGTTTTATGACATATCAAACTTTGTAGGTTATTTAACGCCAAATCCATTTTTATGTAAATAATCAGTTCTATTTAAAACAATTCAGATTAGCATGAGTACACAGTTTAATTGTCAAAAACATTTCTATTTCAAACTATTCAAGCAGTTATATATAACAATTCAATTTAGTGTAAATACAGTTTCAATGTCAAAAACAGTTCTATTTGAAATAATTCAGTTTAGCATAGGCCCGCAGTTTAAATGTAAGTATGGTTTAATTGTCAAAAACATTTCTATTTCAAGCTATTCAATTTAATCAAACAATTCAGTTTAGCATAAGTATGCCATTAGTTCTATTTAACCCTATCAGGTGCTACCACTTTGGGCCAGAGTGAACCTGGGAGCGATGGTAATAAAGGGGTACTCCGCATTCCCCAAAGCTCCAGCATTGCTGGAACCTCACCATCAGATTGTTTAGAGTCATATCAGGATATTCATTGGGGGGGGGTCTTACCCCTCTGCAGAGAAGCAGTCGGTAAATTCTCCAGCTTTACCAGGATGATGTAATATAAAAAAAGGTAACTTTTCAGGAGTAGATCTATTCAACAATCATCAGTTTCCAAAAATGGTTCTGGGAACTAATGATTTTTTAAGAAAAATTACAGTTGAAATAGTTTGATAAGAACAGGCATTAATCTGACCATTAGGAAACGTTTATCTGACAAATTTATTTTCAACATGTGGATCTTTTGACTCATCACTATTATATTTAGAACTGATCTAAAATAAAATTCATTGCTAACTGCATTATTGTGCAGAAGAAACAAATAAAAGTGCCTCATTACTTGTAAATTACCCTAGCAGGATTTAAAAAGTGCCTCATTACTTGTAAATTACCCTAGCAAGATTTAAAAAGTGCCTCATTACTTGTAAATTACTCTAGTAGGATTTAAGAAGCGCCTCATTACTTGTAAATTACCCTAGTACCCAACCCTTTCACTGCGGGCCGAATATATCACAATGTCAATTTTTAAGAAGAGTTTTTCAGTTGGTCTGAATTTTGAGTTTTCTTTTTTCTAGACTGGTTGCCTAACCAAACTTAAAGAACCCAGTCTGCGCCACTTTTTACCTATAACTAGAGGGAAGGATAGGTAGATTCATGCCTTTCTATTAGCGCATAGTGAAATTCAAACAGCCTGTCAGGGATTTGAACTCAAGCCACTGATTTTATTTCCTACAAATGATAACCATTATGCTATGCATATCTCCAAATTGCCCTTGAAGTATCAGAGATATTCACAAAACTAGCAAAGGGTCACAATGATACATTTTTAGATATATGTATAAGACATGATGACTAGTACTGACAAATATGCAGAGAAGTTTGGATTCATGCTTTTATCAGTAAATCTAAAAAAAAATTATTGATTCTACATTCTGCTCTCATAAACATTTAGCTATTTTACTACAACTATGATAAAACTGATATTTGCAAAACTTAGCCAAGTAGACTAAAAGAATAGGGCACTCAGTGAAGATTAAATTCATCACATAAACTGATTTACAAGTGATAGCATCTGTTTGTCTTGAGAGACCCTAAATCTGATGAAGATCTCAGCAATATTGTATGGAAGAGCAGGCATTTATCTATTTAGCAAGTTTGTCTTCTCTACACAACCAATTTTGTCTGAGGGAAGGGCAAAGATTGATACAACTTTATACCAGTGTCCCAATGCAGCAGTTCGCTAGAATGAGGTTGAACACAACTATCAATCCTATTAGATAAAAGGTTGCATTAAGCTATACATTGTGTGTCTCTCTCTCTCTCTCTCTCTCTCTCATGATGTAGTGGCCTTTTTAAGCCCTTGAGTTTGCTTTAAATTAACTTCCTTGTGAAAACTTTAAAATGTAACCTAACCTTATGACATCCACTCTCAGATTACTCATTGAGCTATGTAAGAAACTTTTCCCTAGACAATCAAGTAACTTGTGGCTTTGAATAACATAATGCATATTAGTTTTGTTTGTTTATCCTTTTGAAATTCAAATATCAGTGATTGATAAGAATTAAATTAAGAAATGCAAAATTACCATATTTACTGATGTATATATTTTTGAAAATCTAATTTTTGGGCAAACAAATGGTATCAACCAATACATGAGTAATAATTGTTCAAACATAATAGGATAGGCTAGGAGTGTTCCTTCATTTCAAAACCTAATGTTTACATGACCATAAATTAATGGCTGACCTAGACACATGACTGACTTATATATGATAATTGCCTAAAAATGACCCAAACATTTTTTGAGAAATAATTCTCTCACTATTTAAAAATTTAGTAAGTTTTCTTAGTTTGGTATAAGGATACAAGTATAAGGTGCTAATATGCATAGACTTTACTATAGTTCTAATTGTCTATGAGACCAACTTGTTAACCACTGGACCAAGGTACATTATCCCACATATTTAGCCCAATCAGTTAGGGCTGTAGAATACACTGACTGCATCAATAAGTGTCTTGGATATGACACTGAATAATCTGATGTTGAGGCTCAAGTAATGCTGGAGCTTTGGGGAATGCAGAGTACCTTTCTATTGCCATTACTCCCAGGTCCACTCTTGCTTGGATAGTAGCACCAGATAAGGGCCTATCTATGGGTCAAATAGAACTGTTTAAAATTTAAACTGAGTGCAAACAAATGACTTATGCTAAATAGAACTGTTTGATCTTTTAACTGTTAGTAAACAAATGAGTAATGTTTAATTGAATTATTAGTGATACATAAGAATACTTGGAATCATTTAACTGTGTGAAAAATGAGCTTAGACTTGTTTAAAAATGTCATCAACAAAATGTGTTTACAAATCATATATATTTAATATATGTACAAACATGAGGATTTAGCATTAAATAACCTACAATGGTTGATATGCCATAAAACCCAACCAAATCAAATTTTTTATGCATATGTAGTAGATGGAAGAGAAGATTTTAGCAAAACGAAATGGTTATTTTTACGGAAAATTTTTACATAAGCAATATTCTACTATGAACTCCTACGCATGTATACATCAGTATTGGTCCAAAAGTAAAAATTCATATTCATTAGCTCTGTGCTGCAACTGGATACCGTCTAGAGGACTTACCAAGAATGAGGATCAATAGAGATGGATGGCAAGAGACAGAAAGAGTGTCAAGAGTATTTGTGCTATCACCATGCCTTGAGGATAATTGCTTAGATAGGACTACTAACAAAAGTAAGATATTTAAAAAAAACTATTTAAATCATTATATTTTCGAAGTGTAACTTAAATGAAATAAAATATCTCTATGAAATCCGTTCCTATTAGTGGGTTGCACAAGGTTATATGGTACTGGCAGAAAGGGAGAGGTGGATTCATGCCCTTTCCAAGGGTTTGCTGATTCCATTTTCTTCTACGTTGTTGACCGTTAGTTCAACTTCGTATCAACTCTTATTGGTAATAATCTATCTTACTTAAGATTTCTGTTCATGGGTTTCCATGTTTTGAGATTGATAAGAGTCTCAGTATTTTGTTCGGGGTGAGGGTGGGATCTTCAACAGAAACGAAGTTATTACATAACATTTTAGAAAGTTCTTGAATAATCCATTAATCTTTTATTAAATATGAACTGGTAAAAAATAAACATGATAATTCTCAAAATTAAATAAGACACAAAGAATATACATTATTGTCTCTCCAATGAGCCATAAGTCCCTGATCTTTAAGTTATTAGCAACTTATCCCATAAATTTAAAGATGAATATTCAGTCGGAATAAACAGGCGGCTTTCCAAACGCCTGTTTTTTTTTTTTAAATGACGTAACTTTGACAACAACAGCCAAAAAAAAAAAAAAAAAAAAAAATCAGATTTCTGTTTCTCATATGGCAAACACATTGGTTTCTTAAATTGTTTTTTTTTCCAAATTTTTAATTTGAGCTCACTTGGTACCGGCCAAATCTTTTTCAACGACTCCTTCTCAAGTTCCGAATCCGGCCGGCTGTGTTTATAAAATCTGAGATCCCTTGCATTGCATATAACAGCAATCAAAGCGATACCAACCAAATGTTTGATAACAGCCTATCCCATGCACGACTGAAGAATTTCTTACGCATTTTGGGGATGAGTTCATCATGAGAGATACTCTTCTTAAAAATTAATTAAAAAAAAGCCCCCAAATGTCTCATTCATCTATAACTTGTAATTTTCTTGTTAATTCTTCTTTTCCACAATGGACATCCTTTACATTTTTTTCTAACAAATGAAATATACAAAAAAACTTTTGTTTAATTTTGTTGGTTCTTCCTTTTCAAAACTAAAGTAGCCTGCGTGTTTTTCATGAACAGATGGTCTTGTTAAATCTTAAAACAAAATCATAAATGTTTCTCCGCCAAAAAAAAAAACAACTAACAAATGAAACAACAAAGCCCTGCAAAAAATGACTGAGATTTAAACCCCTTGAGGTTTTCAGCGACTAAGTTCTTAAATGGGTTTTCATCCACCAACAGTAGACCTTCAAGAAAACTGATAAATTGTTTTTGCTTTTCTTTTCTTTTGAGTGATGTTTTTGATCAATATGGAAAACTGGATAGAAATCTTAAAAACCTGAATTTCAAGTTAATTTTATTGTTAAGAATTAATCAAAATTTTAATCTATTATTCACGTTTCATTTAGCCAAAAAGAAGATTGCAAATTTGGAAAAAAGAATTTTTACTTGACACAAATGAAAGCTAAACATAAACAATGATAAAAAAAAGATTAAAGTTCTAATCCTAAATAGAAATATAACGAACATTATATTAAAACTACTGATTTAAAATAAAAAAAGAAATCTAAACAAGAGTTTTACAAAGTTTTTCGGGTACCTGGTACATTTTATTGTACATTTAATAGAAACCAGTCACAACCATAAACTGTACATGTTTTTTAGGAAAAAAAAACATTCATGAAAAGAATTTTCTTTTTAAGGACATCAAAAGATTGTATTTAAATTTTTTTTTCAAAAGAGAGAAAATACAAATAAAAAAGGTAAACGAATAAGTTAAAAAAGAAATTCGTCTTGGAGAGAATAAAAGAGATTGGAACACTAGAATTTTAATTTAAAGAATGTGGTGTGAATTAACTTATAAAAGATTTCATTTTATTCAGAAATCTTCTTGAAACTTTTTAGTGGAGAAGAATTAAAAGTTGATTTAAAAAATATATAATAACACAATAGAAAATAAGTTGCGCTAAACTTGCACGTTGATTCATTTTGCAATTTCGTAGTGGATTATTACAGAAACATTTTCCAGGAAAACAGTTTGAATTTGAAAAACTGATTTCTACCAAAATAGTCTTAATGAAATTGCATTTTCTTATTTTTTCGTTTTTGTTTTAAAAATATTATTTTCACTATTTTAATGTGAGAAAAGAAATAGTCACCTTTTATTCCGTAAATTCATCATGGATTATGAAAAATCGGGAAGTTATCCACAGACACTCATACAATATTCCAAAGTTGGTGTGGAGCTGTAATTCTTAGATAATATCTAAAATCTCTAACGGAATTTTGAATCGAAGAATAACAGACTTTCATGAAATTGATAAGAAGAATATTCTAAGGAATGACTGTAAAGTTTAAAGTTAAAGCAAACATGGAAAAATAACTTTTGTTTTACAAAAATGTTTGGCACAAACCCTCCGAAAATTATGCAGATAAAGGAAAAAGACTTTTTCGAAAATAAAAAACAGAATTTAATAATGAAATTCATTTTCTTCTTACCTTCTTATAGAACAGAGAATTTTCTCTGTGACGAAAAATGATATCGTAGTAGAAGCAATGCTTCCATGAAAACCTGTCAGAAGCGGAGCGGTAGTGAATTGGTGGCCATCACAAGGCAAATGCGACGTAAAGTGTTTGGGAGGCGCCAAAAAATAAGCAGTCATATAACGGGAGGAAGATGCATTTTATGGATGGCTAAAAGGAGCACAATATCAAATTAGGACATGCTGACTTTACAATCATTATTTTGTGTGATGAGAAGAATGCCATTTCGCAAATACAGACATGCATCAAAGATATGCCCTTTATATGTGTATTCGTGGTTTAAATTTATCTCAACCAACTTGAACGTAATATCCAGCTGTCTGTCTGACTATCAGTCTGTTCATAGAGTATCACACACAAATAAGTAGATCTTAACATTTTTTAAATAAAAAGTTAATTTTCTTCAAAATCAAAGATAACAGGATTTTATTATCTCCAGTGTAACATTACACAATCAAAACGAATATTATTTGGTATCATTTATTGCCAAACTCTATTGCACTGAATATATGTAACAAAAATATGAATATGTAGCGGTTCAAAAACAAGTACACCACTTATATATATTTATGCAATTTTGTTTTTGGTTTCAGAGGTGTTGCCAGGCTCGGCGCGTATAACCCCCGAAACTATCAACCGGAGGGAGCCCAAATCTGCTCGGGAGTCCCAAAAGGGTGGGTTTCATATATTTTCCATGAAAACTACTTTATGAAAATTGACAATTGATAGTAGAGAGAGGGGGCCTTATCATTGATTCTGGGGGTATCATAGATTCTGAGAGAGGAGTATCATTGATTGTGGACATGAAACCCTTGCACTGACCCTAGATGTTGCAATTTTATTTTTGGTTATAGTGTCAATGCTGAACAGTTTTGTAATAAATAATACTTGATAAAATCCATTCTGATTCTATAATACTGCAGTAGAAATAATAAAATTCAAATATCTTTGGTTTTGATGAAAATTAACTTAAGTGGGTTGTGTTCGCCAATGGTCCGGGAGAACTGGGTTCAATCCCAGGTCGCGTCATACCAAATGGTACTTGATACCTCCTTGCTTAACACTCAGTGATATAAGGTACGTATCAAGGGTAAAGTAGAGCAATCATGGGAAAGGAGTAGCGCCCTCCCCTACACCACGGTGTTGTAGCTATTGAAAAGGGAGCCTTCGGGTCGCCCTCGACTACGGTCGCCAACTTTACTTACTTATATAAAAACGTTAGGGGTGTAATCTATCTATCTATCTATCTATCTATCTATCGTTAGTTGCTATTCATTTATGAATATAATAGTAAGCCATGAACGAGAGAGAGAGAGAGAGAGAGGGAGAGAGAGAGAGCAAAGAATGAGGGACTGATTAATGCGACTGGTGCATTAAAATGTAAATGCTAAAATAACCTTAGTAAAACAAACAAAAATACTTTGATCATTATTGTTATTAGGGGTGCGTAGAGGCCCTGAATATTACTAAAATAAATTGCTGCCTGAATGTGCACATGGCTTTGTGAACATATATTGTATATGTATGAATGTAAATACACATTCACACATAGAGAATGAAGTGGAGGAGAGTTAGGGGAAATAAATTATTGGCTTACAGTAATCACTAGTTGTTTGTACAGTGTTGGTTAACAAGTTAGTCATTTAGGGGGACCCAATGAAACTCGAACTCTCTATCAATGGCTTGTTAGTTTAGCTTGCAAGCAGGTATTTATCTGACGTTTCATCATGTCAGAATATGGCACAAGGCCATTTTTTATGGTAGGAGCCGTGCATGAATTGAGAATCATCCGACCCAGCCGGCGTTCCCTTTATAAAGAGCCTCAGACGCCGAGCAATAAACCCAATCCTACAGAAGCAGGTAAAAGCCTTGGAAGACGGTCCCCTGAGGCTAAGTGATCATAGCTTTTTCCAACCACCCGGTACGAATATCAGGTGGCAGACCAAAGCTCTCAGCGCAAAGCTAGCTTGCTAGCCATTACATCACACGAAGCGCCCAAGTTTGTCATTTAACTTATTCGCCAAAGAATCAAATTTGATCTTATCCAGGGGCCTGATATCTCAATCGTTATTTTGGCCTTGTGTCAGACCAAAGTATTCTTCTGCGAATGGTGGTGATCATCACTGAACATCCCAGACTAAGGTAAATATATCTATGTTTTATACGTTGCATTCAGGCCCAATGGTCCACAAAAGTCTGGAAAAAAGATCGGAGGAATTGGAAATTAGAGGAAGAATCGAGACCTCCCAGATCACAGTATTGTTAAGATATGTTAGAATATTCAGAAGAGTCCCGGGACCTCAGGAGACTTTGTTGTCACTCAGACTCCAGTGAAAGACCACCAACTAATGCTGGAGAGAAAAACTCGAAAGGAATAATAATAATAATAATAACAACAAAGAATTCTGCTTCCAATGGGATTTTCACAACAATATTGTAGAGATAATCTGCGTTTGTAAGTTACGTGTTACTTGTTAGATTCGACCCTTTGTTATAAAAGAAATCCGGCAACTGCGTCGGTAACTGCGTGTCCCTCAACATCTTCAAAGTAGCTGACTGTATTCTCTGCTAAGGGATAAGAACCTCATAAAATGAGATGTGCTGGATATGACACTAAACTGTATCTGAAATAGCTGAGGAGAGTGGACTACTCCCTCATTGCCATTACTCCAAAGTTCGCTCTGATACAGAGTAGTAGTACATGCTAGGGTCACATCTATCGGTCAAATAGATCTGTTTAAAAATTATTCGCGGGCAATCACACACACACACACAAAACAAAACAAAACAAAATCAAAAACAAACAAATAAAAATCCCTCTTTGAAAATACAAAAAATATAAGTATGAACGTGTAGTGGAAAGAAAATTTCGTATTTTGGTTTGGCGCGCAATTTAATTCGACACTTAATTTCACCCAATCAGGATGACCTATTCTATTCATCCCGGATCTCCTTTTCCAGGCAGCAGAAATTGGGTAAGCTGCCAAACACGCTCTCTTTAGCTGGACAACGCCGCCCAGTGCAGACGTCTCACTGGTGGCTCTTGAATAGCAGCAGCAGCAGCAGCAGCATCGACACATGAGGGAACCTATCTAATTTATTGATTCCTTGCAAGGAATCTCGGTTGGATATAAATTAGATACATTCAACATGCCTCGCACAGGCACAACTTTATGTCACTTCCAAAATTGGCTATGTCGATGCGACGCACAATTAAGCTCTCGACACCTAGCTCTCAATTCACCTCTGGGCCACTTTAATGGAGACAACGCACACTCTCCCCAAATACCAGACACACGAAACTCACGGTGACTCCAAAGTTCATTTCCTCCAACAGCAACATGGCTTTCGCTAAACTACGGCGAACACAATCCCTCGCACGTCCGACGACACGCGCTGCCTTTCTCAACTTTCTCATAATTCCATTTCGTCTCTATACTCACAACCTCACCAACGAGACTTGCAGCACAAACACAAACTACATTTTCCCTGCTGCAAATAAAAACCATTCATAGAAACATTTCGACTATCGGCATCTTACTTCATCATCTTCCTTTTTATTTCTCACAACCTAGCGAGGAAGTAACTAAACACACACATACATTACACCATCTTCCTCGCTAAAACAACAACAAACTTTCTTCCTCGTTAAAAACAAAACTTTCCCTCGTTAAAAACAAGAACAAAACCTCTGGCTAAAAATTTAAATGACCAAATTTCTCTACTCTCAAGGCATGAAATAACCCTTGACTGGTTGACTCACCGTTAAAATCAATCTGTCAACCAAATTGTTGTAAACGATTTTCATTATCGCTTCACCTTTTTTCATATTAAGCGTATATTTTAGATATTTTTTTAAAGTTTATATATCGACGACAGTCATTTAATTTTTTACTCATTGTAAGGGAATGAATATACCCATGCATTTATACTGGAATTTTCTATATTATCAGGACTTATTTAAATACTCTGCAATTGTGTTGTAGAACTTTATGATATTGTAAACGACACTTTTCAAAACCACCAACGTTGGAAACTATTGCCTTGTACGACAATTTGAGCTTATGTAGCTACAACACCTTCGTCTTAGTCCCTGGTGATATAAAATCCTATATTCTACAACCCATATGGAAAACACAAGTATGTAAGAAATGTACACTCATAAAGTGGATCAAAAAACACAAACTTTAGTACAAATCAGTAAAAAAATTTTAATAAGTGGTTTCTAGAACCTGGTTGAACAGAATAGTCATGTGTCGGTGTTTTTAACTGCATCTGCACAGTTGAACTCCGAATGAACTTGTCTGGAACTTAACACACGCAAAAATAAAATCTTTCATTTATAGCTGGTTACGTGATTAGGAGACCTATCTATTTCACGCTTTCGACGGCAAAAATCTCTCAGACAGCCGGACACACACACACACACACACACACATATATATATATATATATATATATGTGTGGTATCGCTCGCAATAAAGTACACCACTACCAATTGTTTTAATAAAAAGTCAATTTTCTTCTAAATAAAAAAAAATATACGGATTTTATTATTTCTTGTGGAAACATCAAAAACGGACATTATAAGGTATTACAGCATTGAAACACTATAAGCAAAAATGTGAACACACACACACACATACACACACACACATGTAATTTTGTATGTGCATAAATAGATTTAAAAAGATGTTTCTGTGTATGTGTGTCTGCGTGTATGTGTGTATATATATGTGGGCTTTGAGAACATATGATGAACTAATTTAGCTCTGAGTCCCAGTATCCCAAATAATGAATTACTCTTTTTAAAAGTTTGAAATACATAACGGAAGTACATCGTAATAAAGACTTCTTTCTTTCGCCACCCTGAGTTCCAAATCGTTAACTGAAACCGGAAGATTATCATTAAGTAATCTGTTTTTAAGCCTGTGCGTTTTTTTCTTGATAAGGAAATAAATGATTAAATTATGACACCAAATAACGTCATAAATATGTTCCACCAACATTATGCAAAATTATCTTTAATAAACATTAAAAAAAAAAATAAAATACGTACCACCAAATAAAATTACTCTCAAAATGATCTCCGAAATTATCTTTTCACAAATTTGGAATTCTTTTTGTGCAGAACTTTGTGATTGGAACTGATTTCTTCTTTTATCCAAAGCGAAGAAATTGGACCTGACTGATAAGCGATTCTGTTAAATCATGGATATTGCTGTTTCCTCAGATCACAAAATTAAATTGAAAGATATATATTTATGAGGTCATAAACATATTTTCGACAACACTTTGAATATTCTACGGTAGCCTGCATCGTTTAATTGTTTTTATTCGTTAACACTGTAGCAGAAAGAACTTAGTATTTTTGTTTGGCGCCTTAATTAATTTGACCGTTAAGGTCGACGCATATTTTCACCCAATCAGGATGACTTATCCTATTCAACCCGGACCATTTTTCCGGGCAACACTAAATTGGGGGAAGGCCGCCAAAGATTTTCTCTTCCTCTGAAAATTTTGAACTGGGCAGACGTAATTACTGTCCGCTCTCCTTTTAGCAGCAGCATCACACCACCACGAGGAAAGCCATCTAATTTATGGGACCTCTTGAGTCTAGTCTCTTAGACCAAGGGTTCCCAGTTGAATATAAATTAGAGGAATTCAATCCGCCTCACACAGGAACAACTCTAAGTCGCCTTCAACTTTGGCTCTGTCGACTCCGACAGCCAGCCATTTCATCCCCGGGCAACATTTCCTGGAAACATTCACACTTCTCTCCCCAAACGACCAGGACCACACTTTCATGGACGACGACAACGTTCCCGTCCTCAACCAGCAAACACGACCTTTGCTATACTATGGTGAACATATCTCACTCACACATTCAACAATGCCTTAACCTAACGATGCCCTTTTCGCTCGGGCATTTAACTGCAAAAATGCCTTCCCAACTCATTGTTATAATGTCCTTCATTCTTTCCTACGTGACTTGCAGCATAAACATAAACCCTTTATTCTATGCTGCCATTAAAACCTTCATATAAAAACCTTACGGCATCTTCGTCTTCTCATTCCTTTACTTTTCAACAACATTTAGCGAGGAAATAACCACATAATAACTTTTCCTCGCTAAAAACATAACAACGTAACCACACTTAACAATATATTCCTTCGCTAAAATGGTAACCAAAATTATTTTCGCTAAAACACACTTCAGGATCAGAAGCGGTAATATTGCCTTTATTTTAGTATTGATCTTTGTTAAAATCTAAAACTAACCACAGATTGTATTTATACGCCGACCCACTTAGGTGGATTGCTGGACCCATTTAAAAAAATTTTTAGTGTTGTATCATACACAAGATATAGTAGAAACTGACCCTTTTACTGCAATGAATGAGGTACTACCTCGGTGGGGGACGGGTCTTTTGGGTCTAAACTTATAAAAATGTTAATGCTCGCTCACAAATGACCAATGTTAGATCTTAGACTCTTTACTCGCCCTCCCATACGAATGGGATGTCGCTAAAGACTTTTTAATGTGAGAAAACTAACACGAACTTTAGTGTGGGAGCAGGAACAAAAATTGCTTACCTCTACAGCAGTTGCCTTTTGTCATGTCTCGGACATCATACATCGACTTGTACCTTACAACATGGTTTATCATTTCGTCTGATTTCCAACTCCTTATTTTTGAAATTTACTAAGCTTAGATTCGTTTGACACAAGGTTACAAATATTAGGCACCTATTTTGATTGAATTCATTGCAATTGTGATTGTCAACGAAAAAGCTTGCTAAATATTGCTCCACAGCGAGGCTCTTGAATGCTGTCAAGAGAATTCTGGTTTCTAATTTATTTATAAGTATTTTAATAAATATAAAATTGGTTATACAAAAATATGCAACCGTCTTTTTAACAACTTGAACTATTTTTAGCTTAAAATCTATTTAATATATACCATGTACACCTGATTTCTAAGAGGTTTTCTGGGTGAGCGAGTTAAACGCTAAGATACAACATCGATAATTTTAGTAGTTAACAAAGGGTTGAATTCTTAATCCAGTACACTGTCATTCTCGGAAAATTTATCAACCAAACGTGTTGTTGATTTGCTGGGAAATATCACATTAAATTCCTATCTTACAAATTTGAATGATCTTATGCGCAGAATAAGTCTCAGGAACTTTCAACATAATTGAAATAATATAAAGGAGTGGATGCTCGAATGAGGCTATCGTACACATTTTAACTGATAAAGTGTTTACATGTGACAAATGTCGTAAATAATTTACGCTTGTGTAATAATGTAAAAATCATTTATTTACAGGATAAATATCTATTTTTCAACATATTCTCCTTTCTTAAAAATGCACTTAGTTCAAGGTCAAAGCAAATGAAGGTCTGGCAGCAATGCAACAGGAAGCAGGAATGTGTTAGCCTAAATTAACCATAAATACCGCGAAAAAACAAACTTCAGCAAGAATTTATTAGTTGACATTCAATTAGCGAATGAAGAACTATAACTATTACTAGGATTCATTTATCATTTCTTATTGATCAGAATTCAGATAAAGTATATCTGTATAAATCAATCAGAAAGTGTTTTTAGCTTTTATAAAAATACTTATTGATGAAGAATATATTTTAAGAAAAGATAATGAATAATGAAACGTGGAGAAACAGCGATTAGGATCATATTCGAAAGTTTTATTCCATTAATTTTCATCACATCGTCTTCAACATTATTTGCCTTTATTTCACGAAACATGAACTTCTTCTATACTGATACTGGATGCCATCTAGAGAACTTACCAAGAGGATTGCTAGTAGAAACTGACAAAGAGAGAAAGTTAAAAGAATCTGTGCTGTCGGTACGTCTTGATGATGATGATCGTGCTAAAATTTTAAAATGAACTTTAAAACCTTTTGTACTGATACTTTAGTTGCCTTAGGAAACTCAAACAAACAATAATTGTTGAAAAATATATTTGAAAATATAATTCCATTTTCTCTTTTCTTATTGAAACAACGTATTAAGGAAATTAACATAAGGTATTTGTCAAAGAATTTCAGTAAATCTTTGACAACATTGCGCAGTCGGCTGGGGCTGTAGAATACACCGACTGCACCTCTGCAGAGGGGTACAACCTCGCCCAACGAGTGTCCTAGGTATGACTCTAAAAAATCTGATGGTGAGGTTCCAGTAATGGTGGAGCTTTGGGAATGAGGAGTACCCCTTCATTGACATCGCTCCCAGGTCCTCTGGCCCGGAGTGATAGCACCTAATAGGGTCCTATCTATGGGCCAAATAGAACTAAATTGCGTATATATGGTAAAATGAATTACTTGAAATATAACTGTTTTGATATTTAAATTGCGTACTTATGCTAAACTAAATTGTTCGATATAGAACTGTTTTGACATTTAACTGTGTGTAAACAAAAACCAAATTACTAAATTGTTTGAATTAGAATTGTTTGTCTAAACGGAATAGCTTGAAATAGAAATGTTTTTGACAATTAAACTGTGTACCTATGCGAAACTGAATTGTTTGAAATAGAACTGTTTATTTGTATAAAAATGAATTTGACCTACAAAAGTTGATATTCCATAAAACCCAAACAAACAAATCTTTGACAACATTATAAAATAGGAAAAACACCTTCTAAGCTCTCGTATCAAGAGCATTTTTTAATGGCCATTATGTATTTCTTTCAAAAATATCTCTATACAGTAATGATAAAAAGCGGTATCATCAAATAATTCTTCCTGTCAGACAAACTTTCTGGGTAACATCGCCTGCTTCATAAATCATTGATATTTTAACATAATTGGAGATACTAATTTCTAGGTCTGGTAAGTGATCAAATGTTTAACATACAATTTTATCCAATAAATATTTATATTTTGAGCAATTATACCCGGGATCAGTTATCTTCTTTAATATCAACTTTCGACTAAATAATTTAAAGAAATAATAATAATATGGGACATGAAGGTTGATCTTCGTATATTTATCGAATCTGATAACTATTATTAGAGAATGAGGAACACAATTCGGACACTTGTAGCAGAGGAAATGTTTAATATTTTCTCCTACTCAACAATATAAAATAAATCACGTCGAATTAACAACAACAAATTTATTGCCTGAGCAAACTTAATTGAATGGATACAGAAATTACATGAAATACTAAGAGTACATTATGGAGAATACGTTGAAGAATCCTTTATAGAATGACAACTGTTGTACAAAGCATGGTATTGTGCGTGGTACGACGTGGGAGACTCATACACTTATGCGTTTTTTGTTTGTCAAGGCTGGAACGAAGATATATATATAAAGAGAGAGAGAGAGAGAGAGAGAGAGAGAGAGAGAGAGAGAGAGAGAGAGAGCGTTTCGTAATCCCTAGAATAATAATAATAATAATAATAATAATAATTATCAGCTCAAATAGCACAATGATCAACAGAACAACAGTAACTAGGAAACAGAAATGGGAAGAAAAACAACTCTATCGACATATTTATCGGTCCCTCCAACATTTCGTTACAGGGCCGATAAATATGTAGATCCAGCAAACTTTTTATGAATAACTAGAATACACCTGTCAATAATGACGGTCGAATTTTATATAAAATATCTTTTTTATAATTCAAATTAAAAAGATTTCATAATCTAAAAAGAATAAATCAATAAATGAAAAGTATATCGTATGTTATTGTAATAAAAAACACAAACTTAGAATTATCTGAAAAATCAAATTGTCTGTATCGTTAATAAATGGACACTCTCTCACTTTCTCTCTCTTTTCTCTCTTCCTTGTTTCTATCAATGTAGATTCAAAAGATACATAGACAAGTAGACGAACTCGAAAACTGAAGAAACCGTTCCATTGTGACGTCAACCTGCTTTCTCGACAACTTGTCTGCTTTCTTTTCCTTTCTCTTTCGATGTGGCAAGCTAAAAATAACACGATTCGTACTTTCTTTCCTTTTCACTTTAATTTTTTCTTTCTTTGAAGATTACAACAAAAAAAGTCAGAAATCTCACCTTCCGTTATTTCTTTCTTTCTTTCTTTCTTTCTTTCTTTCTACAAACAAACAAACAAACATAAGTACACACAGAACGCTACACTTGTATTTTATATTATTAGGAGATTCTAAAAAAGTGGTTGGCATATGCTAAATTTTGTATCAAATGCAATTATTACCGAATTAATACATGTATTCTTAAAATAAGTTGAAGATGTTAACTAAACCTCGGCTCTAGCAGAGAACAGGGATAGCAGTTAACCGAAGTGTAGTTGAGTAGAGGAGAGAAAGAAAGGTAGAAAAAAGGGGTAGAGGAAAAAAGGGAAGGTGACTGCTTATTCTACCATTAACTTGTAAAAAAAGCGACAACAATATTTCGAGAAATAAAACAACTTTTTTCCTACAAAATGAATTTATTTCCGAAGAAATAGATTTCACAAAGTAATTCTACGTTCGCATTCCATATGTTTTGCTATGCAAAGTTGACTTATAGACTCAACTCTTTTAGAATGCAAAATAAAGAATAAACATAGAATAAAATAATACGAAGGGGTGAAACAAAATAAAATAAAAAGAAAGAGAAGGTTCAGAACAGGAAAAAGAGTTACTCGACGTTGGACCGCAACGTTGCAGAAGTTATCAGAAACAGTTTAGAAAAACGAAAAACCCTCACTTGGCATTTGAATTCAAAGTTCTTTTTCATTTTCTTTTTTTGGGCCGTTTCTGTCAACAGAAAGTCCGCTAATCAGCCGAGAAAAACACCCTGTATCATGTGTAGAATATTTCCTTTTCTCGACAATTCCGTAGGCTGATCCTCGTCATAATTCAAATTTCACGTAGATTTTCCTCCATATTCTTTCTGCGACAAATGCTGTTCAAAACTCACTCCCTGTGAGTAAGCTGGTAGTACAAAAACGTTTTTTTCTTTCTGCGTAGAGAATACCCACACTCAGTTTCTCCACAGCCTTTAACTCTGTTTCTAACGGATTGCAAATCTAGATTTTCGACCCGGCTCGACTTTTTTGTGTCGGCTGAATGGTCGATTACGCTGTCTTGAAAACTGGCCACTAGGTGCGTTCTAGACAGCTCCTAGCTAAGACCAAACAGTCTGCAAGAAAAGGCGAACAGCAAAAAGGCCAAAAGAGCCAAAAAGGAGGCAAAATACGGCAAAAGAGTAAAAAAAAGTGCCCAAAAGAGGTTGGCTATACCCGGTGACTTGCTTTTATTGCTGCATGGGACCTGTAACGGTCCAACTTTGAAATAAGCCAATGGCATTCGAGCAGTTATTAACTGTCGAATTTCCACGTTTCCAAATAATGTGATTGACACAAACTCAGCTAGGATGACCAAGGCAAGAGAGTAAATTTGAAATGCCAAGCTTTTATTTGACGAATCATACACGAGAAGTGTTGGTTGGTCTACTCATGGACAAAAGTGTAGCCTAAGCTGTCGAGCATGTCTTGTCTGCTTCCTGAGTGGATGTTGCTGCTAGTCTGAAGACGTCAGCGGACTGAGACGCTGGAAATGGTCTGCTGCTCCGTCGTGTCCAGTGGTGCTGGTAAGTTTTATCAATCTAAAAAACACTAAAGCTAGAGAATCAGAGGTTGTCTACATGATACTTTCGGAATAACTCTGAAAAGAGCTGGTAATTGACTTTCGTTGTTTAGCTCTGAAACGAGATGGTGAGAAATGAGGAAACTGGAGCAAGCATGGAACGCTGCTGTTTGACCTTGGGCATCTGCTGCTATGTCCACCTTGAGCTGTAACGAAATATCAGTGAAAAGGACTTCATCAATTAAGGCATAACTACGAGGTCAACTGATGTAGGTAAGACATTGGTTGGGGTGCAATGATCAGAAAGGCAAATGATTCGTTTTGCTTTTCGGCTGGTTAACAGTCGATCTGAGCAATATTCATCCAACCTCCCATCACGCAGAATTTGACACAAGGTCATTTTAATGACGGGGCCGCGCACGAATTGAGACATGCGCAGCAGGTGCAAAAACTTTTGATCTACACAGCATTCCTCTATTGGGGCGTTTCAGGCGCCAAGCAACGAACTTAGCTTTGCAGAGATAGGTATTACCAGGGGAAGGGAACAGCTTCCTGGGACCAGCCGAGTTTGACGCTCACTACCATCCACCCAGCACATGTCCATGAGGATAGCATATAGCGTATGGTGAACGCCCGTTCACGGGTGTTTTGAGTGTTGCCGTTTGTGACTGTTAAGTTTTTATTGCAGAGGGGAGTAGTGTGCTTATTGGGATTGGTATGTGTTCAACGACTAACGGAAAGTTTCTCTTTAATTATCTGTAATAAGGAAATAAATGATTATACTGATAAGAGAATCTTACAAATACACTATTTTGCTAAACAGTCAGAAACTACCTTCGAGAAAGTGCGCAGGATTAATTCCTTTCGAAAATAGTCTCTGGAAAATTCCACTAGCTGTCGATTTAGCGATGTTATTGTTGTCGATATCAAGTTTCGCTCCGGTAGCTGACGTCATAAAAGATTTAGCGTTTTCTCAAACAAAAAAAAATTCGGTGTGAGTCGCTGGGGTGATTTCAAGCGACAAACAAGAGAAATCTCACACAAGAAGACATGAACGAAACAAAGAAAGGGAAACCTTAAGAGAGAGACCGAATCTCTTCTAATAGCTGCACAAAACAACGCCATAAGGACAAACTTTGTTAAAGCAAAAATAGATAAGACGCTAAAAAATCGCAAATTTAGATTATGTGTTGACAAAGACGAAATCATTAATCACATGATAAGCAAATGCTGCAAACTAGCGCCAAAAGAGTGTAAAACTTGACACGACTGGGAATTGTGTAAGAAATTTAAATTTAACCATACGAATAAGTGGTATATGCAAAAACCCAGGATTCGTCCTGGAGAATGAGACGTATAGACTTCTATGGGGTTTTGAGATACACCCAATTCACCTAATCTCGGCCAGACGACCAGAACAAGTGATAGTCGACAAAGAGAGAGAGAGAGAGAGAGAGAGAGAGAGAGAGAGAGAGAGAGAGAGAGAGAGAGAGAGAGAGAGAGAGAGAGAGAACCTGCTGAATTGTGGACTTTGTCATTCTTGCAAACCACAGAGTAAATATAAAAGAAAGAAAAGTGAGAATTAAAAAAAATATGGAACATGAGAGTGACGTTGAAACCAATTGTAATAGGTGCATTCGGAACAATCATCAACGGCTTGATAAATGGACTGGAAAACTAAGAAATCAGAGGACACGTAGTGACCATCCAGACTACAGCATTATAAAGATTAGCTAAAATACTGAGAAGAGTCCTGGAGACTTGAGAAGACTTGCCGACACTCAAACTGCATTGAAAAACACTGTCCAAGGAATAATAATAATAATAATTGATTCCTAGTAACAAGTACAGCTGTTAATTAGCTAATTATTGGTTATCATTAACAAGTAATTTTTTTTCAATTAAAAATGTTTTCAATAATTGTAGAGTAGTAGTAATTTAAACCACCGGTTACCCGCCTCCAGTCAAAGACCTGTTACATGATTGTCGGGCCTTTACTGGGTATCACACTGACTTAGCCTCATGTTTCCTTATTAAACAAATAGATACAACATTATACCGCAAAAATGTCAAATTAAAATTCAGTTAACTGTTTCAGGCTAATTTATTTGTCGACCTTCGTACTTGAAATATATTTAAGGAAATTGGTCGTTGAGAAGTTACTATTGAATGACTTTTAATTTGACTCGACAAAATTAATAGTTCAGAAAATAGTTTCTATTCTGCTCATCCGTAGAAAAAGCTATAACCGTTGCTCCACCTCTTTTAGACTTTCAGAACAGACAGAATTAGCCAATAGCTGACATCTTTGAGAAACGACCGTTAATCAGCGTTCTTTGCTTCCCGCCCAATTTCTACCGTCTCTAGATCTCTGGTGTTAGGATGTCAAGTTCATAAGCTTTTCCTGCCTTCCATCATTTCGTTCACTCGTTGCTTGCCTTACCCTACCTCAACCTTGGAACGTGACCGTGAAAACCGTGTCGCCATCTTCCTTCAAAAATGATGCGGACGGAGAGAGGGGACATTGATAGTAGAAGGAAAGTACATATCCCACGCATAATTAAATGTCGAATAAAGTTTGAAGCTAGGAAAAAAAAGCCTAACGTTTTCATACGCCCCGCCAAAAAGAAAAAAAAAAAAAAAAAAAAGAAAAAAAAAAGGCTGTTTGACTTTTATTTATAGTAATTTCAGGAAAGCAGTGGCGATTATTTACAGATGTATGTCGTGTATCCAGACTGACTTTGACACTTAACAGTTGGTGTTTGCTGGAAAAAAAATTATATATATTTTATGAGATTTTTTTTCATTTAATTTTAAAAACGAAAACCACTTAAAATAAACCCGCTTATTGTTTTCATAACCTACTTTAAGTTTCTTTTCTAAATTGTCGCTGCTTGCTTTTTCAACCTTGAGTCCAATACTAGATTCATATCCAATTGCAAAAACGCCCACATGAAACTTGGTCAGTATTATGTGGCATTAGGGGTGGAGAAATTGGTTTACCACAAAGTCCTCACTATCATAGGAAAAGAAAGGAACAGTAGTGTATTATTGGGGTAGATATGCAAGTATTGTTTATTTACTACATTTTAGAAATAAATTATCAGTACCCCCAAATCTCGCATTGGCCATGTTAGAAGATTGTTCTCCACCGATTCCCACAATCTATCTATCTATCTATCTATCTTACCACAAAATTAAGCAAATCATGTAATAATTTATTTATTTAATGACCCCTCTACACGGGCTGGATGTAAGACAAGCCAGTTTTTAAACAGGGTTAAATTGGTCTGAATTCAAAATTTTCCTTTTCCTAGACTGGTTGTCATACCAAGGTTAAAGGAGCTCAGTCTGCCCTATTAGTTAACCCATAGCTCAGAAGGAGAATACTTGGATGTATACCTTAGCCAAGAGTATTGGTACTTTGCAAAATGCAAACAGCCTCGTTCAGGTTTTGTACTCTAATCGTTGGGTCCATTTACTACGACTATAATCTTTACACCACGAACGCCTCCCAATTGTAATTTAAGCCATTTATAAATGTGAAGGTACAACTGAGAGGAAAGGAAGGGATAGGAGGAAGCTATTTGTAAATGCCCCCGGAATCCCAATCTAAAATCCTCTCTAAAAATGCATAGTAAATAGTAAATCATCTATTGCATTTCTACTCAAGGGAAACGCGCTTAGCGTAACGGTTATCGTTGTCGGAATTGAAATCGACGACTCGAGTTCGAATCCTGGATGAGGCTGTTTGCGTTTGATTTCGTGCAAATACTCTCTGGAAAAGCATGAATACATCTCTTCTCCTCCCTGCTATGGACTAATAATGGGACAGACTGGGTTCTTTAGCCTAGGTAAAGCAACCAGTTTAAAAGAAGAAAAACTCTGAATTCAAACTAGTAGTACTCTTTCAGCACCCACCTCGTGGCGAAGGGGTTGAGTAAATACATTTTGCTTTTTTACTCAAGTTATAACAAATCTTATTAAATATTGGAGGGGTAGCCCATCCAACGCTCCTGAATCTGTATAATTGCAAAGTTTTTTTGAAAGGAAATTACTTTTTTTTTTCCTTTTGATGTTTTTTGTCATAAAAGGAAAATCAAAATAATATGAAATTGAAATGTCTTAAGTGTAAAGAAATGACATGTGATTTTGTTGTACGCTGTCCGATCGGTCTATGAGTACGTTACAGTACAATTAGTCGGCACCCATCTCATTATTTCACTTCACTTCTCTGTTTGGTCGTCTTGTCGCTTCGTGTCGGTCTGGTGTTGCTACCTTTGGTCTCATTCTTTATCTTCGGTCAGCATCCCCAATTGTTTTAAGTTCTTCTCTGCTGGGAATGACAACGCATCAAGAATTTTATGTGCACACATTACCTTTATTTCTTTCGCGGCAACAATCTTATCATTCATCCGACTAAACGGAGGATCAGTGAGAGTAAGATGAAGCGTTCAACCTCTTGAAAGTTTCTAACTAACTTATTTCTAACTCTAGAACTGTTTTGGTCACCTCACTGAAACTATCCAATGACGGGCGTGATTTCAGATTGACCTTGAATTCAACGGTTGTCTATTATACTGGTTCAACCTATTGGGGTTTTCCACGCGTTTAACGGCTCAGGAATTAATTTGAATGCTAAACTACATTTCAAAAATTGATTTTAATAATAAGGAAATGGCCGTTCTGTCGGCTGGGGCTGTAGAATAAACTGACTGCACATTTGCAGAGGGGTAAAATATTCCGACGAGGCTACCCGTGGGGCATGGGCAGCGACCCGTAATGATTGAGGATAGGACATTAGTGGCTGAGCAGTCTACTGAAGTTGTCACGTGACCTGCATTACTCTACTGAGACTCTTACTGGGCTAGACGGGCGGCCGGAGAGGTCTGATCCGATCAATCGGCTGGTCATGTCAAGCCCAAGCACCTATATAATTGTCTCGACCCTGTTCTTCAAATTTCTTTCGCGGCAAACCCTATTTTATCTTTCAAGTGCAAGAAGATTGTCGTTCAGGGTCAATGGCACTGAGATAGCAATACTTGAAACCATTTAAACTGTGTGAAAATGAATGATTAATATTGAATAGAATTATTAGTGTCAGATCCTAATACTTAAAACCCCAAAAGTTACCTACAAATTATTCGCTTACAGATTATATATATATACATATATATATGGAGAAAAATTTAGAAATAGATAATCCAAAAGTGATGAATTTAATACGAAGGAAAGTTGATATTAAAAAGTTTCGGTTTTAATGAACCGTCATCAAGACTTTAGAATGGTTAAACAAGTGTTGATAAAACAACGATGGATGTTTAATAAAATACAAAAACAGAGCGATTGAACGGTTATACGACCTTTCTTTGTATGTATTCTCCCTTTGTTTTTATATTTTATTAAACATCCATTGTTGTTCTACCAACACTTGTTTTTCCATTCTAAAGTCCCGTTGAAGGTTCATTAAAACCGAAACGTTTTAACGTCGACTTTCCTTCGTAATAAATTCATTACTTTTGGATTACTTTGTTTTTTAATCTCTCTCTCCCCCCCTATCTCTCTCTCTATATATATATGTGTGTGTGTGTGTGTGTGTGTGTGTGTGTGAACATGATTTGGCATTAAATAACCATCAAGTGTTGATATCCTGTCAAACCAAATAACCTAAACTAACCTAAATAGAAAAGGGTTAATCCCACAAAGAATGATTTCATTTGAGGTTATGTAGGCATATAGCTGATGTTCTAAATAAAAGAATTGGTAAATTAATTAGGCCTAGTGGGATATACAAGCAGAACAAAATACATTGGCATTTTGTGCCCTTTGTTACAGATATTATCTAAATTGCAAATCTAATATCTTCCGTCCGTTGTAAATGTAGAGGTTGATCTTTTGAAGACTGGTCTATTCATTTCCCTACGACTCCCTACTTCAAAAAATTCTCGCTTGTAAAAATTTGTAAACAATAAGACCGTTGCAGTGCCAACTTGCAATTTTGAGTAAGTGACACAGTTATCTTTGACTAAGAAATGATCACATAACATATGTATTTACTCAACCCCTCCTTTCAGGTGTGACACAAGGTCAAGTTTTAAGCCAATTAAAGCCGGTTTTAATGAAGAGTTTTCCTTCTGCTTGACTGTTTGTCTTATCAAAGTTAAAGAAGCCAGTTTGATCTACTATTCATCAGTAGATGGAAGGCGAGGTTGACATATGATTTCATGCCTTTTTAGAAAGTGAAACGCAGTCTCGCCCAGGATTTGAGCCTGGGTCACCAAACCCATTTCTACGATAACAATCGTTTCGTTAAGCAAACTTTCATAAGATTCGTTTACATTTAGTCGAAGAGGGTTAAAACTAACTGAAAAATGAACAAAATTGATTGGTAAATACCGACTTCAGTGGTGAATAGCAGAGTAAAAAAAAATTCAAAACTATAAATGAATATGCATTTTAGATATTGCTTGATAGTGGTATTTCGGTTCAACCATGCAGAAATACGCTCAAGGATTTCATATTAATAGAAAATAGGCCAATTTGGTTTAATGAACCATTTAAGTGTTAATTGTATTTCTATTCATTCATTTTTCGAATCATTATATGGTCTCTCAGTTTATAGTTATTGATATTATAAGCTGAAACATTCTACAGCATTAAAAGGCTCAGTAAGCGTAACAATTATCGACGCGGAAGATGGAATCGGTGCCCTGAGTTCAAATCCTAGTCGAGGTTGCTTGAGTTTCGTTCTGTGTTAATGCTTTTGAGAAAGACATGAATTCATCTGTTCTCGCCCCCTCCATCTATGGGTAAATAGTAGAATAGACTGGGTTCTTTGGCGTTGGGTAGGTAACCAGTCTAGGAGAAGAAAAATTCTGAATTTAAACTGACAGAAAAATATCCCATTCCATCAGTATATTACCGCAGGTGTCAGAATGTGCCCACTGATCCAACATAGTGCAATGAGGAGATTCTACTTGGGAGATAGATCTCCAGGAATTAGTGAATGGTGCCTCTTTTATCCGAAGACCAAACAAGTAAAAAGGAGTTCCTTTCTGTATACTAAATAAAATGACGACAGAAACTGTGCCAGGCGTTTTTAGTTTATGCACACTATTTTCACATGAAAATGATTGTAAGATGAAGATGGCTGTTGAATAGGTCTGCTGAAACGTTAGGGTAACACCTTCAGCAATACTAAAAAGGGATTAAATGATATGAACCAAACTTGAAATTTTAACTGCTTTCAGCGTGTGTTTTGTTCTGACTTGTTCATGCATAACGTGTACTAAATTAAGGAGGATAGGACAAGGCAGCTAATAACGATCCCTGAAGAGAATTTTTATAACTGTTTTAATTTGTGGAATGGACGTCATTTGAAATTTGATTCTTCAACGTTCACTTTCTGTATGCAAGCCAACTTCAACTTGGCGGGTGGTCTGTATTATCTTAGATATTTTTCGGATCTCCAGTATGCTAATGATTATGGGCACGACCTTATTCGTATATGCTATAATTTTCGAAGTTTTATCTCTTTTTATCACTCTTTCAGTTTAACTATGGAACGGTTATATTTCCTATTATGAAAGAATCGATAGTGAATTCAACCATTTAATAAATAAATCAGTCAATTACTTCTGCGTCTTCTGACGCTTGAGACAACGTTCTTCACTTGGATCGGTCAAAATTTAGTTACTTTAGATTATTCCGACTATTGGTCACTCGTCGGAGGTTTTGGTTTTAATTGCTATATAGTTTTCGGTCGGTCTCGTTTCCGTTTTTCGTTGAGGATTCTATGGGACATTAAAAGGTTTAGTTGGGTATTTATTTTCGTTGGTTTTGTGGGTTTAAGTATCTGACTCCTTTGTTCTCCTTACCCCATTTAACTTGTTGGTTTCTTTGTCTGTGGAAGGTTGCAAGAGAATTTAAGGAAAGAAGGAAAGAATGAATGAAGGAAGGAAGGAAGGAAGGAATGAGACAGAGATAACTTTTAAATTCCTACTTTATTCTAGGGTTTTTAATGACTATTCTGTGGAGTGGAAAATTTTCCGGAACCAGCAGAAATATGTCACGTTTCCCAGACAAGGCGTTGAAATATATTTGTCATCTTCCGTAATGGTGAGTTTTAGGTCGGTGGTTATGTCCCGTGGCTGTTTTTCAATAGAGGCTGCTACAGGAGACCCAACCTGCCCCCAAATCTGAGACTGGGTAAACACGTGTGCTGCTTGCTAGCAGCTGAGTGAAAGAGGGTCCTTTCAGTACAATAATGAAGGCTGAAGTGAGAATGGATTTCTCCTTGGTGCCAGTAAGTCTTTCAGGCATGCGCGGATTTCGTTTCCTGTTAGAGGCTTCTACACTTTTTGAATTTATTTCATTTTCTTTTTTTATTTTCTTTTTATTAATCTCTGCAATTCTTCATATTACTTGGAACACGATCCTAGTCTGTCAGAGATTTGCCACATAGAAGACTTATCCCATAACTTGGTCAAAGAAGGTGCTACTCAAGTAGTGTGTTGGGCAGGAATAGCATAGTATGAATTCCGATTTTTCCTCATATCGATTTTCTTACCAAGGTTAAAGAGCCCAGTCTGTCCTACTATTTACTTATAGCTCAGAGGAGAATAGTTGGATTCATACCTTTTCCAGGAGTATTAGCACTATGTGAAATGCAAGCAGCCTCGTTCAGGATTTGAACTCGACTCCACTTCCTAAGACGATAACCGTTACGCCACGAACGTCTCAACATAGTAAAGCTATTTAATTTGCCGTTTGTAGATTTCATTTGAAATGAAGGACATACATTGGATTGTTCCATAACTTACTTGTTGATTACAAAGTCTTTTTATTTTATTCTTAGTATGTTCTCTGGGCATTTTATGTCAAACACATTCAGTTTCTTAGAATGCAAATTGAAGGTAAGTAAAATGTTCCTTCGCCTCAGTTCTTAATAAGAGAAAATTTAGTTCGTTACTTCTTATTACTTTCGCTAGGAAAGCAACGTGTACCGAAGAAATGAAAAAAAAAATTGACCCCCCCACCAGTCTTTCACAGGCACCACCCTAATTCCCAAAGCTAATTAAAAAATTCTTTTCATTATTTGCAACCTTGAAACTCTTAGAGCAAATTAAGTATTATTGTTCCTTGCTTAGCAGCCGTCTTGAATATTCTTTTATAGGCTAAGTAAATGCAAACACCCACTGACTTTTCTTTCCATCTGGGACAATCCAGCTGCAAGATCTTGGCTTGAGTTTATTATTTGTATTCGTTGAGTTTTTCGTACCAGTCAGACAAAGTAGCTTTCACCGGGGATCAAGTGACAACAAGTCTTTTAAATAATCTAGAACGCTCCTCAGTACTTTTGTTGTTTTTCTTTTTAGAGATTTTGTCATTTCGATAGTTTCAGTTCTTCTCCAAGTTTTAATTTATTCTAATGCTTTTAAAATCTTTTAGGACTGTTCCAAGCGAATTGATAAGGATGGGTAAAATTGTTATGTTTATGTTCCACATTTTTTCAGGTCTCTTGCAAGTTCTAGATATTTTCTAGCTTTTTGTTCTTTAGATTTCACACTCTGAAAGATTATTTGTCTATTTCGAATGATGAGATCTAGTCTTCTGAGTGCCAGACCTCAGTCATTTGTATATGGAAAAAGGAAGATTTGGTTGGTTATTTGGTTTGGTTTCGTAGGTTCTTGGTTGTTGTATCTAACTCCATTTGTTATTTCTTTTCTTACTCCATCTAACTTGTTGATGACTTTGTCTGCAGAAGGCTTCAAATGAATTACAGAAGGAAGGAAGAAAAGAGACAAATATACCTTTCAACTTAAAACTTTATTTCTGGGTTAAATACAGCTAGTCTTAACGAGGAAATGTCTTCCTGGACTATTAGAAAACAGTGGCATTTCCCAAACAAAGCGTTGAAATATATTAATCATTTTCGGTGGGTAATGTGGTTATATCCTGTGGATGGCTTTAGACATATTTGTTTTAGTAAGGTCTGCTTGCTAGCAGCAGACAAGGTTAAGTGTCAGACCACAAAACCCAAACAGCACATGTGTTCGCTGCAAGTAGCTGCGTGAAAGAGGATCCATTCAGTACTACGGTAGAGGCTGGAGCGAAGCAGAGTTTCTCTTTAACACCGGTAGGACTGTCTTTTAGGCATGTGCAGCTCCTACTTCCTATCAGAGATTTCTAGGAACTGCTACACTTTTAAATTTTCTTTTCTTTTTTCTTTTTGTTAATTTTCACGCATAATTCCCAAGGGAATCATGTCAATTTTTGTATTTTTTCTGAATTAAAGGAAAACATGTCTTCTAACTGATATGTTCGTGTCAACAGATAACATATCAGTGAAAGAATATAATACAATAAGTAAATACGAAGACCTGAAAATAGAAATTGAAACAAAAATGACATCTTAAAATTACCACCGTGTCAGTAATAGCTAGGGTTCTGGGTATGATCAAGAAAGGGACAGATAAACGCATTAATAGAATACCTACCTGCCCCAGCCTACAAGAAATACAAAAAGTTGTATTCTGGGGAACAACTCATCTCTTTTGTTGAATGCTATCAGTGTGAATGAAAAATATTACCCAAAAGAGGTAACAAAAACATACATAGAATACATATAATCCCTACCTTCTCTCTCCCTTGGTAAAAATTTGTTGACAAATTGTAAGGAACTGAAAATAAAACTGAAAATTAAACATTATTAATTGTAATAATAATAATATTAATAATAATAATCAAGAGTTTCGCGAGAACATACGTCTATGGCTGGATTTGAATCAGTTTTTAAAATCTGATTTTTATTTTTATGGAAGACTGACAGTAGTTTTTTAAAACCTTTTTTATTAAGCTTAGTTTAATCTGGCAACTAGACCTGAGGTTGCTTTCAAGTAGGTGCAGTTCCAAAGTGATAACCCATCATAGTACTTAGCAGTGTCATTGCTGCTTAATGAGTACTTACAGCACAACCGTTGTAAGGATTATTAGAATTTTTTGTTAGTTATTTGGTTTTTATGGCTTTTGGGTTTAGATATTTGATTCAGTTTGTTTTCTTCTTATCTATCTTAATTCGTTGGCGTCACCTAGTCTGTGAAGGCTGCAAAGGAAGAAAGGGAAGAAATCGAACATGGGAGATACCGTTCAAGTTTCAACTTTATTCTTTTTAAATTTCAACTTTATTTTGTTTGGGTTTTCACACGGCTACTCTGTGACGAGGAATATCTTCCTAGACTATTTGAGAACAGTTGTTTCTCCCAAATTAGGCGTTAAAATGCACTAGTCGCTTTCGATGTTGATACGTCCAAATTTGGTGTTTTTAGTGGTTGGTGATAAGGCCATTTCAGTGCTTTTTATGATGTTTGTTTCGACGTGTCGGCTCGCTAGCAGCAGACACAAATCGCCAATGAAGCCCCGGGACTCGGCAAACGAGCAAACCTTCCAAGCAGCCGAGTGGAAAAACTTTCTTTTATGGTACCACTGAAGTGAGGCCGAATTTCTCCTTTTCGCAGAGACAGTTCCTTTACCGGACATGCGTCGCCCCACTCCTTATCTGGGGCTTCTGAGAATCTCTGCACTTCTTGAACTTATTTTCTTTTATTCATTTTCATTTTCTTTTTTCTAATCACTACACCGTAAGTCAAGATCGGCAGTTGTTGTCTATGCAGCAAATCTCAGCTATGTTGTCTTATGGAAGGACGAAGGCCGATACATCAGTATTATTACTGGAGAGCCCAGAACAAGATTGAAGACCACGTCGATTTGCTTTGGAGACTGCATCTCCTTGTTTTGAATGCAGAGTTATCCTTCTCTTACTTTGGTCCTCTTCAAAGATATCAGCATGCTCTACTATTTGTATAGGTGGTGGAGAAGAAAAAGATTACATCTTTCTCATAGTCATTAGTGCGAAGTGAACGTAAACAGCCTCGGTTTGAAGTCATATACTGCTCGCCAATTCAATTTTCCGCGTCGATAATTATTACAGCCCCACCTTATTACCACTTAATAGCGATTATTATTTTTTCTTTTTTGAGGTCATTCTTCACCTCAAAATATAGTATATAGATATTTTATTTTATTTGATTTTATTTTAAAGGGAGCTCATTTTTGAAAATAGGCTCGAATTTTTTTGTTATTGACCCATAAGATCATTTTATATAATAATTGGAGGCATTTTGACTTGTTACAGTCGGATATAAATAGACTCAGTCTTCATCAGCGTTGGGATTATTTCAGTTAAGCTTTTCCCGCTAATTTTCGAGAAAAATGTGAACAGAAGTTTCAAATAAACAGAAGTGAAAATATATGAAGTGTAGTAAAAAAAATAAATTATGAATACAAAGATATTAGCATTGTAGTATTGTTACGAGACCATTTTTACGAATGCTTCTCTATAATGAGCTTGTACCAGATTAGTCTGAAAGCAACTTAATATCATATAGTTTTTCTTTTTTTTTCTCTTTCTTTTGTGGTTTCACCATTCAGTGATCTTTCTTTCTTTCTTTCTTTCTTTCTTTCTTAAAGTTGTAACACGTAAAGATAGACACTCAATTTCAGGCTAAATGTTTTATTACATAGCCCCCTTCCAATTAAAAAGATTACGTCAAAAATTTTATCAGGATAATCGAATACTATTTTATTTTAGGCAAATCTGATCCAATCTGCGAGTCGTGAAGATTTAGTTGTTTTCACTTCTATAATTCTATCACGTAGAAAGAATTTTTAGAATTTTCGATTATGATCGATTTACGGCATATATTTTGAAGAGGTTTTAATGCAGAACTGCAGTATAAAAAAGTGTCTTACACACGCAGCTGCATGTGCTGATGCACACACACACACTCATAGGCTTAGTGCAACGGTTTAGGAATCAGAATCGGTGATCCGAGTTCAAATCTTAAACGAGGTTGTTTACATTCTACTTTTCGTTATTGCCCTTGGGAAAAGCACGAATCCATCTATTACCTCCATTAGCTATGAGTAGATGGACTGTGTTCTTTAACCTTGGTTAGGTAACCAATCTAGAAGAAGGAAAACTCTGTATTCACCTTGTGTCTTATCCTACCTGTGGCGGAAGGGTTTGGTAAACACACACACACACTCACATGCACACACACACACACACACACACACACACACACACACACACATATATAGGAGGGGATAGGATCGATTGAACTTTGGTATCGACTAATTAAAGGTTGGGCTTCATATATTTGTCGTATCCGAGTACCAAAACTCACCGCCACAATTATGAGAGAATGAGGAATAGATTTCGGACACTTGCAGCTGAGGAAATGCTTAACATTCTCTCTTGCCGAACAATATAAAGCAATTCATGTCGAATTAACCACAACATATTTATTGCCCGAGCAAACTCAGTGGAATAGATACAGGAATTACATGAAATGCTAATAGTACATGATGAAGAGAAAGTCCTCTCTTGGATAAAATTGTATGAAGACTTCCTTGACAGCGTGTTATTGGGCGTGGAATGACACGAATCAAGCCTTCATTTTTGCCTCAGCAACAGCTGCATCTCCCTTTTGATTCTTCTAGGTTAACTTGTGGTTGTCAAGAGGAAAATTGGAGATTATTTCTCAGCATAAATTGGTCTCACTTGTCCGTCCAACAAAGCCCAATACGAAAAGCATTGCAGACAGTATTAGATGATATTTCAAGTATTTCTTCCTTCAATAACAGAACACAGCACTTTGAAAAACGCATTTTACTCCTTTAAAAGATACTTTAAATCGTATTCAACACAACGAGACGTGAATATCTACCAACCAATATATATATAAAGTCAATTATAAAAGATGTAAAGCAGGGTAATAACTCACGACTCCAGGTTTCACGTTTTTGATCGTCAGGTGAGTTGGTAAGTCTGAAGACGTATAACTTGGAGTCGTGAGTTATTACCCTTAATTACATTTTCTTTTAATAATTGATTATATACTCTGATATTGGACGATATTTTGATGTATGAACTATGGAAAGATTTTACGAATGACAGACTCTTTTATTGTATATACATATATAAATTAAAATGAACGAGTGTTTACTCATCCCTCAGTGGCAATCTCATAATTGCCAGTTTCATGTTCTAAAAAATGTACAATCAGATGCGACTTGCTGATAATTAAAAAAAAATGAAAGCACAAGAAACTAGTCATAAGGAAACTGCCAAAGAGGGAAGTGTAAATATTCCTTTTATGTCTTATCCCGTTCAACTGATCGGTATTGAGCAATTGTTGATTTATCGAAAATGTTTTTAAGCAATATATATATATATATATATATATATATATACACACACACACACACACACATATATATATATATATATAAGACTCTATATATTGGTAAAGTGGGCTCAATGTCTGTGATGGATTGCGTAGACATACAGTCAACGGCGCTTGGTGGCTGTCAGTTTCTTATCTTACAAAGTGGATTGCCACCGCTGATTTGTGGAGGGTGACATTAAATCACAAGTAATATAGACAGCGTAGACAAAAAGAAATTTAACGACGATGTGAATGTTAAACAGATATTCTTTTATAACATAAACAAACTAAGAAAAACTAATACAAAGTAAAAAATGTTCGAATATTGTTTGTTATGTATTCCTCTGTGTGTGTGTGTGTGTGTGTGTGTGTGTGTGTGTGTGTGTGTGTGTGTGTGTGTGTGTGTGTCTCTAATACAAATATAATGCGAATACAAATGTGTTTTGTTCGAACATATCTGTGTGTATGTGTGTTCGTTGTTAAGACAAGGGTTTACAAAGTAATAGTTCTTACTTGCGTATATGTATGTGTATGTATATACGCTTGTGAATCTAAAGAGTACATAGCAGCGAAATACTTGCCTGTCGGCTGGTTGAATGTGTATATATGTAAGGTGGTGTGGATGTACATGTAAAGTTTAGAATATTGAAGTGTAGTAAATATAAACGTGGTTTTGCTGGCTATATATTCTCTCATTTTTCGGGCAGTCTAGAGCTATGAGTCACTGGGTGGGAATAACCGAGAATAAGAGCGAAAGCTATGAAGCTGAAAGTGAGCTAATGAGAGAGAAAGAACTGTCGAAGGCGTAGAATATATAGAGTTAACCAAGTTACGTGACCGGCTTCAAACGCAAGATTTATTTTTGCGCAGGACAAATTCAAAATACGCGAACATAATTGAAAACAACGGCACGTTACTACTCTGTCCAATCAGGTTCCCGAAACAATTTAATTTACCGGCGTCCCACTACTTTTGTTTCAGGAACAAATGAGTCTGAATCCTATTTTTCTAGAATTTTTTTTGCTCTACCTGCTCATCGCCGGCCATTTAAAAAAGAATATAGGAGTGTAAATCCAATTGGTCGGATGATCGCATAAGCCAGAAACTGTTTTTTACTCTGTGATGTTGACTCTATCCTAAACCACAAACTCTCTCTCTCTCTCTCTCTCACACACACACACATGATAGAAATATGCGGAAAGTTGGATGAATTAAAAACCGGTTTAGAGGCGCGATATTATGTTCTTTTATTTGATTGTTAAGAACTTTCTCAAAAATGAAATAAAAAAACGAAACATCGCGCCACTAAACCAGTTTTAAGTGTTTGCTTTATCCAACTTTCCACATATTTTTATCATATTGTCAGATTCATCACAATCTATTATTTCAATATATATATATATATATATATATATATATATATATATATATATATATATTACAGAAAAATGTAAATAAATCCGATGGTATGTAAATATAGAAATATGAAAAAACAAAATATTCAGAGGGTGTATATATGCATCATAATTTGCCATTGTTTAACCTTTCGTTTTCTGTAGAATACACTGACTGCACCTCTGCAGAGGGGTAAGACCCCCCCCTAATGAGTGTCCTGGATATGACACTAAACAATCTGATTGTGAGGTTCCAGCAGTGCTGGAGCTTTGGGGAATGCGGAGTACCCCTTCATTGCCATCGCTCCCAGGTCCACTCTGGCCCGGAGTGGTAGTACCTGATAGGGCCCTATCTATGGGTTAAATAGAACTAACAGCATACTTATGCTAAAATGAATTGAGTAAACTGAATAGCTTGAAATAGAAACGTTTTTGACAATTAAACCGCACTTACACTTAAACTGCGTGCTTATGCTTAACTGAATTATTTCAAATTGAATTGTTTTTCGACATTAAAACTGTATTTACACTTAACTGAATTATTACATATAACTGCTTAAATACTTTGAAATGGAAATGTTTTTGACCAATAAACTGTGTATCATGCTAAACTGAACTGTTTTCAATAGAACTGATTATTTACATAAAAATTGATTTGGCGTTAAATAACCTACAAAGGTTGATATGCCATAAAACCAAACAAACCAAACCAAACCTTTCGTTTTCTTGTTAAAGCATCTTCTGTTAAAAAGAGGTAAATCAAGTTAGATAACCCAAGCAGTTGTTTTGTGTAACTCTCCTTTTTTTAAAATAAAATTAATCTTCTATTCTCCTTTTCAAGAAGCACTCGTGTTTTATTTTCCTTCGTCTAATTTCGCTCTATATATCCTTATCTTAAGACATGGCATCTTCAACAGGTTATGGGCCCAGGAGAAGAGATAATGGAAGTCGGTGGAGCAGGTTATTATTTGACGGAGATGAGACCAAATATGAAATTTGGGAAACGAAGTTCTGAGGATACCTTCACACATTAGGTTTAAAGCATGCCATTTTAGGTAAAAACCTTAACGGAGACGAAACAGATACGGAAAGGAATGAGGAAGCATATAATGAACTGATACAATTCCTGGATGATAAAGCCTGTACGTTATTATGAGAGAAGCCTCGGACAATGAAAGAGAAGCTCTGAGGATATGGCGTGACCATTACGCAGGTAAGGGAAAACCAAGAATTATTTCTTTATATATCGAATTAACGTCACTAAGAAAGGAACAGAATGAAGGTGTTACCGACTATATAATTAGAACAGAAGCAACAGTTACGGCACTAAGAAATACCGGAGAAACATTAAGCGATGGTTTAATAATCGCCATGGTTTTAAAAGGACTACCTAGAACATTTAATGCTTTTTCGATATATGTGACTCATAGCAATAAGGAGCTAACGTTCTCCGAATTCAAAATGCAACTTCGAAGTTTCGAGGATACGGATAAATATCATCAAAACTCAAATGAGGACAATGTTATGAAATTAACCAATTCATTTTCAAAAATGAGTAACGAAGTTTCGTGTTTTAAGTGTAATGGAAAACGGCATGTAGATAAAATATGCCCAAACAATTTCAAGAAAAATAAAAAGTGGTGTAACTACTGCAAAAGTCAAATCCATGTGAGGGAGTCATGCCGCTATAAAAAGCGAGATACCTTCAAAGCAGCAGAAGAAGATAGTACATTTGTTTTTAAAATAAATGACCGACCACAGAGAACTGTTGAAAGCAAGAGAATTATGGTTGATACGGGGGCTACCTCACACATTATAAAAGATATTGAGAGATTCAAAAATTTTGATGACTCATTCCAACCTGATAACCATTTTATAGAACTGGCTGACGGTACTAAGACAAATGGGGTCACTTTAAAACGAGGTGACGCTGAAATATGCCTGGTGAATGCAAATGGAAACTAGGAGTCAGTCACCTTAAAAGGGGCCTTATTTATACCCTCCTACCCACAGGATTTATTTTCTGTCAAGTTTGCCACGGCAAACGGGGCGACTATAATATTTAAGAAAAACAAGAATGAGCTGATTCATAAAAATGGAACAAAATTTAATATATTCGTCCACAACAGGCTATATTATTTAACGTCTACAACAAACAAATCGGAAAATAGTTGCCAGGGCTGCTGTGATATAAATACTTGGCATAGGATACTTGGTCATTGCAACTACGATGACATTAGAAAATTGCCAAATCTGGTTAAAGGAATGAAATTAAAGAAAAAATAGGTACTCTAAACAAGAACTGTGAAATCTGTATCCGGGGAAAATTTTCTCAGAGCAGAAATAGACAACCTGACAGACGTGCAGCATTTACCTTTGAATTAATACACACTGACTTAGCTGGCCCAATAGAACCAGTTGACATAAACGGGCACAGATATGCAATCACATTTACTGATGATTTTTCCGGTGCAGTATTTGTGTATTTTTTAAAAACAAAGAAAGACACTGTATCTGCCACAAAGAAATTTATCGCTGATACCCCCCCCCCCCCACATGAAAGGATAAAATCCCTAAGATCTGATAACGGATCAGAATTCAAGTCGAATGATTTTCAGAGATTACTCTGTGACAATAATATTTGACACGAAACTTCTGCGCCTTATTCACCACACCAAAATGGGACAACGGAAAGAAATTGGCGAACCCTATTTGAAATGGCTAGATGCATGGTCATTGAAAACAACTTACCTAAAAGTTTATGGACCTATGCTGTAATGACAGCTGCAGTAATCAGATACAGATGTTTTAATAACCGTCTAAAACAAACTCCCTACTATATGATAACGGGAAGGAAGCCTGATCTATCAAAGATGAACATCTTCGGGTCAACATGTTATGCATAGAAAAACTTAAAGAAGAAGCTAGATCCAAAATGTGAAAAAGGAATATTCGTTGGGTATGACAGAAACAGTCCTGCATATTTAGTCTTTTATCCTGAGGATAACAGAGTTCTCAAACACAGGCTCTTAGCAATGTGACAAATCAGCAGACTCAGACCTATCCAATTGATGATGATGATGATTACTTCCCCAAAAGAAGTATGTACAAAACAACACGTCAGATACAATCACAGACCCACAAATCAAGACAACAGAAACACAGGAAAATGCACAGACCGAGGAAGATAGTAAGCTTCGACATTACCCCAGAAGGGAAAGAAAACCTCCTGAATACCTAAATGATTACATTACAAATTCTGAGGATGATAGTCATCATGCATTGATTAACTTTGACTATTGTTATAAAGCCACGTGCAATATACCAAGAAACTATAGAGAAGCAATAGATTCCTCAGATGCACACTGCTGGGTTGTGGCGATGCATGAAGAACTGGAATCCCTAAAGGAAAATAATGTTTTTGAATTGACAAATTTACCTGAAGGCAAAAAGACAGTAGGTAGTAAACGGGTCTACACCACCAAGGAAAACCCTGATGGATCCAAAAAGATATAAAGCAAGATTCGTTGCTCGAGGATTCAGCCAGAAAAAGGGTATAGACTATGGAGAAACCTTCTCTCCTACTGCAAACATCAGCTCAATACGCATCTTGATGCAAATGGTGTTGCAATATGATCTGATTGTCCACCAGATGGATGTAAAAATGGTGTATTTGCATGCACCAATTGACTATGAGATTTTTGTGGTGCAGCCTGAAGAATTTAAAACATATGAATTAGTCTATAGGCTAAACAAATCTTTATATAGGCTGAAGCAATCAAGCAGAAACTGAAACAAAATGTTACATGAATGCCTCATCCGGAATGGTTTTATACAAAACCCAGCAGACCACTGTGTCTATGTGAAACAAAATGAGAGATTATTAATCGTATCCTGGGTTGACGATTTAATCATCACAGCTGACAAAGTTATCTTCCTTAGTAATGTCAAGAAAATGATGTCAGAATTTAAAATGAAAGATCTAGGAAAACTCAACCATTTCATAGGGATAGATTTTCACATAACACAAGGATGTGTTAAAATGAACCAAAACAAATACATAGGAAGGGTGGTGGAAAGATTTAATATGTTAAACTACAAACCAGGAGCAACACCATGCGAACTAAAAATGGATCTCAGTAACAGTGACCCTGTTGATTCAAGCAAATACAGTGAAATTATTGGTAGCCTAATCTACCTAATGACATGTACTAGACCAGATTTGAGTTATGCTGTAGGTAAATTATCACAGTATCTATCAGAGTCACGTCAACAGCATTGGGTTGCAGCAAAACATATCCTAAAGTATTTAAGAGGTACATCCCATTACGAACTGCGTTACCAGAAAAGTGAGGAGTTAGGGATCTTAGCTTACAGCGACGCAGATGGGACGTCTGATCAGAGTGATCGACGTAGTACAAAGGATTTTGTTTTTCATTTAAACAAAGAAAGCTCGCCTATCTCATTGCACTGTCCACCTGTGAATCTGAGCACATGTCTCTAGCTAAAACAACACAAGAGAGTTTATATCTAATTCGGCTATTAAATGGAATGGGCCCTCAACAGAGATATGAACCTGCAAAAATACTTGGAGATAACCAAGATGCAATCGCTCTAAGGACCCTGTAAATAGACAGAGGTGTAAACATATTGATATAAAATATCATTTCATCAGAGATGCATTACACAAGAAGAAAATAGAGATAATCTATTGTCCAACCACAGATATGATTGCTGACATAATGACAAATCCCATGACAAAATTAAAGCTAGAGAGATTCAAAGAGATTTTATTTGGACTTTAAACTCTTTTTGGATTGTGCTCTCATATGTATGGAAATAATTAAAAGTATTAATATGAGAGCATACGTGGGTGTTTTCAAGAAGCACACGTGTTTTATTTTCCTTCGTCTAATTTCGCTCTACATATCCTTATCTTAAGACATGGCAATTTCAAAATCTCCTGGCCGATGTTAGAATGCGACGATAGTATAATGCTTCATCCAAAAATTGATTATACCTTTTTTGCATATGTTTTACTCGTGATAGCTTCTAGATTGTATAAGGAGTCAGCATTGCTTAATAAGGTGAAAGATGAAGATAATTCCACGTAGTCGAAACATGAGTAAGACTCTAGTTTCTCAGCGGTTTAACGCGTTCAGCTGAAACGTGTCATCTTGGCAGTTTTTATTGATAAAGCGACTTAATATTTGACACCTGCTGCTTTTATTCTGACTGCTTCTGATTCGGGTTCTATATTATTGGTATTACTTTTAGGTCCACTTTGGTCTGAAGAGGTGGTACCTATTAAGGTCACATTTATGGGTCAAATAAATCTGTTTGCAAATGTTTTGAGAGGAATATCTGGTATCATATCATCATGATCATGTCGCGCTGCTAGCACAAATCTCCCTAGACCCTCTCTCGCCACCCACCTCTATCGTTCATTGCTCCCGATAGGTCTTCAAGGCCATATCCTGAATCGGCACAGAGCTGTTGTATGTAGGTTCTAGCTGGTTGTCCTGCCTTTTCTCGTCCATGTAAAGTGGACCACCGGAGTATATCGCTTATGAGTTCTTTCTTACTTCTACACCAGTGTCCCGCATGTCTGGTTCGTCTAACTTGGATAGTTTTCGTGATGGGTGGTAGGTGACCGTATAGTTGCTGTTTTGTGGAATGTTGCCTCTAGGACTTGTTCAATATTGCTTGCAGCATTCTCGTGTAATTACCGTCAAGCTTTTTCTCCATACGTTTAGATAGCATCCATGTAGTGCAACCATAGAGCAGTATCGACACGACTGCTGCTTGGAAAAAACTGCGTTTTATTTTATCGATCAGTTCCGACCTCCATATAACCGATAGCCTATCGATAGATGTTCATGCTTTTGCTTGTCGCGTGTTGATGTCTTTCTCGGTTGATGAGACACTGCTTCCTAGGTAGGTGTACTTGTCTACTAGTTTCAAAGGCCAACTCCTTAGTGTGGAGATATCGCCTCTTTGATTAAAGCACATGTATTCCGTCTTGTCTGCGTTGAAATGGAGGCCTATGCCACCAGCTGCTCGTTCCAGATTATGTATCAGGGTTTCGGCTCGAGCGGGTGTATTTGCCAGAAGCGCTATGTCATCGACGTAGTCCGCGTCCGTAATTGTTTGTGCGAGGTAAAAAACAATTATTTGTAATTAACCGGACATCAAACTAGGACAGTTCACGCAAGAAGAACTTGACTCAGTAAAAAATTAAAGACAGAAAAGCAGCAGGGCTTGATGAAATACCCCCAGAAGTATGGAAGACCAGGGAATTCGACGACATACTGTTCCGACACTGTAATGCCGTATATAACATATATAGACAGATGGACAAAGGGATGCAGCCTCCTTTTCCCCAAGAAGGGTGACTTCGGATTAGCCCAGAACTACCGAGATATAACCCTTACATCCATAGCGGCCAAGATCTACAATGCTCTACTACGCAACCGCTCAGAACCCAGAATTGAAAAGATACTTAGGAAGAACCCCGTACAAACAATTATGCTATCATATAACCATATATATTCATTTGATAGGAATATCTGGCATCATATAACCATATATATTCATTAGATAGGAATATCGTATCATAAAACCTTATACGTGGTGTATTTAATAGGTTTCCAGACTTTTTTTTACAGGCATTTAAAGTTGTTGTAGACACTTGAAAATTCAGTATGTTATTGCTATACATCTTATGAGATGACTGACCAATTATTATGATTTCAGCTTCAAATGAACAGCTACAGCAGGAACTGGAGTACACCCTACTAAAGCCTGATTGTCACAGCTGGTGAATTTCAAAAATGCAATCTGGACGTGAGGACACTTTAGAAGAACGATATGCAATAAAATTCTGTTTTAAACCTGGAAAAAAATGCCACAGAAACGCATGGAATGCTTCAGACTGCTTTTGGACCATCTTGCATGAATCGAGCATTAGTTTGTGTGTGGCATAAGAGATTCAAGGAAGGCTGGTGAATTTCAAAAATGCAATCTGGACGTGAGGACACTTTAGAAGAACGATATGCAATAAAATTCTGTTTTAAACCTGGAAAAAAATGCCACAGAAACGCATGGAATGCTTCAGACTGCTTTTGGACCATCTTACATGAATCGAGCATTAGTTTTTGTGTGGCATAAGAGATTCAAGGAAGGCAGGGAGTCTGTGAGGGATGATGAGAGGTGTGGGAGGAGTAAAGAAGTCAGTACACCAGAGTTGATTGGCTAAAGTGTTAGGGTTAGGGTTACTATGTTGAGGTTTTAAGGGAGTTCAGCAAGAGATTCCGTCGGAAGAGGCCAGCACTCTTCAAATCGGGTCAGTGGCATTTCCACCAGGACGATGTACCAGTCCACGACTCCATACTTGTCACAGACTATTTGACCAAGATGGGCATCAAGACAGTTCCTTGCCGTCCCTATAGTCCAGACCTTGCTCCCTGTGACTTTTGCTTATTTCCTAAGCTCAGAGGCTGTCGTTATGAGACAATTGAGGAGATGAAAGAGGCTGTGACGAAGGTCATTGACACGCTCACACAAGAGGACTTCCATGGGGCTTTCCAGAAGTTGTTGGAACGGTACAACAAGTGCATTGCAACTGGAGGAAATTGCTTCGAAGGGGACTTGAGTTTCATGTGTGTACTATCAATAAAAGTGCCCATACGAAAAAAGTCTGGAAACTTATTTTATGATCCACGTATATTCATTAGATAGGAATATCTGGTATCATATAACCATATGCCAAAGACACTTAAGAAACTACACAAAAATGTAAATATAAACGTACACAATTCCCTAACCTCCAGGTATAAAATAATCCCAGATGGTTTGACATGGTGTTAAAATCAATCAATAAATTTTAGTTTTATTTTAACGAGGCTTCCGGTGTCAACTCTCTGGCAAGATAAGAGGATGTTTCTCACATAGCAATCACACAATAAAAGAATGGGTGAAATTAAAACAATCGTTTCGACAAATATTGATTTAACGATATTTAGAAAATAAAAGAAAGAAAAAGTGGCGTATAACTCCGGCAGCCATGAAATTACATAAATAAAAAACAAACATTTCTTGGATCCGGAAAAACTAATATCTTAAAAGGAACAATAAAATAAATCAAGTGCTTTAAAAAATCCTTGGAATTTTTGTCAGAAATCAATTGATTAGCTTTAATGGTTTGAATATAATTTTAAAAAATGATTGGGCAAATCGTTGATGTATATTAAGCCGATGTAAAAGTTCCTCGAATGTTTTGTCTTCTTTCAGTCATATGAATTTATAGTATCGTTATTCGGTCATGAAAGTGTTTCTCTGGTTTTATATGACCTTATGTTATCTTTCAGAAAATTGTGTATTCCATCATATTAAGTTGATGCAAAAGTTTCCTGCACTTTTGGCCGAATCTTTTATTCATATAAGTTCAATGCATCATTATTAGTCCATCAAAAATGTTTTCTTAGCTCTTTTTGATCTTACGACACATTTCGGGTAAATTGTATATTCCGTTATAACAGAACTAGTTCAATTTTTGATTGGCGAATTCTTCGATGGTTTACAAATATTTTGAAATCATGGAAACCGAGGACCAAACAAGGTGTATGACATGGAATGAAACAAGTAAAAGTCTGGAGATGACAGACTTGATAAATATGCCCAATGAAGAATAACTTCTACTGATTCTATTATCATTTTCTGTGTTGCATTTGCAACATGATAACGGTCGTTGCCATGCAGCGTCATTTTCTCTTTTTTCTATTTATCCTTCCTCAAGATAATATAATCTTTACAGACACATCCCGTAGAATTCAATACAGTAACAATCTTTGTTTTTGAAGTAAGAAAATTAAAAAATTAAATTCAAATTTAAGATCTAAATAAATAAAGAAAGACGAAGGTTTGACTCGTAAATGACTGCTGATGCATTTGATGTATGTTGTTATAGTGCTCTCACATTAATAATGTATCATAAGTTTCATACGTAAATTGTTCACCCAAAATATTCCACAATTTCTCTACTCCTTCTAGTATAAACACCTTATAAATATTTATAGCGTGATAAACAAAGTTGGTTTAAGCATAAACACGGCCAACTAGTAAATACGACCATGCATGTCACATTTCAAGGCTGAAAATAATCCATTCATTGCCGCATATGTAATTAACCTAAAATGAAAATTAACTTTAAAAATTGATCAGAGAAATTAATATAATCATGTTGGTAGAATTTATCCAACGTTATTTTTATTACTATCAACATTAAAATGCATATTTACACTTACTAATTCACAAATTATAAATGGCTGCGAGTCATCTTGCTTTTATAATTTTCAATCGCCTATACAGCCTGTTTTATTTATAGACACAAATTGGATATTTTTTCCTTTTCTTCAAAAATGTAATATTAAACAAAACAAATTGTAAACAAAAAAAAAAAAAAAAGTTATTAAAGATTTATGCAGTAATACAAAACAAATACAAGTAAAAAAAACAAACTTACCAACAATTTCTCAATAAATCTTTTGACCTTTGCCTTTTTTAAAAACATTTTAAACTACATAGTAATGTTGTATTTTTTATCCCTTTCAAACTTATCAAGTAAAATGTTAAATGCATTCACATCGGTTGAATGATTGTCTGCAACAACAGCCCTAATAAAAAAATCCAATATTTATAACTTGCATTTCTCTTGCGAAAACCACTCATCATTAACTGTAACTTCAGGTCAGGTTTTAATGATAAATGGTACTATATTTTTAAGACCAGTGATCATAAATATCATTATTGCTTTGTAAAGTTCATCATCTTCATTTGCACCAATATACTCCTCACTATGAAATTGTGTTCCTTTTTGAAGGTACATTTCATCTACCATTAAGACACAGTCTTGAGAAAGATGACCTTTTTCCAGGAGGGATTTTGCAGCTGTAATTGATTCTACGCCACCTCTTTGAATTTTCTCTAATAAAGAAAAAGACGGTAATAGAAACTTTTCCAGAAGGAATTTGTAAGCTTGTTTAAACACATAGCGCAGTAGTAAGGCATAAGGTATTAGCTCTGAAGAAAATGAAGGTCGACCTCTTTGTAGTGTTGTCTTTTTTGTAACTCTTTTAAAGTTGAGTATGGGTGTTTTGTATGTTGTTAGGAAAATTTTATAACATGCTAAATTTTGTAAGTTTAGCATTGTGTCCATGTATAAAACACTGTGGTAATGTTATAGGGTTTCCATCGCACTGGAGTTGAACGTGAAGATTTCGATCAGTGCGAATACATTCCTTTATAGATGGAAAATGCGTTTCAGGGTCAAAGAATATTCCATAAATCAGAATATAATCTTCCGTTTTTATAAATTCAAAACTGTTAAGACAAAACTTTTCTTCTTCCAAATGTTTAAAATCCTTTATCGTGTGAGCTGAAATAGAATCTTGTAATTTATCTTGTTGATAAATAATCTATCGGAGTTTCCGAGGCTTTCTTAGTTCTATTGTAGTCGGCAAAAGAGACGGTTTTCTTATTTTTTATCAATGGATTGTTGGAACTGGATGTAAATTTCAATTCCGTTTGTTTTACTTTTCTTTCAAAATAAATTTTTCATCGAACTGTTTGATACAGAGAACTGAATTTTTCGTAGGAAACCAGTCATTACGGTTGGCAAATTTCACCCATTTCTCGAGGAGATCGGATTTTCCAAGAGGAATAGAAAACGTCGATATTTTTTCTCTATTGATATGATATCCACTAAACAGCCAAATGCAACACGTTTGTTGACCATTTTAGTTAAACAAAATATCACGAAAAACTTTTAAAATTTAATGTTCAAGTGCAATTAATTATACGTCAGCAAATTTACCAAACAGCGACTATAACCAAAACAGCCGTATAGGCGAGTGAAAATCATAAAAGAGAGGTAACTCACAGCCGTTTATAATTCGTGGATTAATCAAAGCCAACGTATAAATATACATTTTAACGTTGAAAGGAATAAAAAATAACGTCGGATATATTCTACCCCCATGATTATATTTGTGGCGATTTAGGAATTAACAGAAAAAAACTCCCAACCGGATACAAAATGTATAAATGCGTCGCCACGCATAAGGCTCCACGCATCCATCCGGTTAAAATCAGAAAAAAGAAAAATAATAAAATGTAAAGTAGCCAATGAGAAGCGGTCGCGCCAAAATTAGAAGGATTTTCGAGTAGCGAATTTGGAGCCGGTGAAGAGATATAAATACCCAGGTTTTCTGTGAACCTCTCTCTTTTTGGGTAGTGACGTCGAACCGACAACACCGTTTTTACTATCTGGTGTTTTGGGCACCACGCTATGTCTTTAGACGTAGCGTTGGTTAGTCCATTCACCAGGTAAATAAAGGAAAGTATGAAAGAAAAGTTTTTCGTCTCTTGTCTGTTTCTATCTTTCCCTTTGTATATTTCTTGTGGACCTTTTTGGGCAAGGCATTGCACCGGCCAAGTCAACGTGAGGTAAAGCAAAATAACCAAAATATGGAGTCAGATATCTTACGGCAACACAGTCTTGCCCTTAGCCACTGACCTTCATAAAAATTTAAAACCCCACATTGGTAACCTCGACGCGAAAAACCTTTAAGAACCACATATTATTTTCTCTGTTCAATTTTTGAAGTTAATTTTCATTTTAGGTTAATTCCATATACAGACATGAATGGATTATTATTTTTTGTTTACATTAGATCAACCTGTTAGTTTTCAGCTTTGAAATGTGACATGCGAGGCCGTATTTACTAGTTGGCCGTGATACAACCCTTAAGAAGCTGTATAGAAACGGAGCCAACCTCGTTCTCATAATTCATCTCAAGTAACATACAGCTCGGAGAAGTAACACTTGATAAGGTTCTATCTATGGATCAAATATAACTGTTGGAAATTTAATCTGTGTGCAAATGAATGACTAATGTTTAATTGAACTGCTATGAATAGAACTCTTTGAACATTTAACTGTGTGTAAAAAAAACCCAAAACGAATGAGTAATGTTGAATAGATTTATTAGTGTTACATAGTAATACTTGAAACTCTTTAACTGTGGGGCTAAATTTAATTATTACTATTACATAGCAATACTTGGAAGCATTAGACTGTGTGAAGATGAATGAATAATGTTAAATAGAATAATTAGTGTTAAATAGCAATACTTGAAACCATTTAACTTTGTGTAAATAAATGATTGATAATTAATAGAATTATTTGTGTTCGATAGAAATACTTGAAACCATTAAACTGCGTGCAAATAAAATGAGCTCAGGCTTGTTTAAAAATGTTATTTACAAACTATGCGTTTACAAAGCATATATTTAATATATATGTATAAACAGGTACTGCTGCCAGGAGTGGCAGTACCGCCTTGAGCTACCGAAACTGTACTATCACCCTGGTTGGCGGCTGATGAGGATAGGGTATCGCACGTGCTTTCACACGTTGTATGATGAAAAAAAAAATGTATAAACAGGATTTGGCATTAAAAGGTTGATATGCCATAAAACCCAACCCAACCCAACCAAATCAAATAATGAGATATCAAAAATCAAATTATCGCATGATAATCAGGGTACTATTTTGGGTTCTTCTTGGTATTTTTCAGTAGTAGGTACTTACTAGGCAGTCCTCATATAATGATAAGATGTGCTTACGTTAACTCAGAAAGATTCATATATAAGTAGACTTTGATGTTGTTATTTACGAAGCTATACTTAGTTTGGCCTTAGGATACCTACAGTACCTGCCTTTACGAAGTGGTCACTCTTCTATGAACTGAGCCACCTCATCGCTGCTTAACTTCGCTGACTTGGTGGTTAGGGATCGCTTTAATCGTGACTTGCTTGTAAGTCAAAAAGGAGTGGATATTATAAAAAATGCAGCGTGATTTTATAATCGTTTCATATTCATGTGTTTGTTTTAAATTGCTGAAAAATGTTCTGTGTTTTGGTAGCGCTAAAGAGAAGTTCTTGACCAGGCAATCCGTGAAGGCTGTGTGAACCGCACCCAAACCAATTAGTAGATAGCCTACCAATTTTCTCCTCAATTACTCTTCGACTGTTCTACTGGGAAACTGTACAACATTGCGATTGAAATGCTATGTGAACAACCAACAAAAAAAAGTCCACATAATAAGTTCAAGTGAGGATTTTAAAAAACGTTATGAGTGGTGAGGAAACGTGATGAGTCATAGAGATAATAATTACGATTATAACTTCAGTGTTTGTAGTTCGAACCTGAAAAACATATAAAAGCACTCATTTCCCCAATTTTTCTTTAAAAAAAAACCCAAACAAACAAACAAACAGATGATGCACAAGTTTTATTTACAATAAAAACATTAATAATTCACTTGTCAGATAGTCACTATTTTTGTATTATAAGTCTTATTGTTTAGTGGCTACGATAGTATCAAGTATTGCAGATATCAGAAGTTTAATTTTTTTGTTTTTTGGGTCTCTAATTATAGTAGAAGAAAGAATTTTTTGCAAATAATTTTTTGTGGGTTCGTTGAATTTGATTTTCATCAGTTTAATTAAAAGTTAAAATAGTGCAACAATACTTCAAAGCATGTATATATTTACCCAACCCCTCTACTACGGGCAGGATGCGACACAAAATCAATTTTAGGCTGAGTTAAGCTTGTTTTCCTTCTCTTAGACAGGTTGCCTTACCAAGGCAAAAGAAACTAGTCTGCCTTATCTGCGGCGCGGAGTGAAATGTAAACAGTCTCGTCTAGGAATTGAACTTAGGTCACTGATTCAATTGCCTACACGATAACCGTTACGTTAAGAGCGCCTCCTTCAAAAGAAGTAAATGAATTTGATAACAAATAATGAATGATAATTTTTATTGTCGTGAAAGGGAGAAAAGATACTGTTATAAAACGATACAAATAATTTTTCAATAGATATTTTTGTTGCTATTCAGTATTTGTGAAGAAAACCGATTTGATTTCTTTCAGTTATGTTTTTTTTTAAAATTTGAAATAACTTAATTGATTGATTTTGATGGCATGTCAACCCGTGTAGGGTTATTCTATGCTTAGAAGCTCGTTCATTTAGTTAAGAGGGTATTTTTTTGTAGTAGTTAAGAGGGTATTTTGTGTAGTTAAGAGGGTATTTTTTTGCACACGGTCTTGTGGAATACGAATAATATCTTAAATAGATCTATTTGATCCAAATATGGGTCTCTAAGAGGTACAAACTCTTCGAGTCAGAATGGACCAAGAAGTAATGGTAATGAAGGGGTACTGCACAATCCCCAACTCTTCAGAACTGGAGCCTCGCCATCAAATGAAGTTTAGTGTCATACTCAAGACACTCCTTTTATTTGAGTGAGGTCTGACCCTCTCTGCAGGGGATATAGTCAGCTTATTCTAAGGCTCATCGATAGGGCCATTTAGGCGATGGGATTAGGCCATTGAAGTTGAAAGAAAATTATTCAATTAATCGTGTTTATAATTTATCGTCAAATATTATTCTGATATATAAACGATAAAGGTTTTTTAAAACTTAAGAAATCGTTATTTTTATACCCAAAAAACGTCGTAATTTGTAATTGGGTGAAAATCATCAAAATGGCTGCTTTGCAATTTCGTTTCGTTTTTGTATAATTAAAAAATTATCAAAAAGCAGGAAATAAAAAGCAATCCTCCTTATATCTCATTTACTAAACATTTGTTAATTGACTTAATTTACATTTGTGTTATTTACATAAAAAGTATAGCTTCATTTTTTTGGTTACTAAGTACATAAGCCACTGTAGGAACTTGTGTGTCATTTAAATGATATTCTGATGGAAAAAAATGGCAGTATCTTGAATATGAATTTATTCCAGATTAAGCCGACAGGTATTTCAATAAATGATTATGTATACAATTCAATACAAGTTTCGAACTAACGAGTGTGTGGACTATTTTCAGATTCCATGTACGTAGTGTGCCTTGGGCAAAATCGGCATTAGCCTTCAGAATGCTACAATTTTATTTTCCTGCAGTGCATGAAAGACTATATATATATATATATATATATAAGATTATTGTTTATGTGGGAAGCAATTCTTCTTTGATGTTTGACAAAGAGTATCTCACATTTTTTTCATTTAGTTTTAAGTTAAATCTTTTCGAGATAAAGTCAGTGCAGGAGAAGACAGACAGACAGACAGACAGAGTGTGTGTGTGTGTGTGTGTGTGTGTGTGTGTGTGTGTGTGTGTGTGTGTGTGTGTGTGGAAGAAGAGTAACTCACGGACCAAGGTGCAGAAGAAATGGTAAAAAAACAATAATAGAATAAAAATTTGGGCAGGAATTTCTATACAAAAATGTAGAAGAGGATTCCTTTCCTTATAATCGTTCAGACAGGTTAGAGAAGCAAAGTTGTTCAGTGTCCATTCTGTGGTGTTGATGGATAACTTGTTTTTGGTCTTTATGTGAGGTAATTAGATTTGAGTCCAAAGGGATATGTTCTGAGTGTTATGCATGCCGGGCTATTGAGGCGAATGATGGAACAACTGTCTGTCAAAGTCACATGAAGGCTGTAGGATTGAGAACTATTCATCGTCGAATGCTGGGTGTTAGTTATATACTTTTGATGGAATCAAGAAAGCATCTACAACTGTAGTCAAGGGTGTCTTCTGATTGACTAAAAAAGTCTTAATTCCTTTTCAAGTGATTGCTCATCGCTACGTCCGCCAGTTAGACAATTACCTTAAACGGTCTAAAAAGAAAAAAAAGCTGCTCTGTTTTTTTTTTTTTCTTTGACCACGGAGAACAACTTATAAATCATCGCGAGATTTGACTTTTAGAGTGTAACACTTCCAAGCACTTTCAGCTAACTTATCAAAAGCTTGAAAAAGCACTGTTAACAACCCGTCTTTTGAGTATAGCCACAATGTTTTGGTCGTGTTTGATAAATAAAACTTTCTTGTAATGAGTCTCAGAAACGACACTTCTCTCACGTGAATATAAATGTCTGTACAACGAACCATATGACAGTTTTATACATTACAGTTTTATACATTACAGTTTTATACATTACTTTTTGAAAATGGCTAATACATTAGATTTTGAAACAAATAAAAGTGGGTTTTATTTCTCAGACAGCGTTTCAGGAGCAGCACTCAGCCAACACAGATAAGACGTCGGAAAACTAAAGCCAGGATGCATACCACAGTGCTGAGGATATCCGAGCTGCTGAACCAAAGGATGAGACGCAACCTGTTTTGTCAAGAATAAAATTTCCACCGGCATCCGTCAAATTCAAACCCAAAAAGTCTCGAAGTCTCTCGCGTGGGAAAGGAAAAGTGAATCATAATATAAATTTCATTGTATGCTTGACAACATCATAAGCAAGACTCTACAAAAAGAACTGGGAAATAAGGATTACAACCAACGAAATGAAAGTAGCCAAGTTATATACAATGTGTCAAAAAGTACAGAAGACAAAGAATGATGCAGGATGCAGGAATGAAGAAAAGAAATTTAAAGAAGCAAAAACGGTTCGCCAACGCGGACGAAAAAGAGGACCTGCTTAAAATCTGGCAAGACCTCAAAGAAAAGCACAATGCTCTTAACAAGGCAGAAAATCTAAGGAAGAGACGGGTGAAACAAAAGAAAGAGCAATAACGTTTTTTCTAGGAACCATACAGATATGCAAGGAACATATTTGATCGATCGAAATCAGGCGTGAGAAAAAAGTTCTGGAGAAACATTTAAAAGACACATACTCAGATCCCAATAGACTTATCCCTCTGGAACATAATAACAATTTGGTTTGGCCAGCCGTCCCTAAGGTGAGGTTCGACATGGAACCACCCACATGCAAAGAAATAAGGCGTATAGTCAGCAAAAGTAGGAATAAATCCACACTTGGCCCTAATGGAATACCTAACCTTGAGTATAAAAATGTCCTAAAGTTCTCAATTGGCCTCATGCTAATCCTAAAGCGAGTATGGAAAAACTTTCATGTCAGCAACCAATGGATGATAGCTGACGGTGTGTGCATACCCAAAGAAAAGAATTCGAAAAAAACAAAAACAAAAAAACTGGCCATTTTCGTCCTGTCTCTCTCTTCAATGTTGAAGGATATATATTTTTCGCTGTTTTGGCATCGAGATTAACCAGATACCTTCTAATTAACGAGTATATCGATACTTCAGTACAGAAGGATGGTGCTCCGGGAATAGCTGGTTGTTTAGAGCATGGAAATATGATCTGGGAAGCCATTCAAAAAGCTAAGACCAACAAAAAAGGACTTGGATGTCATTTGGTTGGATTTGGCTAATGCCTATGGAACAGAGCCCCATCAGATGATACTACTATCTCTACGGATGTACCATATTCCAGAGGAAATATAAAAACTGCTAGGAACATACTTTGATGGTTTCCTCATGTGGTTCACCACAAAAGAATATACAAGAAACTGGAACCGGCTTGAAGCTGGAATTGCGATGGGATGTTCGGTGTCACCAATACTTTTCATTCCAGCAATGCAGCTGCTTCTAAAAGCGACAGAGAACAACGCTGAGGGTTGAACTTGGTAGAGGGTTTCAAATGCCACCAGTGAAGGCATTCATCGACGACACTACAATCCTCTCATTCAAAGAACCTAATACTCGTAAGATACTAAGCCTGATGTACAAGCAGATAATTTAGTGTAGGATGAAATTCAAACCCAAAAAGTCTCGAAGTCTCTCGCGTGGGAAAGGAAAAGTGAATCATAATATAAATTTCATGGTAGGTGGTCAAGGAATCCCCACTGTGTCAGAAGAACCGGAGAAAAGTTTGGGACGTTCGTTTGATGAGTCATTGAAAGACATTAACCAAATGAAAAAACTTTCCGAACATTACAAGAAGGTCTCCATAAGATTGATCGTTGTCTTCTACAAGACAAATTCAAGGTTTGGTGCCTTCAGCATATATTTATTCCGATATTATTACGACCGCAACTCGTATACGAAGTAGCAACAAGTACGGTTGAGTCAATGGAGCCTAAAATAAATAAATATACCTGAAAATTGTTAGGTTACCTCTAGGCTTGTCTGATGTTGCTTTATACTGTAGACAAGCAAAATTAAAATTACCATTCAAATCAATTGTGGAGGAATTCAAATTCGGGAAAATTAGACTCCAAATGATGCTGGATGACTCAAAGGATGAAGTGATAAAATCACTAAAGTCTAAATTGAAAACAGGAAAGAAGTGGAAATTCAGGGACACAATAAGAAGTACTAAAGACAACCTTGCTTTCAAGGAAATCATATGACACACTCAAACTGGGAGACAAGGTTTCGGAACAAATGAAAAGCAACCGTGGTCAAAAACTAGCGGAAGAATTCGCCGGGATATGGTCATTCAGGATGTAAGGAGCGAGGTTGACTATAAAAGATTCCGAAAAGGAGTCCAGTAATCCTAACAAGGCCAATGGACAAACTGGGAGGAGACATTGCAAAAGTCTATTACTTGGAACGACATATGGCAGATGGCTCCTCTCAAGTTGAGTTTTCTAATATGCTCCACGTACGATCAGCTTTCTTCTAAAAACAATCTTTTTAAATGGAAGAAAGAAAGCGATCCTACCTGTCCTCTATGTAATGACAAACCAAAATCATTGGAGCATGTCTTCAGCTCATGTAAGACGGCTATTGGAAGTGGGAGATACACCTGGAGGCACAACAGAGTATTGGAAGTTTGGTCAAATTTATAAAGAATTATATGAAATCTGAACCAACTATTTCAACCCAGAGATTTGTTTCAGTGAGGGGCAGAATATACGCTGGCTTTAAACAAACAATCAAGCATCGAGCTGTACACGGTCAAAACCTTCTTGGATCAAGTAGAGATTGGGAGGTATCTGCCGACTTACCAGGATGGCATTACAATTACCTAAAAACAATATCCAACAAAGGTCTGCGACCAGACATTATTCTTTTGTCATGGGCGAACTTTAAAATCATCGTGTTAGAACTATCAATACCATATGAAAACCGGATGGATCAAAGCTGCGTGTATAAAACCAGCAAATACGAGCTCTTAAAAAAGAGCTGGAAAAGGAAGGGTACATCGTGATCGTGAAAGCTGTAGAAATAGGAGCAAGAGGTTTCGTAGCAGGCACCCTGTACCAATTTCTGAGTCAAATCAGAATCAAAGGACGTAATAGAACCAAATGTATAAAACACCTCATAGAAATAACGGAAAATAGTTTCAGGTGGATATGGAACAAAAGAAATATTCCGTGGAACAATTCAAAATGAAGTTCGTTAAATCTACATTCGATCGCGAATGCGTAACGAGATTCGCGTAATATTCTTATAACGCACGCAGTTATTTTTCAAATCCTATTTCGCCGTTACACATCTGAGTCAGCATCTAAGCTAAGCTTAGTAAATAACTAATAGGGATTCAGTGATATATACATTTATATTCAGTGAGGGGGCCGGCGTGCAAATACAACGGTTGAGAGGAAGGTCTCCAAACGGTTAACATTTTATCCTGACGACCCTAATATGACTTTTCGATAAGAAAAGAATTAAGACTAAAACTTTCATTCAACGAAGAAAATCCCATTACGTAGAGTTACTATGTGGAATGTCAATGGCAAGAGAAGCATCTGTCTGTCCGCTCACTTTTTGGTGAGTATCAATTACTTATTAGGTAATTTCCCTCTCTCTTGAAGGAACAATCTTTTGCGATGTCGAATACATTAGATTTTGAATGAAGAACCTTTTGCAAACATGTAATGTATGTTGATTTTGAACACGTATAAAAACATTTCAGTTTGTCTCTCAAACATTAAGTTGAGTAATTTTGAATCATTGCAAATGTGTTTCGTTAAGTGCGTCGCGAAAATGGAACGAAAAAATATCGAACAGCATTATGCGATCGAATTTTATTTCAAACTTAATGACGGAATCTCGAGCACAGAATTTTTGAAGGTATAAAATACCTTAAAAAATTCTGTGCTTGAGATGCTGTCATATTTTTGAATAACCAAGAGAGATTTTTGGTTTGAGTGCTCACTTCATGAACTGAGAGAGAAAGATTTGTGATGTATTAAATTTTAATCATCAAACTGTTCGTGACTTTTTGACCGAAGGCAAAAAAATCTGTGCAAAATTGTTTCCTATGAACTTCACGCCCCCCTGAACAAGTTTTTAATTGAAAAGAATATTTCTCCCATGATATACCAGCCCCAGGTTTACTTCCCTTAACTAAATCTTCCCTTAAGTAAATCTTCCTGCTTTTGGAAATAAAAATCCATTTTTGTGGTTGAGAACATGCAACAAATTATGATAAAACAACCGAAAGCAGTGCCAGTTGAAAACTTCCGGCAATATTTCCAAGAAATGAAAATAACGTCTTTGTGTGCAACTTATCCAAAGAACTATTTTGAAGAAGATAAAACTGATTTGTTGATCATAAAATAATGCACAATCTTATGACTTTCTAGATTGACTTTGTTATAACTGATAATGAAAAAAAGGAAAGATCAGAGCAGTAAGTTATACGTATAACTGTGTCTTGTATAATAAAAGATCTATCTTAAACTTGTCGTGAAACAAACGGAAAGACTTTCCTTCTAATAGTTTGCACTTGATTCAATGAAGAACTCGTTTTCCTTCAAACAGAAAATGTCAATGAATAGAGGCTATCAACTCTTCTCATTTTTGTATGCCAACAGCATTCATATATTTAAAAAGGATTATTGTAAATAATCAATATTCGATTACAAAGAAAGAAAAGCTAATTTCCTGATTATCATCTAACTTTTTATTCATGATATCCTCTAAAGATAATCAGGATAGTGGCTAACGTGCTGGACAACGACAACGTTGTAAGCGAGTTCGAACTTCAGGTTTGCTATTACGTTCACTTTAAGACTAGTACCCTTGGGCAAGGTATGAGAACCCCATTCCCTTCGAGCTAGGGGTTTGGCAGTACCACTTCATTTATTTTGGAATTAAATAACCCAGGAAAGTTAATATGCCATTAAACAAACAAATTAAACCAAAATAATCTGAAGATAATGACTAGAAGTAAATGACATTGGAATAGAATGTGATATATATATATATATATATATATATATATATATATATATATATATATATATATATATATAAAGTCGAATGCAGATCGATGATTAAAATGGCTTTTCAAATAAAATCTTAAAAACACTTAAGATCATGGATGACACAAACTCTTTGGTATAAGTTTCAGTTTCACAATATGAATCGATCATCTGATTTTTGTGTAGATAGTAATTTTTTTTAATTTGTAAGCAAAGACTGCGACTAACATTTATACCCTTAAGGAGTTGGTAGTAAAAGTCAAAGTCGGCGCTTCCAAAAATGTAAACATTCCACGTTTTTTTTTACTCTCACAATTTACACTTGCGGAACTGTTTCATGATTTTGATTTGTTTATGAGATATACATAATGGTATAATATCTTGCTATATTTAAGTCTTAGTCTCTTATCTCCTTTTTTATCGGACGATAAAAGGCTTTAATGTTGAATTGAATAAAGATATGTTTTTCTTTATCAGTCATACCGCTAAGCCCGTCAATAGCTGCTTAGTGCTTTTACTTGTTTACTAGTAAAATTACTATATACTTATATATCAATAAAATCAGAATATATATTGAATTTACGTGAAGGGAGAAATGGATTCATTCCTTTTCCTCTCATATCTATACTAAGTGAATGAATATAATTCGATATTTAAAATTCAAATACTGTCCGGTGATTCCATTTTTCTAACTGTAACGCAATCCTAACAGCATCCAGAAATGTTTTAAAAAATTGCTCTTCCCCCGCGAATAAACTGTGAAATCGCGACCGTTGAAATTAAGAGAAATATTGCGCCAAGACGGACAAATCTTGTGCGGTAAGGGTAGATGTCAAAGTTCGGGTTAGAGTTAAGGTTCGTTTAGAAGATGAGGAGGAAGTGGAGGAGGAAGAGGAGGAGTGCTTCAGTTGTGAAGGAAAACCTCAGATGATGTTCAACGGTCGGGCCATGTGAGGAAACTGCAGATCTAGAAAGGTCAAAATGTTATCAGTTTTATTATCATATGGTACTTAAAAATACAGTGCATGTGGCACAGAACGGTTTCTGGTTACAACAGGAGAAGGGGCAGGAAGGCTGTTGCACGCGCACGCCGCCTCTGTGTATAGATCTATACAATTCTAGACATATCTATCTATCTATCTATCTATCTATCTATCTATCTATCTATCTAATTCTGTTTCTCTCTCACTCAATCCCAGTCTATCTATCTATCTATCTATCTATCTATCTATCTATCTATCTATCTATCCAGAAGTCACAGTTGAAAAGCAAAGTTCTCCCTGAGAGATGAGGAATAACAAATGGACCAACGTCTTTCTCTTCCAACTTAGTAAAGCACATGAATGAAAAACACGTGTTCTGTTTGGTGGTCAGTAGTCAGTTCTCAGACAGGCCGACGGTGGGGTGGTGTAACCTGAGAGTATTTTGACGTCAATGACCATTACTCATATGCTGCTAAGAAAATGAATGTTGACCCTGGCTATTTTTTTCATTCTTATCGAACGACACATGAAGGTAGACGCTTAGGGGATGGGTGCGTTGGTTATCAGAGTTGGGGTGGGGAAAAACGGTGCGAATAAAAAAGTTTAGGAATAGTGGAACACGGAAGACTTTACTGAATGTCGTTAAACCAGGGCGTGTCGAATAGCAAAATACATCTGACGGAAGGTATGTATGTGTGTGTGTGTGTGTGTGTGAGAGAGAGAGAGAGAGAGAGAGAGAGAGAGAGTCTAAAATGAGCAAAAAATTTGATACATCCATTTATACAACATTGATATAAGCCATGCAGAACTTAGTCTGGCTCAAGGTCGCAATAAGAGTGCCTCAGTGTCGAGCTAATTCATTACATTTGCAGATTGGCTCGCAAGAAGAGCTTGGTAACCGTCAATTCACATGGACCGCTATTGACAATTTGGAAATCTGACCTCTATGATGAAATAAAACAGGAAGTCTTCTAATCTGTAACCATGTCAGTACTACTGCGTGAATGCACTATTTGGTTTTTGATTGTTTTTTTTGGGGGGGGCTTATAGCATATCAACCTTTGTAGGTAATTTAACGCCATTTTAAAACAAATAATCAGTTCTATTTCAAACAATTCAGTTTAGCATTAGTATACAGTTTAATTGTCCAAAACATTTCTATTTCAAGCTATTCAGTTAATTCAAATAGTTCTAATTCAGGTAATTCAGTTTAGTGTAAGTTGAGTTCAAAAACAGTTCCATTTCAAACAATTCAGTTTAGCATAAGCACGCAGTTAAATGTCAAAACATTTCTATTTCAAACAATTCAGTTTAGCATAAGTACAGTTTTTGTTACACCGCAGTTAAATGTAAAAACAGTTCTATTTCAAACAATTCAGTTTTGCATGATTACACAATTTAGTTCTATTTAGTTCTCTTTGACCCACAGATAGTACCCACGCCAAATCCATTTTTATGCAAATAGTCAGTTCTATTTCAAACAATTTAGTTTAGCATGAGTACACAGTTTAATTGTCAAAAACATTTCTATTTCAAGCTATTCAGTTTATTCAAACAATTCTAATTCAGCTAATTTTGTTTATACACAATTAAATGTCGAAACAGTTCTATATATAACCATTCAGTTTAGTGTAAGTACAGTTTAAATGTCAAAAACAGTTCCATGTCAAACAATTCAGTTTAGCATAAGTACGCAATTTAAATGTCAAAACAGTTCCATTTAAAACAATTCAGTTTAGCATAAATACAAAATGCAAAAACTCAAACCACGGTTTAGTTCTATTTAACCCATAGCATGAAGCCTTATCAGGCGCTACCACTCCGGGTCAGAGTGGACCTAGGAGCAATGGCAATAAAGGGGTACTCTGCATTCCCTAAAGCTCCAGTATTACTAGAACCTCGCCATTAGATTGCTTAGTGCCTTATCCAGGGCCCTCGTTGTAGGGGGGTGTCTTACCCTTCTGCAGAGAAGCAGTCGGTGTATTCTACAGCCTCAGCCGACTAGGCAATGCACTATTTGGACTCTAACGAAATGACTGGAGAAAAGGCTCGATGGAAAATACGCAAACAATCCAAGTAAGACTTGCAAGACATACCGCAAAAGTAAGGACAAACTCAGAAGACAGGTTCTCCAATGGACTCCTACATATGGACATACCCAGGTTGGCCGACCAGCAAAGTGAATTTGATTTGGAGGATAAACCATGTAGCAGTAGAAGCGAATAAATTGATTAATGAGCCTATAGGGATTATTCGGCAGGAAAGAGTATGTGTCATGAATGGTTGGCGGAGAAAAGTGAATTTGATTTGGAGGATAAACCATGTAGCAGTAGAAGCGAATAAATTGATTAATGAGCCTATAGGGATTATTCGGCAGGAAAGAGTATGTGTCATGAATGGTTGGCGGAGAAAAGTGAATTTGATTTGGAGGATAAACCATGTAGCAGTAGAAGCGAATAAATTGATTAATGAGCCTATAGGGATTATTCGGCAGGAAAGAGTATGTGTCATGAATGGTTGGCGGAGAAAAGTGAATTTGATTTGGAGGATACACTATGTAGCAGTAGAAGCGAATAAATTGATTAATGAGCCTATATGGATTTTTCGGCAGGAAAGAGTATGTGTCATGAATGGTTGGCGGAGAAAAGTGAATTTGATTTGGAGGATACACTATGTAGCAGTAGAAGCGAATAAATTGATTAATGAGCCTATATGGATTATTCGGCAGGAAAGAGTATGTGTCATGAATGGTTGGCGGAGAAAAGTGAATTTGATTTGGAGGATAAACCATGTAGCAGTAGAAGCGAATAAATTGATTAATGAGCCTATAGGGATTATTTGGCAGGAAAGAGTATGTGTCATGAATGGTTGGCGGAGAAAAGTGAATTTGATTTGGAGGATAAACCATGTAGCAGTAGAAGCGAATAAATTGATTAATGAGCCTATATGGATTATTCGGCAGGAAAGAGTATGTGTCATGAATGGTTGGCGGAGAAAAGTGAATTTGATTTGGAGGATAAACTATGTAGCAGTAGAAGCGAATAAATTGATTAATGAGCCTATATGGATTTTTCGGCAGGAAAGAGTATGTGTCATGAATGGTTGGCGGAGAAAAGTGAATTTGATTTGGAGGATACACTATGTAGCAGTAGAAGCGAATAAATTGATTAATGAGCCTATATGGATTATTCGGCAGGAAAGAGTATGTGTCATGAATGGTTGGCGGAGAAAAGTGAATTTGATTTGGAGGATAAACCATGTAGCAGTAGAAGCGAATAAATTGATTAATGAGCCTATAGGGATTATTCGGCAGGAAAGAGTATGTGTCATGAATGGTTGGCGGAGAAAAGTGAATTTGATTTGGAGGATAAACCATGTAGCAGTAGACCTCAATGTCTTTTATCGGTAGGACCTAGAATGTACTGACTGTTTACTTCCACAAAAAAGAGTGTCATGTATTGACTCTACACTGCATCTGATGGTGTGGTTTCAGTTAGTAAGGTTTTGGCGAGCGTGGAATACTCTTTTATCGCACTAATTCGGAGTGGTAGAACACCTGGTTACATTGGATTATCTTTTGTTTTGGCGTATGCCCCATTCTTTTCTTTTTTGTAGCATAATCTCCTTCCTTATTAATGGAATTCAGTTAGTAACAAAAATCAATTGCGTCAAACATTAAATATTTGCATAAAATTCAAAATTCAGCTAATGACTACGTGTCGGGCTGAATATTTATTGATTCAGTATATATATAGATTGATTGATTGATTGATTGATTCGGTAGCAGTAGACCTCAATGTCTTTTATCGGTAGGACTTAGAATATACTGACTTCGTGTGGATTTTGTATTGCTAATAAATAAAATGCACTCCTACTATTTTGTTATATATAAGGTTAATCTTCTTCTAAAGCAAAAGTGCTGCGTACTGTTCTGAACATATCCTAGAAGCAGCACCCAGCAAAACAGCAGCTGTACGGCCATTTACCTTCCATCTCCAAACCATTCAAGTAAGACAAGCACTGTTGGAGAAGTAAGGACGAATTCATAAACGACGTTCTTCAATCGATTTCTACGCACAGACACACCAGTGTTGACCGACTTGCAAAAACTTCCATTCGTTAGGTCAGTGCGAACTCTGGGTACTGTCTAAAGGACTTAAAAAGCGCGATGGCTGATTGGGAAGGATGGAGAGATAGAGATAGAGAGAGAGAGAGAGAGAGAGAGAGAGAGGTGGGGAATTAATGCTAATGGCAAGCCTTGACGATGATATCACATGTCAGAATAAGAGTCATATAAGCAAATGCGCCGGTCTCGAGTACTTATTTTTAATGAGTTGAATAGCACAATTATGGAGAAGAAAAAAGATTTGGATGTATTTGATGAAGTTAAATTGTTATGGCAATTCCAAAACTCTCTGGCTTTTCAGGTGCTTAAATTGTGGTAAGTATCTATTAGTAGTGGTCCAAGGAGGGAGAAAATCACCAACGGTTAGCAAGGCACTTGGCCCGTTAAGACTTATTGATGCGAGTCCTTTCCCGCCTAGAACGAGCCAACAGAAGGGCTACTATGGCATACGTTGCAGATAGTATCACATAAGTTTATTTATATATATATATATATATATATATAAGTGTGTGTGTGTGTGTGTGCGTGTGCCTTGAAACGACATTTCTGATGTAGAGGAGGAGTTGGAGAAGAAGTTTCAAAATGAAATGCTAAGAAGCACAGTACTAAAAATCAACGTTATCTTTGTTTATCTATTTGGCAACTCACAGAAATATGAACATTTGAAAATATTACCCCTCGCTTCCATTATCGAAGTGTAGGAAGGTCGGCAGTTGATGAATGCGGGGTTTGTTAATAATTCTAGTGAAAGATAAGGATACATTTAAATTCTGACACTTATCTTATTCAAGAAAGCACATTTACTAAAATTAGCATCGTCCTTTACAAGGTCAAAGGGAAGCATAAAGAAGTGTGAAAACTGTGTTGCACCACGTCTCCAAATGGAGTGAGAGAGTATTTGAAATTTAGCCTATATTTATGAATACCTCCAACCCACTATCACTAACTCGTAATTTACAAAGTTTTTTGCTTAGATGTGGCTCGAGGCCGTATAAATGATACACCCAAATGAGATTCGAACTCACTCGTGAAGGTTTGCTAATCTAGCTTGCTAACCATTACACCACCCGAGGCGCCCTGGGAATTCCAAATTATCTCAGCTACCAAGTAAGCGCCATAAGATAAATAAATGTAGACAGAAAGACGCATATTAATTCATATTGATAATTCTCACATACATTTTGCTTCGAGTTTTGAATAGATACAATATATAAATAAATGCACATGTTGGATGTACGAGTAATGTTACGATTATTGGTGTAGAAAAGGAAATAGGAAAGCCGAGTTGTAATGCCAGTCGATACTGTTCACATTCTCTTTGCATGAAAACAATAAGGAAAGGTATAAATCAGTCTATTGTCCTTTCCAGTAAAGCAGTAAAACTTCGAAGAGGACAACTTTGAATTTAAAACCCTCGACAACTAGCGTGGCAGGACAAAGGCCAATAACTCACCGTCCCTTACAGATCTTGGGACAGGTCTGAGTCCTACAGATGGTTGAGAAAAAATGTTGATGATGATGATATGTAAAGTGTTTGGCAGTTATGAAATTGTTATTTACTAAGCTTAGTTCAGTTCTGTTTACGTTTTCTTTGATTTTTACTCTGTGGTCGGCTGGGACAGCAAAGTCCACTATTCTCTTTTTTTCTTAACTGTCATAAGGTTTGGTCTTCTAGACGGGAGTAGGCGATCTGTTTGTATCTCAAAATCCCAGAGAATTTTGTATGTCTCATTCTCTAGGACGGATTCTGGTTTGAACATATACCATTTGATAATATGATCAAATTTCAATTTCTTGCACAATTCCCAGTGATTACTTTTCCCCACCCAGTCATGTTTAGTCTTGTACTCTTTTTGTGCAAATTTGCTGCATTCACTTATTATGTAATTAATCGTTTCGTCTCTATCGTCACATAACCTACATTTGTTATTCTGTTGCGTCTTATTTATTTTCTCTTAAACATAATTGATCCTTATGGTGTTTTCAGCTGCTATTAGAAGAGATTCCGTTTCTCTCGTAAAGTTTCCCTTTTTTAGTCTCATCCAGGTCTTGTGTGAGATTTCGCCAGTTTGTTACTGGAAATATCCATGAGTTGTTTTTCTTCCTATTTCTTTTTTCTTAGTTATCGTTGTTCTGTTTGTGTTTATGTTGTCTCTGCTGCTTCTGGTTGCTTTAATATAGTTGGTTCGAATGGCGTTGTTTTGAGCTGCAATTAGAATGAATTCAGTTTCTCTCTTAAAGTTACCAGGTTCAAGTCTTTTCGTGTTTGTCACTTGAAATTTCCATAGAGTTGTTTTTCTTTCTATTTCTGTTTCCTTGTTATTGTTGTCCTGTGGATCATTATGTTCTCCGTGCTGTTTCTGGTCACTATAATCAGTCTTTTTTTTTTTTGCTCTTTTTTTAAAATTCTTCGAGGCTGTGTATTGATTCATCTACGCTATTTTCAATGTTGGCGAATCCTCTCCCGCCTTCTTTTCTTGACATATTTACGTCATCTCTCGGATGTAAAAGGTATTATGCATCGTCATTAGGTTTCTTGTTCTCTGGTCCATTTGTTTGAGTTCTTTCCTTGTTCATTTTAAGAATGGGTCCCAGTATCTTACATGAAGGACATGTTTATTATCTCTTTGATGAGATTCTTGCTGCAGAGCTTGGTTTCGAGAAGTTTTCTCGTTCGTCTGAGATACTCTCTTTTCATTCTTCCTTTCATCTCCATTTGTTTGATGGTGTCCGCTTCCAATAGTCTCAAGTACATGTAGGATTTCCTTTTCTCCAAGAGTTTTGATTCTTTCTTGATTTGACACTTCAATTCCCTCCATCATTTGTCTTTTCCCACTTTTTATTATAAGCATGGCACATTTTTCTATACCAAATTCCATTCCTATATCCTGACTGTATATCTTAATTGTCTGTACTAAAGTCTCTTATTCTTTTTCATTTTTGCAAACAGTTTGATAACGTCCATGTACATTAGGTGGTTGATTTTTTCTTGTGATTTAGTACATTTGTTGCCCCTGTGTATTTTCTTAGTATCTAATTGAGTGGCATCATCGCTATCACAAATAGTAATGGTGAAAGCATTATCATCCTGAAAGATACCTCTCTGGATTTCTACCCACCTCAGTTAAAGTTTTTCTTCTTGCAATCAATTCCATTTTCCCGTTTTTCATGGCTTCTGAGATGAAATTTATAACTTTGTACATTTGAAAGCACTTTATTATCCAGCTTTGTTGGACAATATTGTAGGCCTTTTGTAGTCAATTCAGGCCATAGCTACATTTTTCTGTCTCATTTTTCTCACTTTGAAGATATGTTGAACAATGTACAGTAGATCATCTGTTCCTTTTGTTCCCTTGTGGCATTCTTCCACTTCTTCAGGAAACTGTCTGCGACTTCCTAGAGATTAATAGATCTCCATAATCTGTGCTGTTCGTATTTTCTAAATCAGCAATTATACACTATCATCGGTGTAATAGTGCTGGAGGTGGTTCCTTTTATTGGTTTTTTGGGATACGGGTCGTCTTTCCTTTGGTCATTCTGTTATATTGTCATCTACAGCATCATAACGACACAATAATAAAGACAGACGCAGAAAGACTTCTTTATAAATATAATATGTACCTCTCACTTTATTGTAAGGGTTCGAAAATGGTTACTCAAGGTTTGCGTGTGAGAGGGAGCTGGAGACCGAACAGAAACTGCAATATTTTGACCCTCACTCTTATGGCCGTTACGTTGTGTCTTTCTTGTTCTCCTGATGCTCAACCGGAGGTCCAGAGGCCCACTCTGCTGGGTGATGGCTTCCTTTACTGCATCTTATCAGCAACTTCTCTGGTCCCCAAACTCCATCGGGGTTCCCGAGGGCCCCCTCGGCCGGGTGTAGTTTTACCTACCACAGCTCGTCTATCTCCGTCTCCAACTCTGCTGGAACTGAACTCAACTGCTTGACTTCTGTCTTGACTGAGCTATATAATAGTTCAACGCCCACTTGATCTTTGAAATCGAATGTTTAATCGTCATCAAGCAGAAATAACTGTCATGCAGTTCACAGGTCACTCTCTTCCGGTGCATCAGTCTATGAGTGTACCATGGGAATTTTTTTAGCTCGTCCCATTTCATCAGCCAATTTCCGCCCACGCGATTTCCTCTCATAACTGCCATTGGAATGTGTCACTTCATTCCGGTGCATCACCTTGAATGGCATTTTGGGCCAGGTTGAAGGTCAAAATATAACAATTCAATCCGGTAAATTTGCTTTTTCTAAGCATCTACTCATTTCAAGAGCCAGTGTTTCGTGGATAGACATGAATTTTTAAAACCAGAATCCATGTATACTGTCATGCGTTTTCCAATTTGGTACTATGTTGAGAGTTGCTTTTAGCGATTTCAGGTATATTATCACCTGAGGGCCTTCTTCGAATCCTTGTAATTGTTTTTCCATGTTATTGTTCCATTCAGCCTTTCTGTTATGTTCTTTTCATTCCCCTATTTTACCCAAAATTGTTTTGCTTCTTTTGTATCCGGTTGTTGGTATGACTTCCAACATTCTCTCCTCCTTGCTGTTGATAGATTTTTTTTTGCTATTTTGGAAAGTCCTGTTTTGATTGTATTGCTTGATCCTGTCTCGGTATCTTTCGCCATTATCTTTTGATTTATTTCTTCAAGTTGCATTATTATATTTGTCTACAGTTTTGTTTTTCCTTTTCATCCAAATACATTTCCGTGTTTTTTCCCTTCCTTAGTACCGTTCTTCTAAAACTTAAAATTTCTCGGGCATTGTTTCGAGTGCTTAGATGTGTTGTACAACAAATACATTGAGGAGATTCCTTTTATTTTATTTTTATTAGCTAGCGTGGGGGTGTATAAAGAAAAAAATCTTTTTTCTGTTGCCTTTGTAATTTGAGTAAGTTGATTAGATCGATGCCGATATAATTTAACTTTGGTGAATTTGAAGAATTTGAATTTGTATTGAGGGGAGTTTTTTTGAGGGGGTGGAAGAGCAAGGAAAAGAACAAAACTCACAAAACTAGACACCCTAGTCCGGTTTATTTATTAATAATTTGTTTATCGTTTCGGTTTCTACCTTGACTATTTCTAGTTTTGGTTCCTGAGAGATAGTAATGCAGTCTTCTTTTTAGTCATGATTTTCTTTATTAAGTCTATATTCATTTTGTGTTGTGTTAAAATTTGTTCCTGGGTGTTGGGAGGTGTAGTGTTTCGGTTTTCATTATTTTGCCTTTCAATTCGGTTAAAGGGTTCTTGTATTTCAGTATTTAGTGTTTCGGTTCGTATAGTGGAGTCTTGTTGATATTCTTCTCTATTTGTTGGCATATTTCCAGTATCTCAAGTTCAGAAAACCAAACTTTCTTTAATATTATTCTGGCTTGGTCTGCAAGTCTTTGGCTTGTTGTATCAAATCTAGCGGATTCTACCCAAATTTCTATCATTCTTTTTCTATATTCTCTCTGTGAAGGTTTGCTCTCTCGTCCATTTCTTTCGTTGCTGCCTCTGAGTTGGGTGGTTGCTTACGTCGTTGATTGTGTACTTCAAATTAGAACAGTCAACATTTGCAGGATGCCGGTTGTGTCTCTCATATTGGCTCTCAGGGGAGCATTTGCTGATCATGACACCCAAACCTGTTGTCTGTGCCCTGCGCTGAATTATGTTTCGATTTGTTATTATTTAATGGGTAGTATACTGTGGCTATACCAGATCCAGAGGTTGTTTATAATCTGCGCTACTAACACAGGTGTGATCACGTACTCTGATTACACTTAAGCTGGTAAAAAAAAAAAAAGAGATTTTATAAATATATATATATAAAACCCACGTTGAATTTGCTAAGTTTTAACATTTTAAGTCCCAACATACCATTTTTTATCTTAATTTTGTTTAAAATGCTAAATTGATTTATGGTTGATATTTTAAAGTTTAATCCCTGGGCAATTTGGCAGCATTCGTTTTTTCTGTTCTCTGCGTTTCAAATATGTTATATCATCCCTATTTGTTACTGGTTAGCGGTTTTTATCAAAAAAGTTCCAGGCACTTGACATGGAAAACCCTTCTGTCTGCTACTTCCATTACTAAATACAACATTCTTTTTCACTAGTTTTCCCTCTGAATAAAATATGTTTAACTGATACTTAATATTCGGAGGAAAAAAGTATACAACTTTCTTCAATAGTATAACAGAAAAAAATTGTCTTTGAAAATACATTTTAACCAGAAATATTATTCAGTAATTCAGCAAAGGTTAAGTTGACAGTGGAGCATCACTTTTTCTTAGAAAATCTTAATTTCATTTTTGCTGCTTTTCTTATCCCCTGAAAAGCGTTGCTTAAAAAAATTCTGTCACGTGACCTGGAAAAATCCTTATGTCTGCTATTGCTATTTCTAAATACTCACTTCTTGTTTACAAGATTCCCCATCTCCAGATAACTATACCAAACTAATACTTAAAATTCAAAGGCAAAAAAGCATACAAGCTTCTTCGATAAAACAGCGGAAAAATTAGTCTTTAAAAATATTTAGTCCTTGGTCGAGGGTGACCTGAAGGCTCCCTTTTCAATAGCTACCACACCGAGGTGTCGGGGAAGGCGCTTCTCAATTCCCTGGATTTCTCGCCTTTACACTTGATACTTACTTTATAATGCTGAGTGTTAGGCAAGGCGGCATCAAGTACCATTTTTAAGTCTTTGGTATGAGTCGACCAGGAATTGAACCCCGGTCTCTTGGACCATTGGCGAACTCTCAAATTACCGGTAATATTTTCCAATATTTCAGCGAAGTTATAGTTTTCAATGAAAATATTATTATTATTATTATTATTAAACCTTGAATAAGTTCTCGCCGATTTTTCATTAAAAGTGATGTTTTATTTTTAAAAATTGATAAAAAAAACATGTCACTAAAAGTATTGTCCATCACTAGCCACTACTTTTTCCCATTTTCTAATAGCATTTGAATTCCACGTCGGAAAAACGACACGTTTTTTGAGGCTAACCACTATTCGACCCACTTTTTGGCATCTTCATAAGAATGAAAGTGCTCCCCAGCCAGGCCATTGACTATCGATCGGAACAAATGATTATCAGACGGGACAATGTCTGATGAATACAGCAGGTTGGGTAGGACTTCCCATTTAAGCGTTTCTAAGTAGGTTTTCATCCGTTTTGCAACGTGGCCTAGCGTTGTTATGTTGCAAAATCACTTTGCCGTGTCTCTGCTCGTATAGCGGCCTTTTTTTCAATGTTCGGCTCAAACGTATAAATTGTTGCTGATAGCGGTCTCCCGTGAGGGTTTCGGTCGATTTCAACAACTAATAATTGATCCCAACATATGCAAAGCAGAAACTTCAAACCATGGATATTCGGTTTTGTCGCCGATGTTGATTCATGGCAACAATCTTCTACGCTTAGGGTTATCGTAGTGTATCCACTCCTCATCGCCAGTTACGATACGATACAAAAAAACCGTTCCTTTTCTGCCGTTGAAGCAGACGTCTCTCGGCTTCAGCTCCTACGGCAACTTGCTTTTGAATCATTCCTAATGCTTTAAAATGTTTCGAAATTGTTATGTGATCATCTCCTAATGATTCTGTAAGTTCAGCTTGCACCTGACATGAGTCTCCATGAAGTAATGCCTCTTCGCCTTCAAACTTTTTCAGTGCACTAGAGCGTTCTTTATCTTCAACATCAAAATCATTATTTTTGAAGCTCTTAAGCCAATCTCTGCATATTGTTTCTGACAGAGCAAGGTTGCCGTAAGTCGCAACAAGAATTCTGTGTACGTCAACTGCCGATTTCTTTTGAATAAAGTAGTGCAGTAAAATTCCTCGTTAATACACTTTCTTTGACACGAAATCCGACATGTATAATGCTATGAAAAATAAAGTAGTTTACACTTCGGCGAAATGACATTCACTGAATTTCAAGCTTGCTTATATTACTTCCTTATGTATGTGTTTATAAAGGTAACGTACCTGGGCATTCGAAGCGCGCACGAACGTGTCTGGCTTGTCGAAGAGAAACCGATATGGCTGCCGCGAGCATATTTGACGAGGGGAGATCTCGAACCAGCGAGAGGTAATGTACACGTATGCAAATTAGTGCGAGAGCTTACGAACATACAAATACGCACAGTAACGGCTGAAAGGAGATCGATTCTAAGTGCAGTTGCCTGACGAACGCGTTACAACTCAACGAACGAACGAACGAACGAACGTAGGAAGGAAGGAAGGAAGGAAGGAAGGAAGGAAGGAAGGAAGGAAGGAGAACTAGGGAGAAAGCGAGAGAGAAGGAACAGCTACCGAGAGAGGGAGAGAGCGCTCAACTCAATACGCCCTGAAACCAACAATAGTGGTCTCTGTTGGATTGATACAAGAAGCAGTTTTTCTATTGCCGTTTACGCCCGCTCTGGACAACAAGCTATTTCGGCAATCATGGCCTTTGATCCAAAACTAATTCCCCTTTTTGACGGTACCGATGCTGGGCAATCGGTGGTTGAATGGGTGGAGAAGGCAGAGTTGGTGTGCCGGTTGAGCGGGGTAAAACATATCGAATGTGTGGTGCCGATGCGCCTCTCGGGGGGCGCATACGCAGTGTATCAGCAGCTGAGTGAGGAGAAGAGGGCTGACTTTGCCTGTATAAAAGATGTTCTGTACACAGCATTTGCTCTCAGTCCTGCAACGGCGTATAAGCAGTTCGCGGCGCGCCGTTTGCGTCCGGGAGAAACGGTGGACGTCTATTTGGCGGAGCTACGCAAGCTTGCGACTCAGTTCGGAGGTATGACGGAGAGAGGCCTGGTCTGCGCATTCATAGCTGGGTTGCCGGAGCATGCGGAGAATCTTCTCCAGGCCACTACCCGAGTAGACGATTTGCCGATATCCGACATATTGGCCCGTGCCCGAGCAATATTGAAGGACAAGCTCGCGGGCACAGAATCGGCAGCCGCAGCAGCTCAACTACCGGGACGTCAGGAGAAGGGAGTCACAGCTTTAAGGAGATGCTATGTGTGTCAAGAGCCTGACCACATGGCTCGAGATTGTCCTAAGCGGCGCGGAAGTCCCAGGTCCCCAAAGAGTCTCATTTGTTATCGGTGCAATCGACAGGGCCACGTTGCACGAAATTGTCCGGGAAATGAGCGAGGGGACGAGTCTTCAGCGCCAGTCTCTCCCCCAGACCTCGTTTGAATGGCGCTCTGCCTGCAGTCAGTGTGCAGATTGACGGAATACGACGAACTGCCCTGGTGGATACAGGCTGTACGCAAACCCTAGTTCGCAAGCCATGCTGTCAGACGTGGAAGAAAAAGCAAGTCCCCTTGATGGTTGTAGGAGGGAACTCGTCAATGTGTTGTGGAGAGAGCGTGGTCCAAATTGGCATCGGCAATGGACCTTCAGTCGCCGTACGAGCCCTGGTTGTAGATGAGGCGCTGTTTGGATACGATCTGCTACTCGGGCTAAATGCGATCAGGCAACTTGGTGGAATGACTATGTCTGCCACTGGCGAAGTGAAATTTCCTCAGCGTGAAAGACTGATGTGTGCTGCTATTACCCTCGACGAGCCTGATTTTCACGCTAAATACAACGAGACCAAGCGCGTATGGACCGCATCTTGGAAATGGGCCGGTGACCAGCCACCTGTGTCTTTGAAAAACAGGCTTTCAGAATACCCTGCCACTAAGCGACTTCGAGGTGAATATGAGCGGGAGTTGCTGGCCTGGATTCAAAACGGTTGGCTGATTCCGTACCCGGAGAGCGACCTTGGCACTCCTAAAGGCCTGATACCATTAATGGCCATATTACAGGAAAGTAAACAGAAGGTCCGGCCAGTTATGGACTATCGCGAGTTGAATGAGCACGTGAACGCGTATACGGCGAATGCAGACGTATGTGCTCAAACCATGCGGGAATGGCGACGGCAGGGGCCAAAAGCCGCCATAGTGGACCTACGCCGGGCATATCTGCAGATCCACGTTGACAAGTCATTGTGGCCGTTCCAAACGGTGAAAATTAAAGGGCAGAGGTACTGCCTCACCCGCTTGGGGTTCAGGCTCTATGTAGCTCCCCAGATTATGCGGGCCATTGTAAAAGCTGTGATCGGGCAAGATGACACCGTCAGTCGCGCTACCTCTTCGTATGTCGATGACATATTTGTTAATGAAAGTGTGTGTTCGGCGGCGCAAGTGAAGACGCATCTTGAACGATTTGGGCTGACTTGTAAGAGTCCGGAACAACTAAGTAGTGGCGCTCGAGTGTTGGGCGTATACGTCTGGGAGGAGCGCGGCAAGCTTAGATGGCGACGCGACGGCGAGCGTCCGAAGGTCCCCAATGTACTCACGCGTCGTGCCGTTTTTTCTGTGTGTGGGCGGCTGACCGGGCATTTCCCAGTGTGCGGCTGGCTCCGTGTTGCAGCTGCGTTCGTGAAACGGAGAGCCAACGCTGTGACAACCGGATGGGACGACGAAACACGAGACCCCATGTTGCGTCGGATGCTTGACGAAATTATGATGAGATTGTCACAAACTGATCCAGCACACGGTAACTGGTGCGCAGATGGTCAGGAAGTCACTGTGTGGGTGGATGCCAGCTCCCTGGCCACCGGGGTGGCTATTGAATATGACGGAGCCATCATTGAAGACGCAAGTTGGCTACGACCGGTGCACGCAGATAAGCACATCAACCTGGCGGAGCTTGACGCAGTGTTGAAGGGCATTACTCTGGCACTGCACTGGAAGGCGAGTTTGATTCACCTGCGAACAGACTCGGCCTGCGTGCACCGGTGGATTTCGGACACCCTGTCCGGGAAAGCAAGGGTGCGGACTAATGCGGCGTCGGAGATGTTAATAAGACGGCGACTGAGTACGCTCCAAGAATTAGCGGCAGAGTATAGACTGACAATCGACGTGGCACTCGTCAAATCCCAGGCGAACCGAGCCGATCCACTCACTAGAGTGCCCCAACGGTGGCTGGATGCACTTCGGAAAGAAGCGGAACCCATCGAGCCAATATGCGCCGCATCTATGGGTGAGCTGGATCTCGCTCGCATTCGGACCATTCACCGATCTTGTGGGCACCTTGGCGTAAAGCGCACACTCTACTTCGTGAAACTGGCGAGTCCTGAGGTCTCTAAGGCAGCTGTTCGGGAGGTAGTTAGAGAATGCGAAGAGTGTCAGTCTATAGATCCAGCCCCGGTGAGTTGGAAAGCAGACAGACTGGACGTATGCGAGAACTGGAGGAGGGTTGCAATGGACGTGACTCACCTTGGTGGTCGTCATTACCTAACCTTAATCGACTGCGGACCCAGTCGGTTTGCTATTTGGAGGCCGTTATCATGCCAAGATGCTGCCAGCATTGTTAGGCAGTTGGAGACCGTGTTTTGCGAGAGGGGGGCGCCTGTTGAGCTTCTCACAGATAACGCCACGGCCTTTAGCGGAGAGGCGTTCTCTAGATTCACCGAGCGCTGGGGCGTTCGAATGAGATTCCGATGCGCATACGTACCGGCTGGCAACGGGATCGTGGAGAGATCTCACCGCACAATAAAGCGCATTGCCGCAAGAACACGGTGCTCAGTGATGGAGGCTGTATACTGGTCCTATTTACCCAACCCCTCCGCTCGGGCAGGATATGACACAAGGTCAATTTTTAAGCGGAGTTTAACAGGTTTGAATTCAGAGTTTTCCTTCTCCTAGACTAGTTGCCTCACCAAGGCTGAAGAACCTAGTCTGTCCTACTATTTACCCATAGCTGGAGGGAGAATAATTGGATTCATACCTTTCCCAAGGGTATTAATGCTATGTGAAAATGCAATCAGTCTCGTCCAGGATTTGAACTCGTGTCGCCGTGTCCATTTCCTACGACGATAACGACTACACCACGGGCTGTATACTGGTACAATGTGACTCCCAAAGATGATGCGTCGGCGTCAACTGCACCAGCAAACCTAATATACTCATATACAGCCCGTATAAGAGGTGTTGATGTCACGTTACCACCGGAGGATGCCGGACCCAGCAGGTACAAGGTAGGGGATAATGTTTGGGTGAAACTCCCTCATGGACGATGTACAACCCAGTTCGGAAAGGGATCAATTACGGGTGTGTACAGCCCTCATTCGGTCCTTGTTGACGGGACACCTCGCCACATAAAGGATGTTCGTCTAGTGCGAGGAGCAGACGCCACTTATTGCAGCAGCGCTTCCTCTGAAGACGAAGCGCTGATGCTGTATTTACCGCGGGGGGATCCCGCAGCATCTGAAAGCGACCACAGCGACAGTGGTCAACATGGGCCTGGAGACACGTCCGAGGACGACGACGTGGTCGAGAGCGTTCCGCTCAGACGAAGCAGCAGACGCAAAAGACCTGCTCCGCGCTGTACGTTGTGTGATTCCCAAATCAGGGAGGAGTGTAAAGGTAACGTACCTGGGCATTCGAAGCGCGCACGAACGTGTCTGGCTTGTCGAAGAGAAACCGATATGGCTGCCGCGAGCATATTTGACGAGGGGAGATCTCGAACCAGCGAGAGGTAATGTACACGTATGCAAATTAGTGCGAGAGCTTACGAACATACAAATACGCACAGTAACGGCTGAAAGGAGATCGATTCTAAGTGCAGTTGCCTGACGAACGCGTTACAACTCAACGAACGAACGAACGAACGAACGTAGGAAGGAAGGAAGGAAGGAAGGAAGGAAGGAAGGAAGGAGAACTAGGGAGAAAGCGAGAGAGAAGGAACAGCTACCGAGAGAGGGAGAGAGCGCTCAACTCAATACGCCCTGAAACCAACAATAGTGGTCTCTGTTGGATTGATACAAGAAGCAGTTTTTCTATTGCCGTTTACGCCCGCTCTGGACAACAGTGTTACCATCTGAAACTACACGCGCGCAGTTCTGGGAAGGTCATCTATTAGATAACAGCGAGAACTTATTCAAGTTCTAATAGTATTATTTTAGTCTTTTGAAAATTGTTCACATCAGCTGATGATTTCTCACTGGAGTTTGAGTGACAGCAGGTCTCCTCAAGTTTCCAGGACCCTCATCAGTATTCTGGCCGATCTTAATGATGCTGTCGTTTGGATTATTATTATTGCATTGACCATCATCATTACTATAATGATTAATATGCAAAAAGATTCCTCCACCTCAAAAAAAAAAAAAAAGAAAAAGAAAAAAGAAAACAACATAGAAATGAACGTTAGAATTAGAGACGCTTCTCTAGTAACTAAAAAAAAAACAAAAACAAAGCAAAAAATGCTCTAAATGAACGTTAGAGTTCGAGACACTTCTCCTGCAGTTCAAGTAACGTAGCTTAAAAAGTATATATATATATATATATATGCGTGTGTGTGTGTGTGTGTGTGTTGAAATGATAGATTGTGGGGAATCTGACAGTATGATAGAAAAATGTGGAAGGTTGGATAAATCAAACATTTAACACAGGTTTAGAAGGCGCGATATTTCGTTCTTTTGAAAAAGTTCTTAGAATAAAAGAACGATATATCGCGCCTTCATTTAACACAGATTTATCTGTGTTAAATGTTCGAGTTTGATTTATCCAACCTTATAGCTGAATTATAGTTAAAATTATAGTTGAATATTATAGGTAGCAATATAGTTAAATAATAATTATAATAATAATAATGATTATTATTATTTACTCATTAGAGTTTTTCGCATCAGTTTTAGCTGATAGTCTTTCACTGAATTTTGAGTGACAGCATGTCTCCTCAAGTATCCAGGACTCTTCTTAGTATTCTGGCCGTTCTCAATATTGCTGTAGTTTGGATGGTCTCCACTCGTTCTCCAAGTCCTCCAAGTCCTTTAATAATCCTTTGGTGACTATACCAAAAGCACCAATCACGGTTGGTGCTTTTGATACAGTCACTATTTAGTACAATCAGGATTGGTGCTTTTGGTACGATTGTTACCTTAATGTTCCAAAGTCGACAATTTTTCAAGTTCTCTTTTTTTTGTTGATCTTCTGGCCGAGATTAGGTGATCCGTTTGTATGTCAAAGTCCCATGTCATGTGTATCATTCTCTAGGATAGATACTGGGTTGTACATACACTATTTGTTCGTTTGGTCAAATTTAAATTTCTTGCACATCTCCCAGTGGATCACCTTGCCCACCCAGTCGTATCTAGTCTTATTGTCCTTCTGTGCTAATTTGTTGCATTCACTGATTATGTGATTGATCGTTTTGTCTCTATCAACACATAACCTACATTTGCTTTTTGCGTCTTATCTATTCTTTCTTTGATATGATTGGTTCTTATGGCGTTTTTTTCTGCTGCTATTAGAAGAGATTCTATTTTTGTTTTAAAGTTTCCTTTTCTTAGCCACGTCCACGTCTTCTCGTGTGAGATGTTGCTTATTAGTCGTTTAAAACGCCCATAGAGTTGTTTTTCTTCCCAATTTTGTTTCCAAGTTATTCTGTTGGCCATCGTGTTGTCAGTATTGTTTTTGATGGCTGTAATTAAAATTCGTGCTTTTCTATGTAGTCCTCGAGTCATTGTATCGATGCGTCAAGGCTGTTTTCAATGCTGGCAAGTCTTTTTCCTCCCTCCTTTCTTGAGGTATAGAGTCTGTCAACGTCGTCACAAGGATGTAATGCCTTATGCATGGTCATTAGTTTTCTTGTTCTTTGGTCCATTTACTTAAATTCTTCGTTGGTCCACTTCAAAAATAGTCCCGAGTATCTAACGAGGGATACAGCCTAGGTATTCATTCCTTTGATTACTTTTCTGCTAGATAGTTTTGTCTCGAGTTGCTTTCTAGATATTCCTGAGATATTCTTTCTTAATTTTTTCTTTCATCTCCACTTGTTTGATGGTGTTAGCCTGCAAGATGCCCAAGTATTTGTAGGTTTCCTTTTCTCCGAACGTTCTAATCTTGGCTTGATTTGGTAGTTCCATTCCGTCAGTCAGGTGTCGTTTGCTACTTTTCATTACTAGCATGGCATATTTTTCTATGCCATATTCCATTCCTATGTCCTGACTATATATTCTAACAGAGTTTCCAGTTCTTTTTCATTTTTTGCAAATAGTTTGATGTCATCCATGTACATTAAGTGATTGATCTTTTCTTGTGATTTACTAAGTTTGTATCCGGTCGCGCATTTTCTAAGTACGTGTTTAAGTGGCATCATGGCAATTATGAATGGTAATGGTGATAGTGCATCTCCTTGAATATTTGCTTCAGCTAAGCTTCTTCCTCCTTCTGTCAATTCCACTTTCCAGGTTTTCATAGTTTTCTCGATAAAGTTTATGACATCATCTGATATTTTGTCCATTTTGAGGCTGTTTATTATGCAGCTTTGCGGGACCATATCATATGCTTTTTTGTAATCAATCCAGGCCATAGCTAGTTTTTTCTGTCTGGTCTTCTGTGGAAAGTAACTCTGCTGCGTGCCTCTGGATCCTTTGCGGCATCCTTTGTATTCCCCAGCGAACAATCCGCGGCTTGTTCGCGAGTAGTAAATCTCTTTCCTTATTTGTGCTGTTAATATTTTTCACATCATCGGTAATCAGGTTAAGGGTCTGTATTTGTTTGTGGCGGTTCATTTGCTTGGGTCCTTTTGGATTAATGTGGTCTTTCCTTTGGTCATCCATTCGGGTACGTGTGCTCCTTGTAGGCATCTGTTCATTTCTAGTGCTAGTTTGTCGTGAATGAAGGTGAATTTCTTGAACCAGAAACCATGTATTCCATCATGGCCGGGCGTTTTCCAATTTGATATTATTATTATTATTATTATTATTATTATTATTATTATTATTATTATTATTATCCTTGTGGGTTTTTCACACCAGCTCAAATTTGTGGTTTTTCGCTGGTGTCTGAGTGACTGTAAGTTTCCTCAAATCTCCAGGACTCTTATTTATCTTAGCCGACTTTAGAAGTGATGTTTATTATTATTATTATTAGACAATTTAAAAACATTTTCGCCTTGAGGAGTCTGAAAATATAAAACTAATAATATCTTACGGTAGGTGAAAAGAGACGATTTGATGAACTTTCCACAAAATAAATGAATAAATAAATACATAAATTGATAAAAAAAAAATGAAATAAAAAAAAGAAAAAAGAACACCATCTTAAACATCTGCAACTAGATATGATACAACGACACAAATTTCGATTTACATAATCACTTATCTTTTCTCTATAAATTTATTGAACTTTTTTTACAAAACTCGTTATTGTAATTGCTATTGCTATTTGTGAAAAAAAAGGACGGTTATTTTTAATTTCTATGTATCAATTTTTTGTTAGAAAAGAAATAGAATAAAATGTATTTTCATAAATTTACTATTGTAATCTAATCAGAGGTTCTCATGTAATGGTAACAATACGCTTTTTTGCTCGGACTGATTGATTTTAAGGCCATGTCAACCCGTCTTGGGGGATTTTATGTCTTGAGGTTAGAGGATTATGTTCATATTTATATTTTTTATGTTGTTGTTTCTTAGGAATTTTTTAATATAAATTATCAAATACGAATGATTTTTAATTAGATGCATTTGACTCATTGATTGGAATCTGACAGGTTTTATCGCTTCGAGCCAGAACGGAAGAACTGGAGCATCACCATCAGATGCAGTTACACAGTTTTGGGGGAATGGGAGGGGATACAGTCAGAATATTTAAGTCCTGCTAACAGAGCATTTTCTTGCATACAGTAACACCAATTGATTTTCTCATAACTTAAATTGCTTTTCCCTTTGAAATGGGTACAAAAGAAGTGCTGCTCTCTCTCTCTTTCCCCCCTCTCCCCCTCTCTCTCTCTGTATGGATACACACAGCGTTTTATATATGTCTATATTTCGAACAGATTTCATTTAAATATTTATGAAATCATTTATTTCTAACAATGATATAAACTTTTAAACGTTCATATGATATCTTTGAATACAAGAATGCGTGCGTGATTGTGTGTGCAACCATTCGGGAATATATTGCTTTGTATATCTATCTATCTATCTATCTGGTGGAGAGTCCCCATAGCGCAGTGGCTAAGGTGCTCGACTCTGACATTGAATTTGATTTTGTTTTATTTGATGGCACATAAATTCTTGTGGGTTCAATGGCCTGGGAGACCGTGGTTCAATCCCAGGTTGAGTCATACCTAAGACAAAAAATGGTACTTGATGTCTCCTTGCTTAACACTTATCATTATAAGTTACGTATCAAGAGTAAAGTGGAGTAATCCAGGGAAAATTAATTGCGCCCTCCCATACACCTCGCTGTTGTAGCTATTAAAAAGGGAGCCTTCAGGTCGCTTTCGACTACAGTCGCCAATTTACTTTATATATATATATATATATATATATATATATATATATATATATATATATATATATAAAATTTGTAAGCGAATAGTTTGTAGGTAACATTTTTAAACGAGCAAGAGCTTATTTGCACACAGATAATTTTAAGTATTGCTATGTATCACAAATAATTCTATTTAATATCAATAATTTGTTGGCATACAGTTAAATGGTTTCAAGTATTGCTAACACTTATAATTCGAAATGGTTTCAGTTATTGATATCTAACATCAATAATTCAATTTAATATTACTTATTTGTTTGCACACAGTTTAAATAGTTTTAAGTATTGCTATCTCTGCGTAATAAACCCCTAGCTACCGCTTTATAGCACTTTCTAGATAAGATAAAGTTAGGTACTCGTTGCCACAAGAGCAATTTGAAGAATAGGGCTGGAACAATTGGTGCTACGGCTTGACATGACCAGTCGATTGACCGGATCAGACTCCTCTGACTACCCATCTATCCTTGTAAGGGCCAAGGTGGAGTGTTGCAAATCATGTGACCGCTTCGGTTGCGAGGTCATGGACAGCTAAGCAACAAAGATCCCGTCCTCAAGCAATAAGGGTTGCCACCCATGACCAAAAGGTGACTTCGTTGGGAGGGGGGGTTTTACACTTCGTAAGTTGCGCTATTACATTCACTTTCGAACTAAACCCTTCGGAAAGGTATGGACACCTCCCTCAGCTTATCAGTTAGATGGTACCACTTCTGTACTTTTAAAAGGATGGTTTTGACAATAAATAACCCACTAAGCAAAGAAACCGAACCAAAGCAAAGCAAAGCAAACCAAACCTATCTATCTGTCACAAGGGTTGTCTTACCGTGTCTCTTTCAGTTACATGTCTTAGGTTTATTTTTTCGAATTTATTAATAACATTAAAATATTATTTATTTCAGAAAAATCAAAATTTCCGGTCAAAATACTTCTTTAAAACTTGAGTTCAAATTGAAATACACTCCAAAATATGCAAAATCCTATTTTGAGACATTAAAATTTTATAGAATTTTGTATGATTTTATTGTAATGGCTGTGATAAGATTTACACTTCAAAATAAAACACAGAAGTTAATTTGTAATAAAATATCACGCAATCAACACGAATTATGTGCATAGATACACATTAACGATAGTTACACATTAACGTAAGATTACAAATTTTGATAATCGGATGATCTTCATCTTCAGATATTCCTAAATTTAAACTCGTTTGACAATCAGAACAGTAAAACCTTTAGTATTCATATTCTCTGCTAACATTTAAACAACCATAAAAAAATCAAGGCAAAATAGTCGGCTATTTTTTATTTGACGTTACCTAAATTTGGCAAAATCTCGACATTTTGGCATTTTTTACGATTTTCTTATTTTTGATAATTTTGGGTTTGGTTCACAAAATGTATCTTTTTGAGGTTTGACTTCTCGCCTAGTCAGTAAGTTGGAAATAACTGGGGCTAACTGGGACTTGAGAAAGAGGCACTGAGTCCTTGCCAGGATAAAAATCTCTCTTCCTTCACATATTGTCAGATTTAATTTCAAATTTTATATATACATATATATATACAGTGTATCACAGAAGTGAGTACACCCCTCACATTTCTGTCAATTTGATTACCAAATCTCACTCTCTTTCCCCCCTTCTCTCTCCCTCTCTCTCACACACACACACACACACACACACACACACACACACACACACACACATATATATATATATATATATATATATATATATATAGAGAGAGAGAGTTCTGACTGTGTGTGTGTGTTCATCTTTCAGAATTCTTTACAAACACAAATACTGGCTATATTGGCTAAAATGCTGGATTGCAGACGCGAAATAAGTGAGTTCAAACGCCGCTCGCGTTATTACGTTCATTTTTGAACTAATACAATTGGGAAATTTATTAACCCCTTAGTTTGTCACTGCTTCCCACCAGATAGGACTTGACACAAGGTCAATAATCCGAACGTCGATTATAGTGGGGTTTAGGGGAGGGGAAGGTCACCATCAAATAAAGAAACCAACCAAAACAGCAAAGGTGGGTAGGGAAATATTATTCGATCTAAGTAAGACTTGTGATTTTCAAGGGGGCATAACTCTAGCGTGGCTTTAATTCTTTCATGATCCTTCGTCCGTCACACCTAAAATCTTTTATTTCCCTTTTTTCTTTGATTTCAGTTATTTGTTGGTTCTGTCATTTGGGTTTCAATCAATCGATCGATCGATCGATCGATCGATCTCAGATTGCCTATCTGTCTATCTGTCTATCTATCTGGCTAGCTCATTTGCGAGCCACTAAAAAAAAAATCTCCCAGCTATGACTGAAATTGTGTGCTGTCCGTCGGGAAGAAGAATGAATACGAAATAAACACACACACACACACACACACACACACACACACACACACACACACACACACACACACACACACATATATATATATGTATATATATATATATATATGTATGTATAAAGATTCTTACAAGTGATACAAAATTTAATGATAGTTATGAAAAGGTCATATCTATTAATCATGGGGAAGAATAAAAAATAAAATTGAATGGTTTCGCTCTTCACTCGTCTGAGTTTTTATGGAGGTGATTAGAAAATGAATAAAATGGAGAAAATAAGGAGCAGAGAATGGAAATAGAAAAGGAGAACTTTTTTTGTTTAACAAAATGTACTTTAGGATACCATTTTTACCCCTGCCAACTTCCGACTTCATCCACCCCAACACGCGTATGTGTATATATGCGTATGTGTGCATGTGTGTGCGTGTGTGCATGTGTGCATGTGTGTGCGTGTGTGTGTGTGTATGCTATCGGAAGTACCTTGCGTTGGCCTGGTTAAAATTGATATCCTAAAGCACATTTTGTTTAACAAAAATTTCTTTTATAAGAGCTACAGACGATTTTCTTCTCAAGCATGCACTTTTTAAAGCAGCATATTGAACTAACATTTTGAATTCTCACTATCAAGAGAAAGTTAACTAATTCAAGCAAATAAATTCAAAATGTCTAATAATCAAGTATTGTGTATTTAGACAGCAAGCTTTCATAATAAAAAAAATTGAATAAAGGTGATAATCAAGGTCAGAGACTCGCCGATTCTTTGTTACAAAGAGATATACCAGGCATAGTGCCACGTACCATCATTCCCATTATAATATCACTTCTAATACATTGACCTGTAACTTATATAATAGTTAGTTCCTACCAAAAGCTTGTTTTGTTTATCCCATAGGAGTCCACAAACAGTCAGAATTAAGCTGAATGTTATATTTATTCAACAAATATGTTACATGACCAGTGCATTTTTAATACTTCTCTTATAGCATATCAACCTTGTTTCATGACAATGTTAGGCTTCTTGTTGCCAGGATGACAATACTCAGTGACTTGGGATATGAAACTTTGCCATATCCACCATATTCTCCTGATATTTCATCACCCATCGACTGCCATTTTTTAAAGCATTTGAATACTTTTTACGCCTAAAAAAGAAGGAGAAACTATATTTAAAGATTTCTTGGTATCAAAACCTTTAGAGTTTTATCGTACAAGCATAAATAATCTTGTTAATCGATGGCAAAAATGCATCGGGGCTCAGGAATCATATTTTAACTGATTAAAACATTGTTTAAATATATTAATATATGAATAAAAGTTTATTCTATAATCGGACATTATTTTTCGAGAAAACTAATATATATATATATATATATATATATATATATATATATATATATATATATATATATATATATATATATATATATATATATATATAAAAATTAGTTTGCTCGGAAAATAATGTCCGATTATATCCAACGCCGAGTTAGCCAATGGCGGCAACGATTCTGTTTTCGGATATTCTATCTGCAATATCTATATAATTCAAAATCCAAAAGAGAGCTCAATGTAAAATAATAATAAAATAAATTACAGAGCAAATAATTCCATATAAAAAATCTTTAAAAAATTACTCATATTTTTTGTTCTTATTTATTTCAGCAGACTTTATGTCTCAATCTGCATCTTCATACAAAGAAATGATGAGAAATTTCTCATGAAGATTTAGAAAAACCCACAAAATTCAGGTCACCATATCTCCCTAACCCAAATTTAATTTGCTTTTTTTATTTTTTATCTTTTATTTAGTAAAGACCAGCCCATTTGTTTTTCCTGTCTGGTTGACAAATAACATTCAATTCCTGTCTCAAGATGTATCAATTTTTTAACCTTCTTTCATTTCACTTACTTTATGTAACAGCAAACAAACTTTTAAACCCAAATGAAGGAGATAAGTAAAAAATATAGAATAAAGGAATAAATTGATTTAGGGAAAGAAAATTATCTACTATGAACAACTTACATGGGAATTAAAAACCTCTTAACTAATATATAATTATATTATAAAATACTATATAATAAAATTATAAAATACATGAGTAATTTTTAAAGGCTTTTCTTTTATATGGAAGTATATATATATATATATATATATATATATATATATATATATATATATATATATATATATATATATAAACTTGTATGACAGACAGACTGTAGAGTGAAAAGAATACACATTGCTTTATCTGATATGACTATGTTGACCAAGTACATTAATAAGACTTTAAAGGTTTTTGGTTTTCTTAGTTTAGTTCTGTTTAGTTCTTTTTCAGTATTAAAATTCGATGAATAGATATGGTTGATACATTAATATACATCATTTTTTGTTGTGTAGCCTGAGTTTTCTGAAAATGATTTTCCTTTTTCATTCTGGGAACCGAAGAATGGATCGACTAAAACATTAAATATGCTAGCTACATTAAATAAAAATTTGGTACGATGAACGCATAAAAATATGAGGAGAAGGGAAATAACTTATCCTTATAAACATTTCATGACTTATTTATCTCCCCTATATAAAAAAGAACAATATTTTCATTTTCGTGAAAAGCAACAGTTCAATTATTAACATTTAGGTTTGGTTTGGTTTCTTTGTTTAATGGCATATCAATCTTCGTGGGCTATTTAATACCAAACCCTTTCTTGTAAAAGAATAGTAATCGTACTATTTTACCCATTACTGAGAGACAAGTTGTTACATTTAACAATATTGTACAATTAATTAATTTGGATAATTAGTAAACTAATTAGTTACTATTATTATGATAATCGATTATGTTGATCATTGGGTGGGTGAATATAGAATCCCTGATAGATAATGATGGTGGGAAAACAATTAGAATTTTTAAATTTTTTAAAAAGACTCTTAATACTCTTTGATGAATGTCAGTGTGTAAAGTAATTTGCTCAGAATCGTCCACAGTATCCTTTTATTTTCGCATAAGAATAAAATTGAAAAAAGAACAATTGATTGGATTGAACTAAAGAAAAATTTGTTCCAAATATTTAAATTAAGATTTACCAAGAAATCACGCCGTCAATCATCAAATGGAATCGTTTTCGTTTGTTTTTTATAATCTATCTATCTATGTCTGTTCTGATTTATAAATCGATTCATATATCTATACATCTCATACTGTTGCGATTGCTCGATCGTTTGATCGATCTGTCAAAATTTTTCTTATCTATCTATATATCTATCCATCTCATGCAGTTAATATTTTAATTGAAATATTGAGACTGTATGATCTCTCTCTGACACTCCTTCATTATCCATAAATCTTCCCCTATATATATATAGTCATCCACAGACAGATCTGTTTCGTTCTATCAGAACTCATCAGTGTGGCTAGACAGTATCTCCCCGTAGCTGGGATCGAAACCCGGTTGACTCAAACGCCAAGCCAAAGCTTCTAACCATTTAGCCACGAGGAGATATTAGCTGCGAAGTAAATTTTAAACGGTTATGAATCACGATTACTATTGTTTACATACATCCGTTCAACGGCCGCCGAGATCTCAATTCAAATACGAAGAGACTTGCAATAGACGCTATATATATATATATATATATATATATATATATATATATATATCCTCAATACGAAAATGGTTCCTACTCCCCTCTCCTGACGTATTCATATCTCAGTAAAATCACCACAAATCACAATCTATCTATCTATCTATCTATCTTAAACTCTTCTGCCATTCTCGATGTATGTGGATCCAAATTTCACTTAAAGATATTAAACGTTTGACTACCTACACAGATGATTTGTTTATCGTGTTGCAGGTTTGAGTAGGACCAAATACACTCTTTGAATAAACTGATAAGAGAAAGATTGTGCGTTAATATGCCACAGATTCTTTTGAATAACACTGCTCAGAGCTTTTGACGAGTCGTCCTACCAAAGCAAAATAACCCCATCTACCCAACTATTTTACGTACAGCTATATATACTTGTTTTCATGGAAAAGATATTGATTTAACTGTGTTGTTGCAGAAAATTGTTTATATTGTGGTGTTGGGGTTGTAATTGGGATGAGGAAGTATTAAGAGATAAATGATCAGGAAAAGCAAAAACGATTTTCAAAAGTATGGCGGTACACAGTGAAAAAATGTTTTTTCTCCTATCCGTCTATTTTGATTTTGTTTTCGTTCAGTAAGATATTTGCCAGATGTGGTGAGATTTCGTAAAAACCAAGACCTTCTTTTATATAGTTTGTTTTGGAGATGACCGCAGATTCTAGTAGTCTTCGGCATGTTTTGCAGTGTATAGGAATGATTTGGGTGGCTTGGGAAAAATTGAAGTTGTGTTTGAGCTCTAACGTGTGGGAGAAAAGGGCGTTACGATCATTATTTGTTTTGATTGATTATTTGTGTTCGTAAATTCTTTTCTCTAGATTGCGTAGGGTTTCTACGATGTAATGTTTGTTGCAATCTTTGCATGGTATGGAGTATATGCCTGCGTGAGATGTGGTTTCGTTGTTGGTGCGTTTTGTGATGATTTTGAGGTTTTTAATGGTTTGTGATGTGGTTTGTATGATTGGTATTCCTAACTTGGTTAGTTTGTCGTAGAGTGTTATGTGTGTTTGTGGGTAGAGAGATCGGTCTATAGGTGATGAGGATAGTGGGGTTGTTTTTCTTTGGTTTATTTGATGAGTGTATCTTAAGAGCTTTTTTTTAGCATTTTATATGAAAATGTTTTTGGCATTTTAGGCTTTTGAGGGAGTGTTCAATGTATTCAAATTCTTCATTAAGGTGTTGTGGGCTACGTATTCTGAGTGGAAAGCCTATTATAAGGCCTTTTTTGATTTTGTTGTTGTGGTGGGAGTAGAAATGTATGTAATCGTTTTTGTTTGTGGGTTTGCGGTAGACTTTAAAAGTTAAATTGTTTTGAGATTTAATTATTAAGATATCAAGGAAGGGTATGGTGTTATTAGATTATTTTTCATTGGTGAAGTTGATGGAGGGTTCGACATTTGCAATCGCTTCAATTTTGATGTTTTAGAGTTGGAATATAAGTCGATATACTTATGTGGTGTTGTTTAGTAGTCTGTATTTAAAAGGGCCGGATTCTAGTTATAGACAGTTTAATATTCTACCGAGGGGATTTTCCATGGGGAGGCCATATTTTTGTTTGTAGAATTTGTTGTTAAATTTGAAGTAGGTCATTTTTGTTATGCGTTTGTAGATGTTGATTAGGGTGTTTATGGGTAGTGGTGAATCGAATTTAATTTTTCTCAAGTGAGTAGCAAGAAGGTTGAGGCATTTTTGTTGGGTATATTTGTGTAGAGAGAAGTTATGTCTAAACTGTTCATAGTTTTGTTTTGTATGTTTATGCCCTTGAGTTTATTTCACTCTGTGCCACCATACTTTTGAAAATCCTGTTTGCTTTTCCTGATCATTTACCACTTAACACTTCCTCACCCCAATTACAACCCAGGCACCACAATATAAACAATTTTCTGTGACATCACAGTATAATCAATATCTTTTCCATGAAAATAAGTCATGCCATCCCCCCCTCTCACACAAACCCTTCCCTACTTCTTTCTTATCAACTCTCTAAAATCTATCTCTTCTTTCAAAACAAAAAATCTTTAATGAAACCTGATACATTTGACTTTAAATCCCTTCCAACTTTTCCGGCTACAACTATACTCACCCCCACTCTCTTCACATGCTTTTAAATAGAAAAACTCAGAAAACAGTCTCAGTCTTGAAGAAGTTCGTGAAGACGAAATAAAGCCCGAACGAAATATCACATATCTAAATCTGAGTTAAATTTTTGATTTATCCAACTTTCCACATATTTCTGTTATATATATATATATATATATTTATATATATATATAAACACACACACATATATAAATAAATATATATAAAGGATTTCGCATTAAATAATCTACAAGGGTTGATATGCCATTAAACTAAATAATCATAACACTCTATTCATATCCGACAATTTATATCAGTCAGAATGAAATAACAGATACACACATAAAGTCAAATATGACTGTCCGAATTGATGGATTACTTCATGATCAAATCGCACTGATAGCATGGAGTTTCCTGGTTCTCTCTCACCATCCGCCTTTATCGTCCATCACTCCTCGCAGGTCCTCTTGACTGTATCCAGTGTCCACGCAGAGCTGATGATTATAAGTCCTTGCTGGTCAGGCAACACTGGCACGTCCAAGTATATGAGAGAATGTCGCTTAAGATTTCGTAATTACTTCTACGGTAGTGCTCTGCATATCTGGTTCGTCTTACTTGGATGGTTTATGAGATGGAAGGTAAGTGGTTGGACAGTTGTTTTGTGGGGTAGGTTTCCAGAATTTTTTCAAAATATCGCATATCATTCTTGTGTAGGACCAACTCGACTTTTTCTTCATGTTTTTTGTAAGTCCAGGTGGTGCATCCATATTGTAGTACTGACACAGCTATTGCTTGGAATAAATCCTGTTTTATTTTATCAGCTCAACAACCTGTCAATAGCAGTTGACGCTTTCCAAATGTTGAAATTGCTGCCGAGTTATATGAACTGGCTGACCAATTTCAGAAGCTTGTCACTTAATGTGGTGGTGACTCCTTATTGTTTAAAGCATATGAACTCTGTCTTGTTTGCATTCACATAGAGACCAATGCCTCTTGCTGTTTGCTCCAGGTTATCCAGCTGGAGCAGGTGTATTTGCAAAAAGTGCCAGATTATCTGCCTAGTCAACGTCTGTCATAGTTTCTGCGGGATGTCGTCTGCTTCTTGTCTTTTTAATGTGAAATTATTTTCTTTTATAAGATCTATTAACGTTCGTAGTCCGTAATATAGGCAGATTGCAAATCGATATAATGTATATTCTTGCAACACTCCAGCGAAAATGTTAAAAAAGTTGGTGTTACCATCGAGCGAACCATTGCTTTCATGTTTTTGTAAAGCATCATTATAATGATAAGAGTTTCTTTAAGAAGACCATATGAGCATATTGGCTTCTTTTTTTCTTTGTGTATGGTATGTAATGCATTGGGGATAATTTACAAACAAAATTTTTGCATACACGTCTTCGATGATATGATGGATATTCAGAATCTGTAAAGTTTTGAATCGATTTCTCCAAATGCCATTCAGATTTTTCTCAAGATTTTTAGAATTCTGGTCAGATACGTTTAAAAAGTTGGGCATTATAATCTTTAGCTGCGAGAGCCGAAATTTCTCAGTAATTCTTCATGATTCTGAGACCACCTTTCCTGTAGAATGGGGGGAGATGCCGTCTTTCATTCATTTCTCTATTGTGTTTAGTTTATACACAGCGTTGCATAATCGAAGGATGTCGTCAAATTTCAAAGGGTATGTCCTCAAATTTGCTTGTTTTCCTTACTTCAGGGGGTATGTCGACATATTTACTACTTGTCTTCCATACTTCAGGGGGTAAGTTGACAAATTTACAACTTGTCTCCCATACTTCAAGGAGTATGTCGTCAAATTTGCTTGTCTTCCATACTTCAGGGGGTATGTCGTCAAATTTGCTTGTCTTCCATACTTCAGGGGGTATGTCGTCAAATTTGCTTGTCTTTCATACTTCAGGGGGTATGTCGTCAAATTTGCTTGTCTTCCATACTTCAGGGGGTATGTCGTCAAATTTGCTTGTCTTTCATACTTCAGGGGGTATGTCGTCAAATTTGCTTGTCTTTCATACTTCAGGGGATATGTCGTCAAATTTGCTTGTCTTTCATACTTCAGGGGGTATGTCGTCAAATTTGCTTGTCTTCCATACTTCAGGGGGTATGTCGTCAAATTTGCTTGTCTTCCATACTTCAGGGGGTATGTCGTCAAATTTGCTTGTCTTCCATACTTCAGGGGGTATGTCGTCAAATTTGCTTGTCTTTCATACTTCAGGGGGTATGTCGTCAAATTTGCTTGTCTTCCATACTTCAGGGGGTATGTCGTCAAATTTGCTTGTCTTTCATACTTCAGGGGGTATGTCGTCAAATTTGCTTGTCTTCCATACTTCAGGGGGTATGTCGTCAAATTTGCTAGTCTTCCATACTTCAGGGGGTATGTCGTCAAATTTGCTTGTCTTCCATACTTCAGGGGGTATGTCGTCAAATTTGCTTGTCTTCCATACTTCAGGGGGTATGTCGTCAAATTTGCTTGTCTTTCATACTTCAGGGGGTATGTCGTCAAATTTGCTTGTCTTCCATACTTCAGGGGGTATGTCGTCAAATTTGCTTGTCTTCCATACTTCAGGGGGTATGTCGTCAAATTTGCTTGTCTTCCATACTTCAGGGGGTATGTCGTCAAATTTGCTTGTCTTTCATACTTCAGGGGGTATGTCGTCAAATTATCTTGTCTTCCATATTTTTGGGGATATGTCGTCAAATTTGCTTGTCTTCAATACTTCCAGGGGTATATCGTCAAATTTGTTTGTCTTCCATACTTCAAGGGGTATATCGTCAAATTTGTTTGTCTTCCATACTTCAAGGGGTATGTCGTTAAATTTGCTTGTCTTCCATACTTCAATGGGTATGTCGTCAAATTTCCTTGTTTTCTTTACGTCAGAGGGTATGTCGACAAATTTACTACTTGTCTTCCATACTTCTAGGAGTATATCGTCAAATTTGCTTGTCTTCTCTACTTCAAGGAGTATGTCGTCAAACTTCCTTGTTTTTCATACTTCAAGCGGTATATCGTAAAATTATCTTGTCTTCCATATTTTTGGGGGCATATCGTCAAATTTCCTTGTCTTTCATACTTCAAGTGGTATGTCGTCAAGTTTCTTTGTTTTACTTACGTCAGAAGGTATGCCGTCAAATTTGTTTGTCTTCCATATTTTTGGGAGTATGTAGTCAAATTTCCGTGTCTTCCATAATTTACGGGGTATTTCGTTGAAGCCTGCAGCTTTTCTGCTTTTGTTTTTTTTTCAGAACTACATCAAGTTCTTCCTTTGTAAACTGTCTAAGTTTGATGTCTCGTTGACTATCAATAATTTTTTCAATAAGTTTATTAATATTTTAGGAGGGTTTCCAAGCAGATTCTTGAAATGTTCTTTCCATTTCTGAAGACTTTCTTTACGGCTGGCAGCTTTTAGTTTGTCTCCGATGTGCTTTTAATTCTACTTACTTCATTTACTGTCTGTCATGCTAATTGTCATTGTCTATCTTCTACTGAATTTCTGATTTCATTGATTTGGTCTTGAATGTATTCTAGCTGTTCTTTTTGGTATGTGTTAGTTCTCTCTATAATTTCCTGTTTCTGCGCATTGGAGTTTGTTTGTTTTCGTTTATGAAGTAATGATGCTTTTTTTTTTTATGTTACTTCGTTTTTCTCCAACTACTATTGACTCCCAGAGAACCCTACATTTGGCTCTTGGTTTGGTTTGTATTCACTCAGCTGCGGTAACAAGTTTTCATATTTGTCTTTCAGATATCTTCTGAAGATTATTAAACTCATTTTTACTGTTACCCGATCCTGAGTTCTAATATCACTAGTGGTGAGTGAGGACCAGTCATATACTTTACCTGCTTATTTCTTATTTCTGCATAGGCTCAGGCAAATCTTTGCTGAGACAATTCTATGATCGGAAGATACTCCTTCAAAAGGGGAGTATGCCCAACACTTTAAAGCGCTATTTGTCCACTTCTTGTTTATAAACATATAATCAATCTGGGCTTTTGAGTTAAAACTGAAATACATGGAATATATTATCATGAACTATTATCAGTGTGCTTTAGTCACTATTTGTTTTCGCTGAACTTTTTCTTATTCAATTTATATTGTAGTGGAAAACCTATCGTTACTTGAACTATATATCACACAAAGAGTTGTCTTCATTCAACTATTAATCATCCAACAATTCATATAATTGTTTGATCAGAATAATAACATTTTTGTTGCTCTGACGGTATTCATTGTAAAAAATCCCAAACTACCTTATCATACTGATATTTCTTTTAGTTCAAACAAACATTAATAAATCATTTGGCGTATCTTCTTTTCTTTGTCGATATTACCCGAATAAATCACGTCTTCATGTATTGATCAAGTGAGTAACATTATTAATGTTAAATATGTTTTTTGTGTAAGAATTTATCATTAGAATTTACAGAGAATTCAGTAAAACGAAATATTATCATAACACGCTTTTATTTTCTCAGAGTTTTTCACGTCCGTTTTAACTGATGGTCTTTCACTGGAGTTTGAGAGACAGTAAATCTCCTCTAGTCTCTAGGACTCTTCTCAGAATTCTGGCCGTTCTCAATAATGCTGTAGTTTGGATGGCCTCCACTCGTCCTCCAACCTCCAAGTCTTCTAGCCCCTTTAGTAATCCTTCAGTTACTGTACCAAAAGCACCACTCACAATTGGTATTATTGTTACCTTCATGTTCCATAGTTTTTTTCAATTCCCTAGCAAGGCCGAGGTACCCATCTTTCTTTTCAGATTCTTTCAGTTTTATTCTGTGGTCAGCCGGGACAGCAAAGTCTACAATTTTGTAAATTCTCTTTTTTTGTTGATTATTATAAAGTCTGGTCTTCTGGCCGAGACTGGTTGATCTGTTTGTATGTCAAAATCCCATAGGAGTTTATGTGTCAAATTCTAGGACAGATGCTAGGTTGTGCATATACCATTTGTTCGTATGGTTAAATTTAAATTTCTTGCACATCTCCCTGTGAATCACCAAGCCTATTATTATCATTATTATCATTTCCCTTTTTGCAAGTTTTTCACGTCAGCTTCAACTGGGAGGCTTTCACTGGAGTCTGAGTGACAGCAAGTCTCCTCAGGTTTCAAGGATACTTCTGAGTATTCTAACTGATTTTAACAGTGCTTTGGTTTGGATGGTCTCGATTCTTCCTTAGAATTCCAAGTTTCTTTTTCACGCCATTGAGGGCCCTTCCAAGTTCACCCTTATGTACCCCATCCTTTTTTTACTCTTTAGCAATATCCAAATATTTCGCTTTCTTTCAATTTTTTTTCTGTGTTTCCCTGAAACAGTAAAATCCACAAGATGACATGTTCTTTTTTTGTTAACATTTGGCCCAGCCCTTTAGCTAGGATTCGGTGATCCATTTTTATCTCAAAGCTCGAGAAAATCGAGTCTCATTTTCTTTGACAGATTCTGTTTTTTTCATATATCATGTACTAGTATGATCAATTTTGAATATCGAACCCGATTCTCATGAGACCACCTTTCTTACCCAGCTGTGCCTAGATTTGCATTCATTTTGTGCCAATTTGCTGCATTCGCTTATTATGGGATTAACAGTTTCATCTCTGTCGCCTCATAACCTAAACATCCTATTCTATTGCATTTTATCTATTTTTGCCTTAATATAATTGGTCTTTATGGTATTATTTTGTGCTGCTATTAAAAAAGATTCTTCTTCTTCTTCTTCTTCTTCTTCTTCTTCTTCTTCTTCTTCTTCTTATTATTATTATTATTATTATTATTATTATTATTATTATTATTATACCTGCATGTTTTTACATCAATTTTAACTGGCGGTTTTTCTCTAAAGTCTAAGCTAGTTTCCTCAGTTCTCCAGAACTCTCCTAAATATTCTAGCCCCCTTTCCAAGCGTTTGAGGACCGTTCCAAGTACAACAATAACAACTGGTATCACCGTCATCTTCATGTTCCATAGCTTTTTTTTGTTCTCAGGCAAAGTCCGAGTACTTGTCTCTCGTTTCGTTTCCTTTCATTTTCACTCATGATCCGCCAAGACGGCAAAGTCCACTAGACGGTAGGTTTTATTTTTATGTTAATTATCACTAGGGCTGATCTTCTGGTCGGGATCAGGTGATCTGTTTGTATTTCAAAATCCCAGAGAAGTTTGTACGTCTCATTCTCTCGGATGGATTCTAGTTTGAACATATACCATTTGATAGTATGGTCAAATTTCAATTTCTTGCACAATTCCTAGTGGATCACCTTGCCCACCCAGTCGTGTCTCATCTTATACTCCTTTTGTGTTAGTTTGCTGCATTTGCTTATTATTTGATTTATCGTTTCGTCTCTATCACAACGTAATCTACATTTTCTATCCTGTTGCGTCTTATCTATTTTCGCTTTAACATAATTGATCCTTATGGTGTTTTCAGCTGCTACGAGAAGAGATTCCGTTTCTCTCTTAAAGTTTTCCTTTCTTAGCCACGTCCTGGTCTTCTTGTGAGAAATTTCGTCAGTTTGTCGCTTGAAATATTCATACAGTTGTTATGCTTCCCATTTCAGTTTTTTAGTTATTGTTATCTTTTTTTTGTTCGGGGTTTTAAGTCGATAATTATGTTTTAATGATGAATTAAAAGTTAATAAACATCGTCGCGTCAATAACGCTTATGATCACCTGGCGGCTATTGCTCATATTATAAATTTTAAAGATAACAACACAAATCTTTACTGTCTTGATAATGTAGTTATAGGAAGAAAAATAATTGAAAAAAGCATGGTAATAAATTTTTTTTCAGGTGAGGAAATGTTCAGTTAGATGTCTTCTTTATACAGTTCAACAAAAATATGAAGATTCGGTTTAACTAATCCGACGGTACGTGTTCAGTTTAACCTATATACATTTTAAATTAAAATTCTTGCAAAAAACTTGAAATTAACATGCCAAAAAACATGCTTCCGAATCACATTAGTTAGCACAGAAAATTTGGTTGCTATATCTCTAGCTGTCCTTGAGTTATTCGATAACAGATTGACAAAAAGACTGTTGATTAATTATAATAACATATTACTCATTGGGAGTTTCTCCACTTGGACTAACGAGTGGCTTTCATTGTAATCCATTTGACAGCAATTCTACTTAGTTCGCCAGGACTTTTCGTAGTATTCTAGCTGATCTCAGTTATGTTGTGGTCTAAACAGTCTAAATCATTCCACGGATCTCTAACTCTTCCAATCTCGTGTCCGGGTTTTTTTAAGATGGTCCCAAGCGTTCTGACAAGGATTAGTATCATTGTTACCTTCATATTCCATAGTTTTCTCAGTTCTCAGGCAAGGCCCTGGTATTTATTGTTTTTTCTTTTCTCTTAATTTAGAAAGATGTGGAGGTTCATAGTGTTTGCTTCTATCAGCATTACGATGATTTCATGGTTGAGATGATGATGATGATGATGATTGATAATCGTGATGCTGCTGGCAGAAAATGATGAGTTTGATTAATCAATTCATCAGTCAGTTGTATTTTTGCATCAAAATACGTTGAAGATGGGATTAGAATTCAAGATAATCGGCTCTCCGGGTATTTATCGGGTGGCTAACTGGATTCATGGGTAGATACACACACACACACATGCATATACATACACAAACACACATACATACATACATACATACAGATATGTGTACGCACAAGCACACACATATACACATGTATGCATTAGTATGTGCATGTGTGTGGAAGTATTCATCTGACTGAGTGCTGCAGTAAATTCGACGCAGTTGACATAGTTTGATTACTTATTATGCGGCATCGCAACAGCTATAGTCATAAATAGCCCACAGTGTCTCTTTTTGTATTGTGAAGACATGTTTGGTTAGTGAGTAGGTTTGTCTGTTTTTGAAAAAAATGCTTTACATACATGGGTACACGTTTGTATTTCATCAAATTTACTTTTCATCATTGTTTCACACAGACCCACAGACACACACACACAAGCAGACAAGCACACACACACACACACACACAGAGGGAGAGAGAGAGAGAGAGAGAGAGAGAGAGAGAGAGAGAGAGAGAGAGAGAGAGAGAGAGAGAGAGAGAGAGAGAACACATACACAGATACACACAGATACACAAGTACATACATAGAGACAAGCACACACACTCACTCACACAGATGCATGCACACACAGAGGCAGACAAGCACACACACATACACACCCACCCACAGAGAGAGAGAGAGAGAGAGAGAGAGAGAGAGAGAGAACACATACACAGATACACAAGTACACACACAGAGACAAGCACACACACTCACTCACACAGATACACACACACATAGATACAGACAAGTACACACTCATATAGATACAGACAAGCACACACACACACACACACACACACACACACACACACACACACACACACACACACAGAGAAAACACACACACAGACAAGCACACAGACACACAGAAAAAACACACACACTCTCTCTCACATACACACGCAGACAAACACAGAGTATCAACCATAAATAAGCACACATCAACCCATTTTTCTTTTAAAGCAAAAATACCAATATATTATTTCTTCTCCAATCAAAACGGATATCATAAGATAACTAAACTGAATTATCATTTTTTTTTGTTTAACTGTATAAAGTAGACATGTAACTGGACATTTCCACACCCGAAACAAAGTTTTTTCCGGTCCTTTTTCTTCCTATGAGCAGATAATCATGACTAAAAATTTTTGTTGTTATTTTTAAATTTGTAGTTCGAGCAATAGCCGCCAGGTGGTCATAAACGTTATTTCGCGACGATGTTTATAAACTTATAATTCTTTGCTAAAACTTAATTATTACTAAACTTGACAGAATTGAAACACCGTAATAAAAAATACGAATATATACGAGTTCAAATGTAATACATTCGTTTACACAATTTTATTTTTGGCTTCATTTATATATGCAGCATTACTCGAGGTGCCCGGGATAAAAACAATATCCTAAAATACATTTTGGTCAATTTTCTTCTAAAAGAAAAAAATCACAAATCACAAATGAAATTCGTAGAAAGGCATTAAAAAGTCGAATTCATGAAGTATTGTACGTATCTATCTATCTATCTATGATATAAAAGGCCACTATAAATTGGTGAACTCTCAAATACTGGGAAACCCGCCTTAGGCTTACGAATAAAATGTTTCCTGGACGAATTAGACTTTTGTGCCAATGGGTAACAATTTTTTGTTTTCTTTATGAATAATACTTTTCTGATTAATTTTACTCCAGACTCTTCGCAGTGGAAAGTGGCAACGCAAAAGAGGTACTTTTGCGGGGTCAATTTATTTGCTTTTGGACGAATTAGATCTTTCTGGATCAATCTAAAGCAAAAATGTTTCAGATACTCTTGGAAGTATCTTTAAAACTTTCCTTGACGTCGAAGGAGTTTACATGCCAAGTTTTATAAAGATTGGCCCATTAGCATAGGAGTAACAAGAAAGCAAGCAAATACGTTTCAATAAGTTTCCAGACTTTTGTACAGGCATTTAAAATTGTCGAAGACTCTTAAATATTCACTGTGTTATTGCTATACATCTTATGAGATGACTGACCAATTTCTATGATTTCAGGTTCAAATGAACAGCTACAGTAGGAATTGAAATACACCCTCCTAAAGCCTGATTGTCACAGATGGTGACTTTCAAAAATGCAATCTGGATGTGAGGACTCTTTAGAAGAACGATATGCAATAAAATTCTTATTTAAACTTGGAAAAAATGCCACAGAAACGTATGGAATGCTTCAGACTGCTTTTCGACCATCTTGCATGAATCGAGCATCAGTTTTTGAGTGGCATAAGAGATTCAAGGAAGGCAGGTAGTCTATGAGGGATGATGAGAGGTGTGGGAGGAGTTAGGAAGCCAGAACACCAGAGTTGATTGGCCAAATAAAGAATTTCATGGATAAGAACCGTCGTGTGTCTATAGAGACAATAAGTTCACAGTTTGATGTCAGTGTGGGAACTGTACACACAATTATTTGCGAGGAACTGAAGATGTGGAAGATTTGCGCGAAGTTTGTCCCAAGGGTGCTCAGAGAAGATTAGAAAGAAAGACGTTGTCATGACAGCAGGGAGATGGTCAAGCTGATCAATTCAGATCCCGCAGTTTTTGATACTCTGGTGACCTGTGATGAAAGCTGGATCTACTGCTATGATCCAGAGACCAAGAGACAGTGTTCCCAGTGGAAGCATGCTGGCTCTCTCTGACCCAAGAAGGCCAGACAGAGGAAATCCACCCACAAACTTTTGATGATCCCTTTTTTTGACGGCACTAGCATGATCTACATGCACTGGGTTCCCACTGGACAGATAGTCAATAAGGAATACTATGTTGAGGTTTTAAAGGAGTTCAGGAAGAGATTCTGTCGGAAGAGGCCAGCACTCTTCAAATCGGCTCAGTGGCATTTCCACCAGGACAATGCACCTGTCCACAACTCCATCCTTGTCACAGACTATTTGACCAAGATGAGCATCAAGACAGCTCCTCACCCTCCCTATAGTCTAGACCTTGCTCCCTGTGATTTTTTGTTATCCCCTAAGCTCAAGGAAAAACTTAGAGGCTGTCGTTATGAGACAATTGAGGAGATGAAAGCAGCTGTGACGAAGGTCATTGACACGCTCACACAAGAGGACTTCCATGGGGCCTTCCAGAAGTTTTTGGAACGGTACAACAAGTGCATTTCAGCCGGAGGAGATTACTTCGAAGGGGACTAGAGTTTCATGTGTGTACTATCAATAAAAGTGCCCATACGAAAAAAATCTGGAAACTTATTGAAGGCCCCTCGTACTTCAGTTAAATGTTATTAAAGTTTATCAGCATACCATGGCTACTACAGCTACACTCCCTCTTTAACTTTTATATCTGAAATCTTGATGGTCTGAGGTCATTTCTACCGGAAAGAGAGGAAGAGCCGTGGAAGTGGACATGGGATGAAAAAGAGAAAAAGGAAGAGGAGCCCAGACGAAAAGAGGTGAAGACAGGAACCCGAACAAGCATGTGTGAGAACTACAACAGAAAACGAGAAAGATAATATTAAGGTCTATGTTTGCTCTCTCTCATTTCACGACGGTTTATTTCTCTCGGTCTATCTAAAGCGGTCGACTCTGTTCATACTGTTTCTCTCTTCTCGACGACTACTAAGAAGTGTAATAGCAAATAAACTTTTACACAAAATGCACAAAATGCAGTCTTGGTTCGCTGAACCAAGACTGCATTTTGGGCATTCGTCACTTTTTCTCACGGTGAGGTTACAACGAGGGTCCGACTAGAACTTAAGGCGTATCGCTAAATGAGTTTACCAAGAACCGTGGTGGTACAAACGTCTATGTAATGTAGTAGTATTATAAACGTCTATTTGAGAACCTTAGCATTACACAAATATGAACTGCTCCACTTTTATAATACTAGCAACATTATTATCAATACTTGCCACATAATGATCAACATGTCTGAATTTACGGTCCCCTTTGAACGTGTAGGATGTGACACAAGGCATGTTTTAAAGTGGAGTTTAACAGGTTTGAATTAAGAGTTTTCCTTCTCCTAGATCGGTTGCCATACCAAGATTAAAGATCTCAATTTACCCTACTATTTACCCATAGTTGGAGGTGGATAGTTGAATTCATACCTTTCCCAAGAGTATAAAATTGATATGAAGAGAGAAGCAATATTAAAAGACCTTCATGTTAATAGACACTTGCAATTAATTCTTAACCCTCAAAAGCATACAATGATGGACAATACTTAAAATCTTTTTATCTTACCACATCTTTTAAAGTTCTATCATTTTCATGTTGTTTGTATTGTAAATAGCAAATCCTATTTGTTCTGTTTTCTTTTAGGCATTGTATATTTCCCTAAAGTATTTCAAAATGAAAGTAAAACTGAAAATCATTATACTGCATGTAAACTTTTTATCCAGGTGTGTGTGTGTGTGTGTGCACTCGCGTGAGTGTGTGTAAGTGTGTGCATTTTAGTGGATTATGAACTAAATATAATTTATCTTTTATCATACTGAAAAAACAAATTTACTTAGAACAGATGTCTGTTTATGTGTTTGATGCTTGCTAACGTAAATGAAAAAGACGACATATTCTATTCAAATAAGGAAGAGCAAACAAGTAAAAAAACAAACTATTTTCGTTGTGCGTACGAGCTATGTCCCACATTTTACGCGAGACCCGACATTAATCTTTGAAATATTCTGATAGATGACAACCCCCAACCCAAATCATTCTCCCCCCCCTACAACCCCCCCCCCAAAAAAAACAAAACAAAACTAAACGTTCTACTGTCCATAAAATGAAGCTTTAAGATATTTTCTGAAGTAAAATTACATCATGAAGTAGAACTTTTCATTAAAAATTCTTTTTTACAAACATCAATTTTTACTTCATCTTATTTGAATTATCTATTTGTTTATCCATAAATCAATGTTTGAAACTTGTTCGTTTCTTTGCTCCATAATCTCAGACGATATCCAAGAAAAGTTGCTGGCTTAGAAAAAGCGTCTCATAGAAGTCAAAAGTGACTGACTGATATGACGTCTAATTTATTGAATTAGATTATCAGTCTCATCATCATAGATTATCAGTCTCATCATCATAGGTGCAAGCGATCTTGAATGTTATTGGTTTGAAAATGTTGCGATCTGTGAGATTAGCTATTTCATTCAGTTTCCCTGCTTAGCTTTGTTGGTAGCGTGGAATCGTGGCTGACATTGGAAGCTTATACATTTCTCTAATATCTTGATATGTGTTACTTCCCTAAATTAGATCTAAATGGAGTTAAAATTGCCAAAGAAGTCTTTAATTGTTCATGAGTCTTCTAAAAATTATCGATAGTACAATCTTAATGGTCCGCTTGATTCCACAGAAACTCAGAAAAATCTGATTATGCGATGAATAATCGATAAGCAAAATTATTCAGATAAATAAGTGATTATTAAATACCGTAATTATTTATGTATAACACTCACTCATACATAACACGCACTCCTAAGTTTGGACTACGAAATTCTGGAAAAAATTCTCGTGTATAATACTTTATAATTTGTAGTAGCTAAATTTAAGATAGATTCAGCATTTATTCATCTTTTTATCAGTTTGTATTGATTAGAAATAAAAATGTATAGAGTTGAAATTTGGTCTTAAAACACAAAGTTTACACTGTATTTTGAGCAAACATGTGGACATGTTCACACAAAAATTCAACATGGTTGCGGCAAAAATAATCTTACATTAAGAGAAACAATTTTATTGGCAAACACACATATCAGTGAATATTTCTCGGGAACAGCGTAAAACACTTTAATTTGGACTAAAGATCAGAGGTGTTTCGTGACATTGTTTCATTGGGGTGCTAGTTCTTAACATATATGAAAATTATATCAATAGTGTGTAACACACACACACACACACACACACACACACACACACACACACACACACACACACACACACACACACACACACATTAAAGTATATATACATATATATAGTTCTATTCGCTTTCTTTGTTTGATAGTTTATCGTGGGTAATTTAATGCCAAAGCCATCTTTGTAGAAAAACTATCATGCTACTAATAGCAAGGAGTATAAAGGTATGGTTGGGTTTTATGGCATATCAACCATTGTTAGTTATTCAATACCAAATCTTGTTTTTACATATATATTAAATATATGATTTGTAAACACATTTTGTAGATAAAATTTTTAAACGAGCCTGAGCTCATATGTTAGCACATAGTTAAATGGTTTTAAGTATTGCTATATAGCAGTCACATGACTGATGTTAAATACATCAGTCATTTGTTTGCACATAGTTTGTAGGTAATTTTATCAGTCATTTGTTTGCACATTAGTATTGCTATTGTTTCTACACAGTTAAATAATTTCAATTATTGTTATTTAACGCAAATAATTCTATTCAATATCCATCATTTGCATGCAGACAGTAAAGTCCTCATAAGTATTGCCATTTAACACTAATTATTCTATTCAACATTATTCATTTGCACACTGTTTAATGGTTCCAATGTATTGCTATGAAATACCAATAATTCAATTTAGGCACACATTTAAAGAGTTCCAAATATTGTTATTTAACGCTAATAATTCTATTCAAAATTACTCATTCGTTTGCTCATAGTTAAAAGGTTCAAAGTATTGCTAATAATTCAATTAAACATCAGTCATTTGTTTACACACAGCTAAAGGATCAAACAGTTAAATTTCTAACTGGTCAAACAGTTATATTTAATCAATAGATAGGACCCGATCAGGTGTAACCACTCCGGGTCAGAGTGGACTTGGGAGCAATGGCAATGAAGGGTTACTCCACATTCTCCCAAACTCTAGTACTGAAGTCTCACCATAAGATTGTTTTGTGTCATATCCAGGACACTTGTTATGGGGGGGGGTCTTACCCCTCTGCAGAGATGAAGTTGGTATATTCTACAGCCCCAGACAACTGGGTCCGAGTATAAAGGGATTCATACTATATATATATATATATATATGAGAGAGAGAGAGAGAGAGAGAGAGAGAGAGTGTGTGTGTGTAAAAAGTATAATAGAAATACAAAACGTTGCTTCAACACTTACAGATAACCTAGACCAGATGTATTTGAAAATAAAATACATTCTTCTTGTTTAAATTTGAGTGAAAAGATCAGTAGATTTTCCCCTTGATGTTTGGATGAGTGTGAAAGAAATTTTTCTCTGTAGAAATCATTGCCAGTGTATTTAGCGTTTCCTGAGTCATAATGCTCCTCAGAAAAGTTTTAATTCTTTTTAATGTTGAAAAATGCTGTTCAGGCTCTGATGTAGTCATAAGAATTGTCACTTGCTTTTTGGGAAAGCACGGAGGCCATGATTAATTTATTCACATTTTTTATCAATTCAAATTTTTTTACACAATAAAATAAAAAAGAATTATCAACTATATCACATCAATTTATCTCATTCGGAACTGCCTGAACCAGTGTTCTGCCTTTCTTAGACTGGTTGCTTCTTGGTAATATGCACAAAAAAAAAACAACAACAACAAACATCTCGTTATTGGAACTGTGAAGTTGACAATTCCACATACAGTAATTTTCTAAGTTTTCTAAGAATCTGAAATTGACCATTGACAATATTCTTTAGAGATTAATAGTATTAAATATCTTTTACTAACATTATTATTTTACTAACTATTATTATAAATATGTATTATATTTTTTGCAGTTCCACAGATAGACAAACTGCTACTGTTATAGATTTAACAAACTTTCGGTCATCTTATCCTTGATATGGTGAGGCATGTGACCAGAAAAACTTGATAATGTACTTCTCGCGTATAATACGCACCCAAAACATTTACGCTAAAAACTGAAAAAAAGTGCGTCTTAAACAGAAATTATTTCGATTGTTGCATTGCATTCATCACGTAATGGTTATCAGCTTTGTCAAAGTGTCTTAATAGTATTGCCCTGATAAAACTCTTGCGATGATATACCGATTTGTAGGGTTACGATGCACACGAACACAAACACATACATATTTATTCAAGTATAATGAGAACTTTAGCAATAAATAAAGATAGGCCCATACTTTGAACTTCGCAGATTTTCTGTTTTATTTTGTGAACTGTCATGTAGCAAAACTGATTTATTCAGAAGCAGTCTGAATATCTGTGCCTTTATATGAGAGTGCTTGTGCGTGTGTGTGTGTGTGTGTGTGTGTGTGTATATGTGTGTGTTTAGGTATGATATATACATACAGAGAGAAAGATAGAGAGACAGAAAGAAAGGAGAATCGGTTTATGTGTAAGTGTGTGTGTGAGTGTCTATTTGTAAGTAAGTGTCTGTGCGTGTATGTGTATGTATACATAAGATTGCATGTGGGTGCATGTTCAAGTGTACGAATGTGAGTGTGTATGTGAGCGCATGTGTGTGTATGTGTGTATATAAATGTGAGAAAGCGTGTGTGTGAATGTATGTCCATGTATACTTAAGTGTGTACATGTATACATGCGCGTAGTTGTGGGTGTAGATGGGTGTGTGCATGTGCTCAAGAATGCGTGTGTAGGTGTGCATGTGTGCCCGTATATGAGGACCGTACATGTTCATGTGGGTGTGAATCCGTGCGTGTGTATGTGTGTGTGTGTGTGTGTGTGTGAGTGAGTATGAGTGTGTGTGTGTGTGTGTGAGTGAGTATGAGTGTGTGTGTGTGTGTGTGTGTGTGTGTGTGTGTGTGTGTGTGTGTTTGGCTGAGTTTGTTTTACGCTAACAGTTTTTGACCTCCAGTCTCTATATAAATCGATGTTTCATCACTGGAAGCAAACGACATTGTTTCAGTTCACTGAGAAATCAAACTTGTTTTCTACCTTAAAAAAAGAAATGTCGAAAATTTGGAAAGGGAAAGAAGGATGTGATCAACATGGGGACAGCTAGGCAAAAAAAAAAAAAAAAAATGTCAGCGTTCGCATCAATTTCAATAACAAGCCAAACATGAAATGACGAGACGAGGAAGGATCGTTCTTCATTGTCGACGCCATTAAAGATGTTGGAAATATTGCGATTGTCATTAAACAAAGAAAGGACCCGGATGTTTCTTGGCGTCGCTGTTGTTGCAGTTTATTTTCTGAGTCTTTCAACTCGTGACATCTTTAGTCTATCCCTTATGTCGCCTTGTAACATGTCACTGACAATCAGAATTCAACAGTTTCCCTGTCTCTATCTATCTTTGTCTGCCTGGCTGTCTCTCTGTATATACTTATACATGCATACGCACATAGACGTGTATATTTAGATTTGATCATACATTCGTGCATATATACGTGTATATATATTTATTGATTATATATGTAGAGATTATAGACGTGTGTGTGTGTGTGAAAACATATCTATTTCCAAATGCTACTGACCTGTGTATACAAACTGTGTTCAGAAAGTATCGCGACCAAAACTTTACTTACTTTGACAAAAGTGAACAATAATTGAAGCGTTAATTTTATTCAAAATAATAATTCTCTTATTATTCAACATACTTATTCCAGCAATTTATCCATTGGTCGAAGCACTTCTGAAACTTCTGTTTTGATTCAGTGTGAAATTGTGTCATCATATCTTTTTAAAGTCCTTCTTCATTTGAACATTCAAAAAATATTGAGATTGGCTTCATTATTCTTTTCAAATACGCACCGACTCATTTAGACGAAGTCTAGACAATAATCTCGACATCATCATAATTACTCAGCTGTGCACGTGTTTTCACTTAAATCTTAAATTTTAGAATTAAAAATCAAATGGAAACTAAAGTTTCAATTTCGATACTTTTTGACCATATTATCAGGTGTACCTGGCATTGCCTGGCCGCCAAATATATCGTAACAGTTTTTTTGTTTGGTAAACTAAATAAAGTCGATCAAGTTTTTTTATGTTTTTCTTTTCGTATTTAATCATATGCCCGAATATTTTTTGATTATTTCAAAGCAGACATATCTCTGAAGTTAATGTACTGAAAAAATACTATATTTTTAGAATATTCTTTTTAATTTATACTTTGTTTTTACAAGTCAAGCACTAAATTAAAGTTTGTTAAGATTTAAAAACGAAAAAGTTAAAATGTCATCATTGACAAAATCTGTGAAAAATATTTGAATTAAAATCCTTTTAAAGTAATATTTTGTACATGCTGAATAGCAAAATTATAAAAAACAAAACAAAAAAAAAAAACAACTTCCCGAGCGAATGATTTGTTGAATTTTACATTTTTTGATTAATCAAATACAATTTTATTTAGTAAAGATGTTTTAGAAACTACCAAGTAGAATTATGATTGATAAATAATTTTAATCATTAAAACATTTTGCAGAGAGACAATAAGTAGTTTGATCCTTTAAAGAATGGGCATATCCTTTAGGGGGCTAATGAAGTGTCCGTTGATAGTCTCAGAAATTCTTTCTCAGACTTTTTTTTAACTCTGTTCTTTGAACAGTAGAGACGTTTTCCATCTTTGTACCTGTTTCATATATTGCATTATATTCTTTTCAATATCTATGCATATTAAATGCTTCTGTAAATATACATGAGCTTATACTGCCCTCCTTACATAGTTTAATATTGTTGGTTTAGGCAACTGAAATAAATTTTGAATTCCAAAGAATCATTTAGATCCCCTAACATTTCTTTACCCATATTAATTTCAGCTTTGGAAATGTGTCAGCTTTAAAAGTATATATATATATATATATATATATATATATATATATATATATATATATATATATATATATATATACGTGTAATTACATAGAAAAGCAACGACAAAAAATTTATTCTACTTCACTTAAATGGAAAGAAAACAAAAAAAAAAAACAACAAAAAAAAAAACTGTTATATCATATTGTTTTAGCGCACTATTTTCGCCGATTCATTCTCCTTTTCAGTGCATCTTGTCTTGTTTTTTTATAGTTTATTTTTGTAGCTTCCGTCAATTTAAAACTATTAACAAATCCAGGAATCAAAGATTTATTCTTGCAATAGAAATAACCTGTTCTAAATGAGATGATGACGAAGAAAAAAAACAGTTTTAATAATTCGTGGAATAAGGTCAATATTTAAATTCCGAAGTTGAAACATTTTAGATCATTACTCTCTCTCTCTCTCTCTCTCTCTCTCTCTCTCTCTCTCTCTCTCTCTCTCTTGGGCACTTTGGCAATTATCTTTTCATTGTAAATATTTGACTAAAAGTCAGAGATCCGGAATGTTTTTAACGTTTGATTTTTTCTCGGCTTCCATACAAGAGTACGCAGGTCAGTGATTAGTGTATGTAAGAATGTTGTCATCAACATGAAAATTACTGATTGGTGTACATCCGGATATCACAGAGCTGTGCTCCTTTTATTGTTGTAGATAACTTCTCTTTGAGGACAGGTTAATAAACCATTTACTAGATGCACAGGAGTCTCTGAATTGTTCCTAACGGCTACGTTAGAAATCTGTTGGGGTTATGAGATTTTTGTTGTTGGTTATTTGGTTTTTAGGGGTTTGAGTTTAGTTATCTGCCTCCGTTGGTTTTCTTCTTACTCCTTCTTAATTCATTGGCGTCTTCTTGTCTGTGAAGGCTGCAAAGGAAGAAAAGGAAGAAGACGAAGATAGGAGATACCTTTTGAATTTCTTTATTTTTGGGCTTTCACACGGCTACTCTGTTATAAAGAATGTCTTCCTGGACAATTTGAGTACAGTCGTTTCTCCCAAATAAGGCGTGGAAAGGCACTAGTCGTTTTCGTGGGTGATAAGTTCAAATTCAGTATTTTTAGTACTAGGTGATAATCCATTTGGATCGTTTAATATAGGCTGTTGTTAGCAGAGATTGCTGTTACTGGTGGAAAGATGAGCCAGCGTACCGCTAAGCGGGCATGTGGTTTTCCCACCAGCAACAGGGGAAAAATATATTTTTCCAATCCAACCGGTCACAGCTGAATGAGGCCGAATTTCTTTCTTGTGCCCTTAAGTCTGTTTTAGGCAGGCACAGTTCTAACTTCCTGTCAGGGAAATCTGGGAGCTTTTACACTTCCTGAATTTACTTTATTTTATTTATATTTTATTTATTATATTTTTTTCTATCCACTACAAATCCATACAAGTCATTATAAACCAAGAATTATCCCATAGTTTTTAATTGAGCGCTTTCACTTGGCCACAATTAATTTTTCATGGTTTTGGGTTACAAATTGATTATAGAATATTCTTTTATAGCAAAAATGGGTGGGTAATTTCTATGATGTAACGCACGATTGAATTCGGTGCAATCGAAATTTTTCGATTGGTAAAATGTATTGATCAGTTGTTAGATACATTTTTAAAAATATCAATTCTTGATTCAAGATATTATTAAGCTTTATGTATGTGGTTTGAGTGTGGGTCATATTGAACACAAAATCGACAACATCCTTAGGAAAAATCAAAATGGCTTTCGAAGAAATAGATCCACGACCTCACAAATATTGACCATCCATAGAATCCTTGAAGGCGTACGGGCAAAAAACCTACAGGCGATATTACTATTTGTCGACTTTGCCAAGGCCTTCGATTCCATTCATAGAGGGAAGATGGAACAAATCCTACTAGCATACGGCCTACCAAAAGAAACCGTAGCAGCAATAACGATTCTCTATAGAAACACCAAAGTGAAAGTACGGTCACCGGATGGAGACTCAGAATACTTCGACATTGTAGCAGGAGTACTACAAGGGGACACGCTAGCTTCATACCTCTTTATCATCTGTCTAGACTACGTGCTTAGAACATCGATGGATAAAATCAGAGAAAACAGCTTCGAGCTGACAAAGAAAAGAAGCAGAAGGTACCCCGCAAAAACAATTACCGACGCCGACTACGCCGATGACATAGCGATACTGGCAAATACACCCAACCAAGCCGAAACACTACTACATAGTTTGGAACGAGCCGCTGCAGGCATTGGCTTCCATATCAATGCACACAAAACGGAATATATGTGCTTTAATCAAACAGAGGGAACCTCTCTGAAACTGGTAGACAAGTTCACCTACCTAGGAAGCCGTGTCTCATCAACCGAAAAAGACATCGACACGCGGCTAACGAAGGCATGGACTGCTATCGATAAGCTATCGATCATATGGAAATCAGACCTGACCGATTAAATGAAACGCAGTTTCTTCCAAGCGGCGGTCGTATCGATACTGCTGTATGGATGCACTACTAAAAGAAGAAGCTAGACGGCAATTACACAAGAATGTTGCGAGCAATATTGAACAAGTCCTGGCGGCAACACCCCACAAGGCACCAACTATACGGCTACCTGCCTCCCATCACGAAAACTATCCAAGTTAGACGAACCAGACATGCAGGACACTGCTGGAGAAGCAAGGATGAGCTCATAAGTGATGTACTCTAATGGACCCCCACATATGGCCGAGCAAAAGCAGGACGACCAGCTCGAACATACATACAGCAGCTATGTGAGGATACGGGATGTAGCCCTGAAGACTTGCCAGAGGCGATGAACGATAGGAAAAAATGGCGAGAGAGGTCAGGGATATCCGTGCTAGCGGCACGACATGACGATGATGATGATGATTAAGCTTTAAGTCTTTTGTCAATAAATTCTTGAAGAGTTTGAAGCCTGCACTTTTTTGTAGTTAACATGGTATAGAATACACGTTTGGTGTTTACAAGGAGAAAAAAATACAGTTTCTTGCATTTTCAATGGATCAGATGTAAATTGCAGTCCCTAGCAGCCTATGTTTATCAACATAATTATGTATTGCATTTTCAATGGATCAGATGTAAATTGCTGTCACTATCAGCCTATGCTCGTCATCATAAGTACGGATTTCATTTTCAATGGATCAGATGCAAATTGCAGATGTAAATTGCATTACCTCGCAGCCTATACTCGTCAACATAAGTACAGATTGCATTTTCAATGGATTAGATGTAAATGGCAGTCACTATCAGCCTATGTTCGTCAACATAAGTACGGATTGCATTTTTGATTGATCAGATGTAAATTGCTGATGTAAATTGCAGTCCCTATCTGCCTATGTTCGTGAAGATATATACGGATTGTATTTTCAATGGATAATATGTAAATTGCAGTCCCTAGTAGCCTATGTTCGTCAACATAACTACGGATTGCATTTTCAATGTATCGGATGTAAATTGCTGATGTAAATTGCTGACCCTAGCAGCCAATCTTCATCACCATAATTACGGATTGCATTTTCAGTGGATCAGATGTAAATTGCAGTCCCTAGCAGCTTGAGGCCCTATGCTAGTCTTGGAGCCCAATGTGGTGTGACTACTAGTCACAGTACTTGTTGTGGCTATCATGTTCGTGACTACCACCTTAGCTTCTGGTTGTTTGCTTTGTCAAATCCTTCCGTGCCCACGCTGTGTTTGAAAGATCCACGGAGTGGGGTTGACATAATTCAGCCAGATCTTCTTCTGACGGTCAGGTAATATGAGGGGCTAGATTGTCTAGCAACTGAAAGAATAGAGAAAACCCGTTGTTTAACAACAACTAAAAATCGTTTTTATTGAAACATGAGACAACAAATAACAAATAAACGAGGTTTGTTTTCCTGGCAAACAGAAGAAGAAAGAATATCGAGAGAAGAAAAGTGACGATGAGGTGCGGTTAGAGTAACACTAACGTCTCTAAAGTCTGGGACTTTGAAATTTTGTAACGTCTGAAGGGTTTTCGGAATACTTCGGGTCTAGAATGGAATAGATGCTTCTTTGGCAGTCTTGAGTTTCTTTTTTGGTCCCTTTTTCTTATCCTCTCTGAGGATTCGTTTAATTATCCCCTTTTTTATAGATCAATATCTGGAATAAAAATGGTTTCTCATTAGTTGTCCAATAAGAGACAATTAGGAGTCATATTCCCATTGGTCAGCCAATCCTAGTTCAGGATTATATCTTACATGTATAGAGAAAACCCTTTTTAGATGATTTGACCAATGGAAACAGGTTTAGAGCAATTGGGGTTGAACAAAAAAAATTCTCAGCCTCACCAGACTGTATGAGGCATGCCCAGCTCACCTTTATTTTGGGTCGAGCAAAATTAAATCTCCTTTTTGACATTGACCTTCAAGATAAGGACTAGAAAAATATACTTTACGAAATGACCCGTTTCATCATTGTGATTGATAAAGTTAGTTGACAACCGAAAAATTAGATAAATTTGCTAACCTTTAAAATCAAAAACAATTGTCTTGCACTTAACTGACCTCTAAGAACAATCAACCAGCTTTTTAGGTCAATATAAGCCTTTAACAAAAAGATACTTATTTTAAGGATATTTTTTGTTTTTGAGATATATATTAATTAGAATATATTTCATGAATTCTAATCTTTTACATATTAATTGAATACTCAACAGCACGTCGTGTCACAGCCTATGTTCGTCAATATAAGTATGGATTGCATTTTCAATGGATCTGTCACAAATTTTTAATGGATCAGTCATGAATCATATTTTCAATCTTTGGTTTTGTACCTCTCTCCTTTGGGATTATATATGTATGATCTTCTTATCAAACTTATAGACACTTATGTTGATTTTGACTTTGCCATTGGGGTTTAGAATACAATGACAGTATGCCCTGCATATAGCTAATACCTCCTCCACCCCACAAAAAATAGGTGTCCAGGATATGAAACTGTTATATACCCTACCTATGAACATTAATGGGTATTTCCCATTCCTCATAAATACATTGGACACTATTGTGAGAAGGGTTAATATGCTGATTTAGTTGTACACCACTAGCAGTGGTTTACCTTCTTCACACCACTGGCGAGTATTGTACTTTGTTAATGTCGTAAATATTTGCATTTCATTTCCAACCTCCGTTTTGGTTATTTCTCATTCAGTAACTTTTTGTTAGGTTACTACAAAGACTAAACTGCATTTGATGGCGAGGCTCAAGTTCTGAAGAACTGGGAATGTGGAGTATTCCATTCGTTGATATTACTCCCATAACCGCTCTGTATTCGATAGGACCGTGTGCCAAAGAAAAAACAAAAACTAAAAAAACTTCGAAGAAAAAACTGCACCAAGAAATATAAATACAAATATGCAATGTATGCGATTTCCTAACCTCAAGGCATAAAATAACCCTAGACGCGTTGAGATGTCGTTAAAATCATTCAATTGCTGCAAAAATTTTGTCCAATTCTTCTAACTAATTAGACGACCTGTATCGAAGAGAAGTTTTTGTTCAAAATGACGCTAATTAACTGATGAACTGGAAACAGACAAATTACTCTTTTAATACAAACAATAACTGACAAATACATTCAAGCTTCTCTGGCTAGACATGAACCTAATCAATTTTCCTGCTAACTCTGACAGACTATTAATCAGATTTGCTTTCCGAATTTTTCAATGCTTTACGCCGATTTTTATTCATCAACAATTTGGATGCCTGTTAAGAAATGATGGGTCTTAAGGTTGTGTCGATATATTCTCGTAAAATGCTGCACTAACGTAACTTTATGTCAGAACTAATGCTCATCAATCTCATCGATATTCTAATTGAAGCACCGAATTTGGTGTTTGTGGGTAAAAAAAGGTAGTCTGACAAGCCACTGATACTGAATTCTATTTTGATTGATGGTCACAAAATTATGGCCTTGTGCCTAGCTTATATATATGATAGTCAATTTGTCATTGATTTTGTTTTTGCTTTTCAATCCCTTAACATCTGTGAATGACAAAGGCTATATAAATCGACTATAATAAGGACTTTATTTAAAGAGAATTACTTTTCAAAATAGCGTATTTATTTTTATTTGCCCTGTTGCTTGTTGTATCCTCAGCAGAGAGTTTACAACCCCAGAAAAGAGTGTCCTGAATAAGACATTGCATTTAAAATTTAAATGAAGACGAGTGCACACCTACACAGCTTATACAATAAAGTGATGACGTGGGGATTAAATAAGAAATTACAAAAAACCCAATGACATGAAAAAATAAAATAAACACGAAAAAAAAAATACAAAGATAACAATCTACCTGGTGGCCTCTGAGAGGAAGCGCGATCTGTGGATGGCAAACATGAAGGGCTTCCTGGCGCCAAAAGAAACTCTTTCTCGGTTCCCTTGAAAAAGGAGACATCTGCTCAGTCGAGGTATCTCAATTGAGCGAACGTCTCCTTTTTCTCTCAACAGCCAGTTAGAACACACGTGTCTGCCAAAGACCACGTTGTGTTTCCTGCTCGATTCCAGTGATTTACCATTCGTCAAAATGATTTCCTAGTTTCCTCTAACACCTCGACCGAGAAGCATGGTTATTTCTGCTGTTTCAGAAAAACACTTCTCACCACAAAATAGTCCTAAACCCCGAAAATAAAAATTGAGTTTCAAAGTATTTCCGTATCTTTCTTTCCCGTTCTTAATTCTTTTGAAGTTTCAACAAAAAGAAGATAACACGTGAATGTGGTTAAGAAGAGGAAGTCAGTTACCAATATCATAATTTCACAACAATGCACATCAACACATCAAAACCTTCTTCTACCCAATAATGTCTAAGACGATTAAATAAAGTCGAGATGAGTTAGTGCTAATTTCCAATACTTTCTGATCAGCAGTTTTCAGCGAAATTGAGGAATGTGCAAGTTTAGCACCTTGTGTACTCATTAGACCGTGTAACTTTTTCTAGTTACCTAGAATGAAAATTAGTCCTAAGGGAAAGATTTGAGAATGTGGATGACACCAAAAGAAATAGAACAGCGTAGAGTTTCGGAGATTTTTCAACCAATGGGAAACTCGCTACATTGTTAATTTCTGTCTTGACAAATACAGTCTCAGTCTCGATATGTATCTCGTGTAAATCCTTGATTTTAATGAAACAATTTCTATCTATCTATCTATCTATCTATCTATCTATCTATCTATCTATCTATCTATCTACTTTAGATAACAAAAATGGGAAATTCTTTCTTTCTTTGTAGCTGTAAATTCCATTGAAAGATGACAGCAGTAATAACAAATAAAAGAAATGATGATATCTTCTGTAGATACCAGTCGATAATTTTAGCAAGCTTGGATTTAATTTTCGCCAATTTCCGTCGACATTTCCGGGAAATGTTGAGTGTAAACGTTGACATTTTCGTCTTTCATATTATGTGTTAGAAATTCACGCAAGCAGAAAACAAAATGTTCGATGTTTCGTGATTATCAAAAATGTCAACGACGATTTCAGTTGGGTTGGTTGTCTTGTTGCCCTAGATGAGTGGTTCAGCCGACAACTGACGGCAACGAGGTTTTTCACCAATCAATATGTGGCGTTTTATTTTTGAAACGTTCAGTTTTTACCCACCATCCTTTTCACTTTTCTTTCCTATTTTAGCCACTCCTTCTTTTACTTCTTCAAAACTTGGTTCTTTTATTGTAATTTTCTAAAATCTGAAATAAATCCCTTTTATAGTCTTGTCATTAAACCAGGGTAAAACACTTCATAAAAACAATGACTTTTAATTTTTAATAGCATTCATATGGACAAATGAAATCCTACCTGTCTCATCCTCCCTTCTCGTTACATTTTCTTTCCCTATCCCTCTCCTTCCTATTTTCTTTTCCCTTACCCTCTCTTTCCTTCATTATATTTCTCTCCTCTCTTCATCCTCAGTTTTCTTTTTCACCCACTTCTCAAATAATTCCTTCCTCCCCTCTCATGCATTCCTTCCCCCTTTCTTCTTAAGTTTTTCTTTAAAATCTCATTCCTTTTTTTCCTTCTATTCTTTTACTTCATTCTTTTCGGCTATTTTTCTTCGTTTTATTCTCTTTTTATTTTATAAGATAATTTCTTTCTTTTGTTATTATAAACACACTCAACTCATTTTATATCCGTACGGATGTAACTTGCAAGACACATTTTGGTTAATTGACCGCGCAATTACCATCACTAGTTGATTTGACGTCGTTTGAACTGGTATGTCAGTTGTAGAGTTCCAGCACTGCAATCAGTGGTCGCTGGTTCGATCTCCAGTGGTAGAGATTACGGTATACACTACTGATGAGACCTAATAAGGTCGAAACAGCTGTCCAGTGTTCCCGTATATCGTGCGTAGGTGTTCACTCGATTTTCTGGTCGTGGTAATTCAATTCACAATATTAATTCCTCTACTTAAAAAAGAAAAATGTATACATCATTTTATATGGTCGATTGATTTTGACGGCATGCCAATCCATCTGGGGTTATTTTATGCTTAGAGGTTAAGGAATCGCGTTCATTGTACGTTCATGTTTGCTTTTATGGTGTAGTTGTCTCTTTAGAGTTTTTTTTGCACATAGTCCTACCAAATACGAATGATTTTTAAACAGCTCTATTTGATCCATAGATGGGAGCATAAAAGGCGTTATAACTCCGGATCAGAATGGGTCTGGGAGTAATAGTAATGAAGAGAGACTTCACATTCCAGAACTGGAGCCTCATCTTTAGATGAGGTTTAGTGTCATACCTAGGACAATCTTTTTTTAAAAAATCTAACCCCTCTAAAGAGGACCTAGTTGTGATTGTCCAAATAATCACCTTTCTTGTTTCATAATCCCTACTCGGCTATAATCGCTGAAGATCCACTCCTACAGAGAAGTCCCCGTTGCGTAGGGGTTAACGTGCTGGACTGCGATGCCGTAGTAAGCGAGTTCGAACTCCAGTAGCGCTATTACATTTATTTTCAGACTAATACCCTTGGGAAAGGCACTTACTTCCTTATTCCTACAGCTACGGGTTAAATAATTACTGCCTTTCTGCAAGGATTATTTTGAGATTAAATAACCCACGAAAGTTGTTATGCCATTAAACAAAGAAACCAAAGCCGTCACTTTTTGTCAACTTATCAAATGTATCGAACCGTTTCCTCTTATCTGCAATTAATGCTGTGAGTTACCACAAAAAAGTTGGAAAGAAAGTTCATAATGGCATCGTGTGCTATTTTATCGATTTCATATGTGAAACGCGTGAAATGATATTTTCCATTCTGAGTGTCGGTATGTGTGTCGGTATGTGGGGTTACTTGATCGTTTTCCTCGGTTCCTCACTTCACCTTTAATCAGAATGCAAATAGCTTCGACCTGAATTTGTACTCGGCTAGCGAATTACATATTTCGTGCAGTTAACCGTTACACCATCCACGCATCCTTATACCACCTGTAAATCCATACATGAATTAGTCAGAATCCAAACAGCTTTGATATGAATCTGAACTCGGCTGGCGAATTCTCTATTTCGTGCAAATAACCATTACACCATCCACGCATCCTTATACCACCTGTAAATCCACACATGACTTAGAATGCAAACAGCTTCGACCTGAATTTGAACTCGGCTGTCGAATTCTATCTTTCGTGTAGTTAACCGTTATACGATCCACGCATCTTTATACCACCTGTAAATCCATATATGAATTATAATAAATGAAATGCGCTTAACGTAACAGTTTTTACCGTAGGAAATGGGACCGGTGACTCGAGTTCAAATCCTGGATAAGGCTATTTGCTTTTCATTCCACACGTATGGGAAAAGGGAAAAGCATGAATCCATGTCATCTTCTCTCCCTGCGCTTTGGCCAAACTGGGTTATACAACGATTTTAGGAAAAGGAAAACTCTGAATTCAAATCAGAATTACTCCACCTAAAAATTGACCTTGTGTCACATCCTGCATGTGAAGGAGGGCTTGGACAAATACATCCTTAATAATGGTAAATGTGACACGCCTTCATAGAAAGGGATTAACTTTTAAATCAGTTACAGGTGTAGAATACTCCTAAATGTAATTAATATTCTTTGTTGCTTTGTGACTTGGTATAGTGCTATCTTATTTTTACAGGTTTTAACAAACGATGCAAATATCCGTCAAGTTTATAAGATTCGAATGATTATTTTCTAACTCGCGTAATACTTGTAAAAATGTCAATATTATTTATGTATTAACGCTAAAAATTGTTTAACTCCATTGGAAGACCTCTCAGGTATCGAGCAATGAAGCTGATACGTGTTTTTGACGAGGAGCAGCAGCTGTCAATGGAGACAGAACCCTGAAGCCAAACTCTTTATTATATAAACAAGTCAGAAGCAAACTTCTCCGTAGCAAATGGTATTTACCTAACCCCTATACCATCGGGAAGATGTGACACAAGGTCAAATTTTTAAGCAGAGTCCTTCCAGCTCACGGATCTCCCCCACAATGAGTGTCCTGGATATGACACTAAACACTCTGATGGTGAGGTTCCAGTAATGCTGGAGCTTTGGGGGATGCGGAGCACCTCTTCATTACCATCGTGCTGTCGGAACGCCTTGATGATGATGACCATGCTATAATTTTAAAATGAACTTTAAAACCTTTTGTACTAATACTTTTGTTGCCTTAGGAAACTCAAACAAATAATAATTGTTGAAAAATATATTTGAAAATAAAATTCCATTTTCTCTTTTCTTATTGAAACAACGTTTTAAGGAAATTAACATAAGATATTTGTAAAAGAATTTCAGTAAATCTTTGACAACATTGCGCAGTTGGCTGGGGCTGTAGAATACACCGACTGCACCTCTGCAGCGGGGTACGACCCCGCCCAACGAGTGTCCTAGATATGATACTAAACAATCTGATGAGCTTTGGGGAAATGCAGAGCAGCCTTTCATTGCCATCGCTCCCAGGTCCTCTGACCCGGAGTGGTAGCGCTGATAGGGCCCTACCTATGAGCTAAATAGAACTAATCTGCGTATTTATGCTAAACTAAATTACTTGAAATAGAACTGTTTTGATATTTAAACTGCGTACTTATGCTAAACTGAATTATCTGAAATAGAACTGTTTTTAACATTAAAACTGTAGTACGCTAAATTGAATTATTCGAAAGAGAACTGTTTTAACATTTAACTGTGTGTGGACAAAAACTATACTAATACAAAACTGAATTGTCTAAATTAGACTAAACTGGATAGCTTGAAATAGAAATAATTTTGACAATTAAACTGTGTACTGATGCTAAATTGAATTGTTTGAAATAGAACAGACTATTTGTATAAAGATGGATTTGGCATTAAATAACCTAAAAAGGTTGATATGCCATAAAACCCGACCAAGTAACCAACGTAAAAATCTTTTCCTAATCTTTCTTTCTTTCTTTCTTTCTTTCTTCCTTCCTTTCTTTCAAAACTGTAATATTGACTTCATTTTGGGTGTGCCAGTAACACCATCGGTTACTTTACATTAACCAACGTATTCGATAAGTTAAAAAAATTGAATTCGTCAACTAATGTCGACTCACTGATCACAAGACGCATACTTACTTTACATTCACAACCTTCAATCCTATTAACGCTTAACTTACAAAGTTCCGGATCTACAATCACATGCTTGGTCTCTTGACTTAACAAAATGGCGCCCATTGGCTGATAAGATAAGGGGAACATCCTTTGAATTAATATCGTTGATTTTCGAGCAAACGTCTTTTGCGTAGGCATATGTCCAACCTGTTCATGATGATCATGTTTGATCCTGATCTCTTCACTTGCACATTCTGATGGTAAAAGTGCGAAATTGTTCCTTATTAAAACCAGATAAACATTTTTTTAAATAACAGCTGGTCGTCGAGTGATGGTTAGTCGGCACATATCGTAAGTTTATTGATAATATGTATTTATCAAATCCCTCTGTCACGGGCAGGATGTAATACTAAGTAAATTTTTAAGTGGAGTAATGCTTGTTTGAATTCAGAGTTTTCATTCTCCTTGGCTGGTTGCCTATCCAAGGCTAAAGAATCAGTCTGCCCAAGTATTTATCCATAGCTGAAAGAAGAAGAAGACATAGATTCATACCTTTCCAAAGGGCGTTAACGTCAATTGAAATACAGCTTCGTCCAGGATTTGAACTTGGAACACCAATTCCATCTTCTACAACAATGACAGTTAAGCTCTGCACACCTGCACATATATTCTGGTATTTGATTAGGGCATCCAGTGAGGATCGAATTCAATATCAAAACCAATCTTTTAACAACTGATTCATTGGGAATGACAACAATTTTCATTTTATTTGGAAACATCTGAAAACATAACATTATGGAGAATTAAATAAATATGAAAATTCTGTTTTTGTATGGTGTTTGGTGGGCTTGCTTGGTGGCTAATACAGTTTCCTATTTGTCATCGGTGCAAGAAGCCCAGAATTTCGAATGCTGATTTTCTTGGAAGGCTATCCTTCCATACATAGGCAATTGGCGTAACTCGATCTTGTTGTCCCAATTTCCTTGCAGTATTAAAGCAACTTTCGTAAACGTCAGGTTTATTGTTTGTTAATAGTGTTTAGAATACATTGGCTGACCCCCGCCTTGCAGAGGAGTAAGACTTCTCAAAGGAGTGTCTTTTGTATGACATCAAACTGAATCTGATAGTGAGGATCCAGTTAGAGAGATCTAGGGAGGGTTAATTGCTATTACACCCAGGTCCACTCTGACTTGAAGTAGTAATACCTGTTAGGGTCCCATCTATGGGTAAAATAGATTTGTTAAAAGATTATTTGTATTCGATCGGACCATGAGCAAAAAAAAGCTTCTTAAGAAACAGCAACAGAAAAATGTAAATATGAATGTAGAATGGACGTTGCTTCCTAACCTCTCGGCATAAAATAACGCCAGACAGGTTGATATGCCATTAAAATCAATTAACCAATCATAGATTAAAGAATAATTCTTATTTGTGCCTGAAAGAAAATACCCACCGTAAGCACGTGTTCATCTCACAAACCATTGATAGCTTCAGTCATAAATGAAGCTGTGCACCAAAGTTAGTTTTGTTCAACAGATATCAGCTTAGAACATAAGAAAACGCTCGAAAATCGCTGTGACAGTTGTAGAAATACCTGTTTTTTCTTCTATGTACATACATACATACATACATACATACATACATACATACATACATGTGTTCCTATAAACATTTGCATCAACCCACAAAAAAAAAAAAAGAAAAAAATAGAAAAAAGAAAACAGAAAACAGAAAAGAGAACGTTAAAAAGAAAACTGTTATCATTTCAGTTTCGTTTCGCCTGACCGACAGGAATCAGGCCGGTTTGCCATTCGTGAAACTTGAATGGTTGATCTTTCTTTTATCGCTATTTCGGCTCCTCATTTTCTACTGTTTTCTCACTCTCTATTTGGACAGCTTTCAAGTTCTATTCCTCTCTCACTAATCTATTCATCATCAATCCCTCTGTTTTCACATATCTTTCTCTAGAGTTTTGTCTGAAACCTTTCGATACTCCTCTCTTTTAATTTTTCTTTCTCTTTTCATTTTTTGTTTCTCTTTCGCTCTTAATGATTTAATTGCGTATGTACGTTTCTTTCTGTCTTTCTTTCTTTTGCATATCTGTTTCTTAAGATGACTGATATAAGTTTATCAAATATAAGTACATGGTAGAGATAAATATCTTATGAAAACCAATGCTAAAAAAATTAGATAAAAAACAGCGCTCAGTTCATACTAAAAAAAAATTAAATAATAATAATAATAATGGTCCTTAAGTGCTTCCATATCAGATAGTTAGACCTGATTACTAAATGTTTCTTGAACTATATAAGGATTAGCGGATGTGTGTACATGTGATGATTATTTTTCAGGCTGACTTTTTTTTGCATGTCAGCTTGAAACCTTAACGCTCACTTTGATTTGAAGAAGGGTTATGAAACACACACACACACACACACACACACACACACACACACACACACACACACACATATATATATATATATATATATATATACTCATTCAAAATACAAGGATTTTATTATTTATCGTGGAATTTATACTATTAAAACGAATATCATTAAGAGTTAGTCTTTACCAAACTCAACACCATAGAAACTGTAATCAAGAAAAAATCAAGTTTCTTTTGTTTTGGCTTGGTCTTTTTGTTATGCATATCAACCTTTGTGGATTATCTAATGCCAAAGCTATCCTTGTAGACGGACGGTAGTGGTACTATTTAACCCATAGCTGGGAGGATAAAGGGCAAGTTTGTTTTGAAAATACACCTAATACATAGTATTCTGTGTAGGGACAAACTTATTTTTGGACCACTACATATTCATATTTTTGTTACATGTATCTATATTCGCAAAATGACAAGTATATATATATATATATATATGTATGCATGTATGTAGGTATGAATGCACACACACACACACACATATATATATATATATGTATATATATATATTGCAAAGAATATGCGGCCTGTGGAAGAACTTCCTTTCCCTACTCCATAATCGTTTCTTGCGTTGCATTTGCAACAAGAAAACGGGCGTTGCCATGAAACTAAACCAGCATTCTACTTCTTTGCCCAAATAAAGATATTTTTTGTTTCAATGTGTCATTCAAATGAGTGACTGATTCACTTTTAATTTTTCTGCTAGGTCACGCGTCCCTGGTGTTTTCATTTTTTCTTTTTAGATGCTTCCAATGACAAGTCTTCTAAGATCTAGAGATGAAAATCTCCTAAAACCATTCCCGACACGTGCTTGTACCTACTGCATCATGATCATAAGTTTGTGCAATCCATTGTCGCTTTTCTATTGTACTTTTCTTCAGATCGAGTATGATGAGCAAACAACATTAGATGTTCCTTTAATATTCACACGTAATTTTTTCATTAAAATAACGTAAAATCATTTTTCCTTAAATAAATATGCATGCACAACATATGAAGTGTTCAAATTCAATGAAATCTCTAAGATTTTTAATGTCCCAAAAATGTCGATTGAAACTTATGAAGCAATCGAATATATATATATATATATATACATGCATGTGTGTGTGTGTGTGTATGTGTGTGTGTGTGTGTGTGTGTGTGTATGCACAGCTGTGTAACCCCTTTATAATGATAATAATGATTTAGATGTCTAGTTAAAGTCTGGGTGAGTTACTGCAAAAAACAAAAAAAAAACAAACAAAAAAAACCCCAAAAAAAACCAAAAAGCAAAAAAAAAACGAGATTTTGGCAAAACAATTGCAGCAATAAACCTTTAGCACTTTTAGCTCCCCGTGACGTTTTCTTATTTCCTGAACTGAAAATTAATCTTAAAGGAAAGATTTGAAGACGTCGCAGATTTACATTAGAACAAAAATTGCAGAGGTTGTTGGATTGTTTTGAAGAAGACTAATGTTTCATTCATTGTTAATTTCTCTCTTTTAAAATGCAGCATCAGTCTCGATATTCTTTGAACACACGTCTTGTATATACAAAACGTGAGTTCAAAGACTATCGAGACTGATGCTGCATATCATCAATCAATAAGTCTTGGGCCTAACTAATAAACCAACAACATTTTGGCAAAATTCGACTTTTTTCATCTACATAGTCTCCTTCTTGGGTAGAATGATTTGTCTTTGGCCTCAAAATGCGCCTCAGTTTCCGATATTACTTCTTCATTGGAGCATTCTTTTGCGATCTGCAAACAGCCAGTGGTCGCTGGGGGCCAGGTCTGGAGAATAGGGTGGGTGTGGAAGCTATTCGAAGTGCAATTCATGTAGTTTTGGTATCGTTGTGACACGGTGTATTGTCTTGGTGAAAGAACACTTTTTCTTTTTCATTTGTGTCCGTTTTTGTGCGATTTCTTTCTTCAGACACAACAATAACGCTATATAATATTCGTTATTGATGGTTCTCCCTTCCTGAAGGTAATCGGTGAACAAAATACTTTGCGTATCTCAAAATACAGAGGCCAAAGCCTTGCCTGCTGATTTTTGCGTCTTTGATCGCTTTGGACGGCTTTCACCTGCTGCTGTCCATTCAACTGACTGCCGATTTGACTCTGAAGTGAAGTGGTGAATCTATTTTTCATCCATTGTCACATATTTACGCAAAAAGCCCTTTTTGTTGCGTTGAAACAATTGCAAACAACGCTCTGAATCGTCGACGCGTTGTTGCTTTTGATCGACTATGAGCAAACGCGGCACAGCTTTCTCATTGTCACACAATGGTGAATACACTGCCTTCCGATATCTTCACTTTCTCTGCTATCCCACGCAACTTTAATTTACGATCGGCCAAAATGAATTTGTGGAGTATTTTGGTGTTTTCCGGGACAACTGCCGAATTCGGGTGTTCAGCATCATTTGTGTCTGTACGACCGCGTTTAAAGTCAGCATACAACCGTTGTTTCCGACGGAGTAGAGTCCGAATAATACTTATTAAGCCATTGCTTTGCTTGAACAGTATTTTTCCCATCAGAAATCAATGCTTTATCAACACACGAAATTCAGATTTTTCCATTGTTTTGAAAATTTGCAACTGCAGTTTCACTTAAATAACTGTAATTTGAAATATAATAATCCAATTGGACTCAAATTTTGACACGTGCCATTTGAAGGTTTGTACTTTATAAAAAACATGGATTTTACTTTATTTGTGGCGTCATTTATATGTCATGCCCGGGATTTATTGAGTGATAAAATATGTGATAAAATAAACTGAATAGTTTAAACAGATAGAATAAACTTGTGAAAAGGATAATTCACCCTTTAACATTAACATTGAAATACATGAAAAGTTTTTTTTTTAAATTTAAACAACAGAAAACAATGAGTTTTTGTATTAACTCAGTATTAATCTCAATATTTATTGTTGTTTAAATTTAAAGTATTGATATTTATAGACTGTCACTACATATCACCATCTTTAACTGAAATACTTTGATGTATTCATGCTTACTTATAAGTATAGTTAAATTTCATTTATTAAAAAAATTTAGGCGGTAATTACAACTTCGAGAGAGAGAGAGAGAGAGAGAGAGAGAGAGAGAGAGAGAGAGAGAGAGAGAGAGAGAGAGAGAGCAGTGGCTCCTTGCTTCAGACAAATGCAATATGCTATCTTAAAATAAATTAAATTTAAATTATTAAAGAAAAGCTTCCAGTCCAAAATCGGACTCATATGAATCCGTCAAATAAAGAACCCATCTCTGCTATAAAAACAATTGTCACTGGGTAAGTTCAGTGGCGTCCCTTTGCGGGTTTTCAGCTTCCGACAAATACCACATGGTATTTTCACGGGCACGCCCCGAGTAGGTGGTATTGAGTATTTCATCCGACTCACTTGGTCCCAGTGGGTCATCCCATGCAGGAAATACTTGCTTTGCAGGACTGACTTCATCGCTTGGCGCCTGAGGCACCCCAATTGGGGAATTCCGACAGAATCAAGCTTTTTTGAGACAGCCGCGCAAGTTTCGATTCGTGGATGATCTTGTTTCAAATCCTATCTGGTGGGAAGTTGGATAAATATCATAGAGATAGATAGGTAGATAGATAGATAGATAGAGAGAGAGAGAGAGAGAGATGGTATGTCAAGAATCAATTCAATAACCCTGTTTGTCTGCTAACCCATATGTGTGGATGGATATGGGTGTGAGGTTAGGTTTTTCTTAGTCGGTTGGTTGGTTGGGTTTTTATGGCATATCAATCTTTGCAGGTTATTTAACGACAAATCTATTTTTCTGCTGAAATTTAAGAAAATTCAGTTTAGCATGAGTACACAGTTTGTCAGAAACATCTCTATTTCAAGCTATTCAATTTATTCAAACAGTTCTAATTCAGCTAATTCAGTTTAGTATAAGTACAGGAGTTCTATATTAAACATTTCAGTTTAGTGTAAGTACAGTTTCAATGTCAAAAACAGCTCCATTTCAAACAATTCAGTTTAGCATAAGCACGCAGTTTAGATATAAGTACACAGTTTAATTATCATAACCACGGTTTAGTTCTATTTAACCCATAGATAAGACCCTTATCAGGTGCTACCACTCCGGGTCAGAGTGGATCTGGGGGCGATGGCAGTAAAGAGGTGCTCCACATTCCTCAAAGCATTACTGGAACCTCACCATCAGATTGTTTTGTGTCATGTCTAGGACACTCATTAGCGGGGGGAGTCTTAACCCTCAGCAGAGAAGCATTCGGTGTATTCTACAGCCCCAACCGAATGGGCAAGGTTCTACTAAGCTCCGTTTATCTATTTCATCCTTTCTTAGTGTGACATGCGCTAGAATTCCAAGAACTTAAGTAAGTAAATAATTACAGCGGTATTAATATATATTTATTCTTAAAAATTATGGAATTATGGAATTAGTCCCACTAAAGGATGTTCACTTAGGTTTTTATTTAAAGCAGTAAATAAACAAATAACAGATAAGACACAAAACATTTTTCTTTGATTGCTGAACATTCTGACTTCATAAAATATTCCTTTAACAAACTAGGTTAAGTCATTTAAATTAATGGTATATTTTTTCAAGCTATGCAGAAGAGAAATATTATAAAATAACTTGATGTTAAGGAAAAATTATGTGATGATCTTGTAATTTATATTCCTAAAACAAATATCAGTAGAAGCCAAGTTATGCAAATCGATCTACAGTTTAAAGACAGTTCTTGAAAATCTCAACAAGTAGTTGGGCATACTTAATTGAAAGGAAATATAGATCCAATAAAAGAATTGCCAATTGAAACAATGGAAAATATCATAAAACAATTTGAATAAGTCAATCCATTGGGGAGAGTGGCGAAAGACGGTGTTTGTTGTAAATCAGCAGTGTATAAAATTTGATGCGAATGTAAAAGAAATGGGGCCGTTAAAAAAGGAAAACTTATTGGTTGACTGCAAAAGACATCAAAGTATCGGGATAGTAAATTCAAGAGGTTTAAAAATAGAAAATGTACAAAAAGAAAAAGAAAAAGAAAAAATAACAAAAAATAACAAAAAACAAACAAATAAGCAAACAAACAAAAGAAAAGCAAATGGATCCAAATAGAAATTATTGTTTGTGAGAGAACTGTAAGAAATCGGCTAAATTAAATGGAATTTACATAGAGAAAAGTCAAACGAAAACAGCACTAATGTACAAACAGAAGAAAATGAGGTTAGTGTAGGCTAAAAAGAAACAATTATGGTGTGTTGACAAAGTGATAATCAGCAATGAATCAAGAATCCGTATTGGCCAAGATGATGATGGTGATGGAACTTTTGTCTGTTGCTGTTCAAATGAAACATATAAAGATGACTGTTTGAAGAATACAAGTAAGTCATCATGAAATGGGGTTGCAATAACAGAGAGAGAGAGAGAGAGAGAGAGAGAGAGAGAGAGAGAGAGAGAGAGAGAGAAAGGACATTACTTCAACAATCAATACTCAAGCTCATACTGATATCCTGGATAATTTTCTCATTGGATCAATAGAAAATCGGTTTGATATCTGATTTCATTTTTTATGATGATAATGAATCCTGTTGTAGAGCAAAGGGGATTACAGCTTTTCTTCAGGAAAGGCATAAAACCAATGAGATGGTCAGTGAACAGTCCGTATCTAAATTCATCTGAAAATTTATTGTGGAAATTAAAAAAAAAATGAAGGAGCCATGAGAAGGCTCTTTCCATCAAAGATCTATAAATGGCATTTGGGAAAGTTGAAACCACTTTGATAAACAATATTGCTTTAAATTAGTAAAATCCTTGTCTGAAAGAATCAAGGCTGTTATAAAAGCATGAGAAGGGACAACTAGTTATTAATTCTAATCTTTTTGTCAATGGATTCCACAATTTTTTCTTTATATTGGATTATTCCATAACGTTATCCTCTGCATGACTTTGAAAAATATACCATCAATTTAATAATTTGATCAAGTTTGTTCAAGGAATATTTCAGAAGGTTCAGCTGAAAAATGTTTTGCATATTATCTGTTGTTAGTTTATTCACTACTAAATAAATAATAGAACCAAGTTGAACATCTTTTAATTGAACTAATTTCATAATTTTTGCCCGGGGTAATAGGTTAATCAATGGCAGTCAGACATAAAAAAGTAATGATTTTGAACCCCAGTTTTTAGATAAGAATGCTAAAAATGTTAAATAGATCTTCTCTATTATAATTGGTTAATTATGGACAGTTCGATCTTTTTTTTTTCGTTTTTTTCTTTTTTTAAACTTTAGCAGTTAAATAGAAACAATAAAATTAGTGAAGGTTAATGATAGTTATATCAAACTTTTAGTATGAACATCTCGGGAATGGTTTAATTCGAGCAATGATTTTGATTTTGACTATCTATTCTCTTTTTCGATGTATTTTTCTTTTTCCCTTTTCCTTTTCTTACGTTTTGTTTTTCAGAAGTTAATCTTTGTTGATTATTCTTGCTCTCTTTCTTTCTTTCTTTCTTGAAGATATTTATATATAATTCCAGGTGGACCACTCAATGAGGATCAAACTCATTACAGCAATAATGATCTGCCAGGTGAGCTTGCTAACTACTTATTGTCAGTATATCCATCTCGGAGTATTTTTTGCTAGACTATGTGTTCTAATCTAAGCCATAACTGTGCAAATGGTGCAACATAATCTTCCTATCTCTTAATCAAATATTCATATACTTGTAATATCTTTAATATCAATTCAATCTAAAAATCTGTCTCACTATCTTCATATCAACCTCTCTAATAACCCATACTCCTTAAAATGCAGTGGCTAAAGAGTTAGTTTCAACAGCCGCTGTGTGTGTGTGTGTGTGTGTGTGTGTGTGTGTGTGAGTGTGTGCGCGCATGTGTGCGTAATCGATGTTTACAGTTTATTGCATGTTCGTCGATATAAGTATTCTCTAAACTTTTATAAGGATTTCTTAATCTTAGGAAAGAACAGTTTTATGTGTATATACCAAAAACGCCAAAGAATGGACCAATCAGCAGTGGCATTAATGTCACATGATACGTCACTCCGGCGTCGTTATGGTCGCGTGTGAGTCGCGTCCCTCTGCGCGATGGCGACTAAGGCAGCAATAACAACAACACGGAACTCTCTTTTCATATTCATTTAAGGATAAGTAAATGTTATACTCCAGTCAATTGCTGAAAAATCCTCAGGTAAGTAGAGTCGAATTTCTTTTAATTTTATTTTATTTCTTATTGTACTTGCTTTATTTAAAGTAACATTAATTTTCTCCGCAAATTTACTTATCATTTAAGTAGTAGCACACTAATAATTCGTCAAAGTTAGTAGCAATGGTTGTGTTATTTTTGTTAGCTTTTTATTTATTTTTTCTGTCTTTCGATATATTTTTCTTTTTACTTTCTTTTTTTTTACGAATTGTTTTTCAGAAGTTAATCTTTCTTTCTTTCTGTCTTTCTTTCTTTCTTTCTTTCTTTCTTTCTTTCTTTCTTTCTTTCAGCAACACTATAGGTAGATGCTTGCTACAATGTCGTTTCAATTCCAAGTCCAAATCTAGTCATTTAAATTTAAAAAAAAAATCACTTTTAAAAATCATTTTTTATAATTCACATCTTATTTTCAAAATTATTTGCCTACTGTCGCCCGAAAATAAGCAAATTCGTCAAGCAGACTTTCTATAAGTTTAATCCTTATTATGTCCTACTACTTTGGCCTTGTGTCAGACTAAGTTAATGTAGTGATGGTTAACAAATTCGATCCGCAGGTGTAATGAGTTCGATCTTACTTGTTGCTCCATTCTTTTGACCTTGTGTAAAATCTATCTAATTTTAATTGATAAATAATAGTGTTCTTCGTTTTCTGTAGACACTTGTGATTTTAAAGCGGAGTTTTGATTCAATATCTAAAAAAAAATAAAACAAAAACAAAAACAAAAAAACAACAATGAACTACAATAAAAAAAACAACAACAAAAAACAAAATAAAAAATACAAAACAAAACAAAACAAAATAAAACAAACAAGAAAAAAAAACCCTAAACAAACGCCCCCTCCAAAAAACAAACAAAACAACAACAAAAAACTACTAATGAAAAAAAAAAAAAAAAAACAAACACAAAAAACAAAACAAAACTATCATAACACGAATATCTTTTTGATGAAATTTATGGGATTTTTGTCGGCGATTTGTATTCCACGTAAAGTTTTATTTTTGTTAAAACAAACAAATATTTACATAACGTGAAGTTAAATATTTTGAAATTTATTGTTTTTCACACATATTCAAATATGATGATAAGTATTTATTTGCCAGCAAAAAGCAGATACATTTAAAAAAAATGATAATGATGATGATGATGATGATTATTTACAAAGAGCACTGCAAAAAATTAACTTTATTCATCAAGTTATTTGACTTCAAAATAATTTAGACATTCAAATAAATCAGATATTAGAGTTATGAGATCTATCGATTATTACTTTAGTTGTGACGATTTCAGAAGCTTCTTTTTTTTATTCTTTTGAGACACGACTTATCAATATGTTTTCCGGTTGTCCTCAGTCAATCTATTGTTCGACTTATTGTATCGAAGAGTCACACCTGTAGAACACGTTGCTTTAATTTGTTATTCGTCCTGTCTATACAAGAAAACAAATACTCCTTTATATTTATATTTAAGATAGCCTTTATTTATTGTTTTTCAAATTGATCATAACACAAATCTACGGATTTTGGAACACACACACACACACACACACACACACACACACACACACACACACACACACACACACACACACACACACACATGTTTTACCTGGTTTATTATTTACTTCACAAAATAAATTTATTATTTACTTTACAAAATAAATTCAAAACGAACACACAAATAGGATTAACTTCTGAAAGTATAGTTAGAAGTATTTTGCACTGGTTAAAAGTTATAATATCTCATTTATATACTATTGTAGCACAAGGATAGAAAAAAGGCGATACAGTGAGAATCAAACGTACAACTTATATTTGGGAGATCCTGCTTTGCTGCTATGTTAGTTGTGTATTTCTGTCTGGTACCAGTGGTCTGAGATTGTTTTCGGCCAAAATTTTGAATGTCGATTTTATAGGCCACACTTTCTGTTAAATTAATGGTACATAATCTTCTTGAGCCCATTGTCTAGTGCTTTATGCTGGAGTAAGTTGAGCTTATCTATCTACCTATCTATCTATCTATCTGCACGGGCGTTCACGTGTGCTTAATTGCAAGAATTATTTTCTTGTACAATAACCAAAAATATTTTGATCCTTGATTTATCGACGTGACCATTTCAAATTTAATCACAAAATATGTTGGAAGCTTGCTATCTTGCCAGTAAAAATATAAACATATGCAAGAATTTTGGTGGATAGGAATTGCGAAAATCGAAGTTAGTTCTTCCCCTGAGCCTGAAACTGTTTTATTGCAGTGTATCTGAAGGATCTACTCGCTGAATCGTAAGATTTGACAAGAATTATTTTCCTAGGACGTCTCTTTGCTTCCATAACGTATCAAAAATATTTCGTTATATGCATGGTTTTTCTTTTTTTATACGAGTCATAAATTCGATGGATGAGAAATAAAAACAAATTATAGACGTTTAAGTCAAAATTAAAGAGGTATTTAAGCAAATTTACCTTAGTTTGGTAAAATATCATACTTGTGATTCCCTACCCACTTCACATCCGGTGAGGATCAGACTCAGAGAGAGAGAGAGAGAGAGAGAGAGAGAGAGAGAGAGAGAGAGAGAGAGAGAGAGAGAGAGAGAGCAAATATTCTTGCTGTCTATTTCACCAAGTGAAGCTTAGAATATATTAACTGTATTCCCTGCATTGGAGTAAAACCTCCACCAAAGGGTGTCCTGGGTTGTACACTAAAACGCATCTTATATTGGGCTTCTAATTCTGTAGATCTAGGGAATGTGGTGTGCTCCTTCATTGCCATTACTCCCAGGTCCACTTTTGCCCAGACCTGTTAGCGTCTTATCAAAGGATCAAATAGATCTATTTAAAAATCATTTGTATTTGATAGGACCGGGCGAAAAAATTCTCAAAAACAACTGCACAAAAATGTAAATATGAAAGCGATTCTCTAACTTCTATACATAAAATAACCCTAGACGTGTTGACATGCGGTTAAAAAATCAATCAATAATAATCTATTTGATCAATTCATTGTAAAACACAGCACTCAGTAATCCTTTAATTCTTACAAATTGTAAAAAGTTAAAAAAAAATCATATTGAATGATTAATGTTCTACTTTTATTTGATGCTACATTATCTACTTGTATCAGAAAACGATAGTCAAGCCCCCTATCATCCCACAGGCAGATTTGGTTGTCCCCACTTAATTGAACTGATTTTTTTTTCTTTCTCTTGGTTGTCTCTATTCCACAACATTGAGTTAGCTTTGCAGCCATCGTAGTTGTAGTAGTAATTGTTGCTTAGTTGACCAGTCTTTGTTGTATAGTTTAGAGAGATCTATGCGTGAGTTTGTTTGAGCCTTGAACTGAGTTAAAAGCCAATGTGTTTGTCGGTTGTCATCAAAGCAACCAGTAGTGAGGTGGAAGTGGCTGTTACAACCGCTGTTTCTGTTGTTGTTGCTGCTGTTCCCTGTTGATTGTCAATTGACGTACTGTCCACTGCGAGCCTGTAGGTCTTAATTTAATGTAAACCCTCACAAGAATAGGCAGAGGTTTAGCAATTGTATTGGGATCAGGATAGTTGAATTCTCCTTATCGAATAATAGAAACTTGTTGATACGAATCCAAGCTAATCAAGTAGAGTAGATAAATACAGTAAGACCTTCGTATTCGCGAATTTTAAATCGCGGATTTAACTCACCACGGATCGAAAATATTCGACAAAAATTCCCCCAAAAGGTTCAGCGTTCACTATAATGAATCCATGAGAATGAAGTGATGTATTGGTATATCCTGAAGTCGTCTCTTTCGTTATTTTACAGATCACCCCCCTCTGTCTCTCCAGCACTCGATAGCCCTGTCGACGAGGCTTAGAATACGCTAAAAAAGAAGTATCCTGAGTCTGACATTAAACTACAGCTGATGGTGAGGCTCAAGTTCTAGAGATCTGAGGAGTGTGATTAATTGCCATTAACCCCAGGGTCACTCTTACCTGGAGTGGTAGTACCTGTTAGGGACCTATCTATAGGTCAAAAAGATCAGTTTGAAAATATTTGTATTCGATAGGTCCTTGTGCGAAAAAGTATCTGAAGAACGTCTACACCAAAAAGAGTCAATATGAACGTATAATGAAAGCGATTCCGTAACTTCTAAGCATAAAATAATCCTAGATGGGTGGACATTCCGTTAAAATCGATCAATTAATCAATCAATCTAGCACTTATTATTTGAGCGTTTTTGTTCGATTTATTTTCCTTCGAAATTTAGAATGGACACATATGTGAAAATCTGGTTCTCTATTCAAATAGGCATAAAAAATTTATGAAAATCAAATAATTGGACGAATTCTGATAGATTTTTAAACCAAGTGCATTTTCTCAAAAAAGATTTCTAATGCAAATTATTACGATATTTTTCCTTTACAGGCTGATAACTTTTCACCTGGTTACTTTTTACAAATATCTTCGATTCTGTCGTGTAAATGATTTTTATATCAGATTCACCGCCCCCAAACCCTTTTCTTACTTTTTCTCGATAAAATTTACTTTCAATCAATATTTTAAAATTCTAATTAATTTTTTTTACTCAGGTGTCAACTTCCAGCTAATTTCTTTTGTCTCCACCTACAACTGCAATTACATAGTATTTACCTTATAATCAGGCTTTATAAATATTTTAGAGTGGATTTAAATTATAGAGGAGGATGTACATAGGTATTATGCCATTTTATAAAAGGGACATGGATATCCACTGATTTTGATATGCACAGTGCTTCCTGGAACCAATCTCCGCCAGATGCAAAGAGACAAATGTATTTTTTCAATGTAATGAATCTATGATCATTGGCGGGAGCAGGGAACTCTTTTTCTTGGCTTCGATTTTTGGATGAAATTAAGACAAGCTATAGTAAAATGTTGAAAGTTTGGCTGTAAATATGGTTAATTTGAAAACAGAAGAAAGTTAATATCGGGAAAAACATGAACGCATGGGAGTTTTAAAGTGTTATATTACTGTTGCAAACAATTGTTCTGGTTGCGGCTATATAACATTATATAAAATAAGCATATAAAAAGGCACTTAACTGAAGTCTTTGTGTCGTATATACGAAAGTTTAACATACTTCATACGGCTCCGGTTCACTGCTGGAATTTTAGCTCAGACAATTTTAACGTCTACTCACTAGTGAGCTTGGATGTTGAAAGAGACTAAGACATGTCTTTGATATCTGGCGCCAACGACTTGGTTGCCAGGGACTGGTTAATTTGAAAAGACGTGCCGACCAATTATATGAGTATACATATCCTTTAGAGAGTGGGGTCGACTACAGGAGACAACCCACTTACCTTAGTTATATATATTTTTTGTAAAGCTTATCACTCCAGTATTTAAAATAAATGTACAAATTTTTCGTCGGTAAGATATTGTTTAAACAATAAGCAGTGTAAAAGTAAAAATTAGTGCTTTTATATTGTGATGGAAGAGCTGCCACTAAAAATTTGAATGAAGGTGTAAAATCAAGGTAGATTGGATATAGCTGAAGTATTGCAGAGGAGGAAAAAGGGGAAAAAGATATAGTACTATCGGATTCTAGTCAAAAGTCAGGGAGCTATACTTTGATCCAGAAATACTGAGGAGAGACATTGTGATCCTACGCTCAACGCATAGATACTACACTCAAATCCTTGTTAAAAGTACCAATCCATACACAAATAATCCTTTTGGCAGGTGTTATTCTAGTTATTTTATAATCTATGAGTTACTTTCTTAAATGTGGGCGAAGTAAAAAGTTCTGTGTTTTTGTATGAAGTTTATTGAGTTCACGCCTAAACCAGAGTGTGACCCCACGCAAGTTGGTAAATCATATGAAAACATCGATTTCTACTACTACTACTACAACTACTTTTGTTGTTGTTGCTGCTGCTGGGTCTGTAATTTACGTTAATCTTGAGATTATCTCCTCAGATTTCCAAAACTTTCTTCAATATTATCCCCCCTTTTCGTAGAATTGCAATCTTTATAGTTTTGTTTTGGTCAAGAACAAGATTTTGTAACAGTGCTTTAAACATGTTTTCATATTCAACAATTTTCGGATCTCAGGCGAAGTCCATATTTCAGTATTATTCTGATGGTCTTCAAATATAACTTATGTTTCTAAGTCAATTATAGTTATGTCCCTTGAAGGTCGTTTCCATTTCATTCCCATTTCTGTGCATCTTTTTAAAACCACTTAGGAATTACGATGAAATTATTTGCTCTTTGTTTATAGAACGATGACAACAAAATCTAGTTTTTCTAGTTTGTAATATTTTTATTTTTTGAGAATTGATGAAAAACAAAAAGAAAAATACATTTATTTTCATAAGCGTGACATCTTTTCATGAGTGACAATATCAAATCTATTCATGAAAATGAAAATGTTCATGAAAATAAACCGAATTATTATTATTTTACTCTTTGCCAATTTTTCATACCAGCATTGGCTTTTAGTCGTTCCCAAGAGTCTGAGTGACAGTAATTCTCTCACTAGAGTTTGAGTTACAGCAAGTTTCCTCAGGTCTCCAGGACTATTATCAGTATTCTAACCGATATTTACACATCTGTGGTCTGGATGGTTTCGGTTCTTCCTCTGATTTCCCCTTCTTCCAGTTTATCGAACGACTACTACTACTACTACTACTACTAATACTACTACTACATTCAAGGCATAATATTTAATGTTACTACTTTTTATTGGAAGCGAGAAAATTCAGCTTTTAAGTCAAATGCATTCATGTGTTCACTAGATAGAATAAGAAAAGGGCTAAATTGCAATATTAATTTGTAATATTAATTTAACTTGCTTAACGTCGCCAATACTCGAACTATAAATGTAAAAATCATTTTTAGTATTAATTTCCCGGTGACCAGAAAAAAGTCATGGATAACGAGTCATAAAAAAGATCGCAACTTTGATTTCTGACCAGGAAATTTTCGGCTTGATATCTACTTTATATTAACAAAGAAAAAGAAAGATTCGGTTTAGGTAACCTGACAGGAATAAATTAAAGGTCCAGTTTATACTTACATTGTAAACTTTCAGTTTGCTAAAACTACTTTTTAGAATTTTCGAAAAAGTAATTTGCTAAAAACATATTAAACAGAGAAAATTTGTTTGCCAAAGCTGTAACCGCTTTTGAATTAGACGATAACAGATTGACAAAAAGATATTTGTTGAATTTCTGAGTTTATTGACTACTGAGCCACAATTGATTTCCTTTTTTCTGTCTCTCAAAGTCGCCTCCTTTCTTTGTAGGATTTCTCAATTAGAAACCACGTAGTGACTTACAAAGGAAAATGAAAATTCCATAGACAACTAACTACCAACACACTGATATCATCATTAGAACCTCAAAGACTCTTAGTTGGCGTTTCATTCTCTAAGTTGTATTTATTGTTAATTAGCGATGTCTATTAAGTCGGACATTTGTAGTTTGAAGGCCGACTTTAAGCATTTGATTAAGTATGTCTCGAAAATAGAAGAAAAATGTTCATTTTCCAGATAATGGCACTTTATAAGAGCAGTTGGTGTTAAAATTTCGAAATTCGTAATAACCAATAAAAACCATTTGGAAGTATGAACTCATGGTCATCTTGCCGTACCGTAATGGTGAACTAAGTCGTTTAGAAGAGGGTTTCACCTTCAACAGGTGTCTTCCAGTTGTAAAATTATGCTAAATTAAGCTTAGTAAATATCAAGTACTAACAATGTTTCATTTTTTTTGGTCAATTAAAGCCCTTTGTATGCATTTGATGACACGAGGAGCAGATATACACCAACAAGAAGACAAAATCAAGATGACTAGCTGCAAAACAGTCCTTAGAGAGACTTGATTTGCTTAAAAAATCTCCTTGTACAGAGCAGTAATTTCAGCTGTGGACCATTTGTAAAAAAAAGTGATCGTGTTCACAGCTGTTAATTTTTTTTAATCTTGTGGATCGCAGTTTGGTAAAATATGTATAAAGAATTCTGAGCTCATTTTGGAAAGTTTTGTGAAGTTCGTTTATCAATTCGAGAGGGAAAATGTAATCACGAAATAACATTTATTTCTTTGTAATTTGCAATTACATTGTATTGATAAAATAGCAGTGCATTTTTTGGTTTTTGTAATAATCTCTGAATATTTAACTGAAGTAAAATTAAGTAAAGATAACTATTTATCCTCTGCTTTGTGTTATGTGGTATATGGAATCAGAACGAACGGGGAATCATTAAGAGAGCTGTTTGACAAACCTTCTTTTCGGGGGAAACAAATAAACAGCGCCCAAGTCACAGGAAGCGAATCAACAAAAATAAAAACTATTGGGTTTTAAAATAGAACTCATGTTATTTATTATCTTAGTAATTCTTTAGAAAATATTGAAAAGGTGAAATCTGTGTCACTTAAAAAATGAATTAGGGCTTTGTTTTTATCTTCGTCACCTCTTGTATTCTTCGAACTGTTATGGGGCATAAAAAGAATTTATCGTGACTGTGGGTATTTCTGAGGTTTGTGTCTGATTCCTTTTTCTTCTTAACCAATTCACTTGTTATCTTATTTGTTCGTCGAAGCTGCAAGGGAATTAAGAACGGGAAGGAAAAGACAAGGATACCTTTTGACTCAAATTTTATTTTTGAGGTTCACAATTGTGGTGTAAATGATTTCCGGAACCAGTAGAAATAGTTGCCCCCCCCCAACAAGGCGTTTGAAGAACATCATTCCACCTTTCCAATATTTTCTAAAGAATTACTAAGGTAATAAATAAGATGAGTTCTATTTTAAAAACTAATTTTTATTTTTTTACTTTTGTTGATTCGCTTCCTGTGACTTGGGCGCTGTTTATTTGTTTCCCCCGAAAAGAAGGTTTGTCAAACAGCTCTCTTAATGATTCCCCGTTCGTTCTGATTCCATATACCACATAACACAAAGCAGAGGATAAATAGTTATCTTTACTTAATTTTACTTCAGTTAAATATTCAGAGATTATTACAAAAACCAAAAAATGCACTGCTATTTTATCAATACAATGTAATTGCAAATTACAAAGAAATAGATGTTATTTCGTGAGTAAATCCGGCTGAAAAATCCACTACATTTTCCCTCTCGAATTGATTTTTTTACTAGCCACATAAACGAACTTCACAAAACTTTCCAAAATGAGCTCAATCAGAGGTTGCTAATAGTAGGAGACACAACACACTCCTAAATTCGGGACTTATCAAGCACGTGCACTCCCTACTAGCAGCCCAGAGAAAAACGTCTGTCCGTTCGGTCGCTGTATGTTTTTCTTTGGTACCAGAAAGTTCCTCTTATTTTCGGGCATGCGCAGATTGTGCTTCCTGTCTGAGGCCTCCAGGAAAACTCTTACTTTTGCATTTATTTTTTCATTTTTTTCATGTTATTGTCTTTTTTAAATCTCTTTTTAATCCTTACACTGCCTTGCTTTCTTTTAAGCTGAAACCTGATACCCAGGCACCTGCCATTCAAGCTGACGTATTATTTTATGGCCTGATAATATAATTATATTTGAAATTTGAAAAAATTGAATTTTGAAATACCTTTAAAATATAAATATCCATTTTTATTGTGTTAGCCTGTCAATTAAGTGACATTGGCATAAACACATGTTCACACTCTGGCTGATGACCTCATCATATAACACTTGTTTCCTGGCTATAAATGAAAACTGTTCTAATAAATTAAACTAATTTTTAATGTATACATTGTATTTAAACATATGTTACTTTAAAAATTTATTCACTTACAGAGTCAATAACTGTTTAAGTATTCTTTTCATGCAATGTTTTTCGTATACAAATGTATACACATTTGTTGATTTCTTTGATAAAAGATGTTCTACTCTCGAAAATTGACAAATAACATTTTATTCATCACTCAATAATTATGTAACTTGATTTAGCAACATAATATAACATAAAATTCAATTTCTTCATCAACAGAAGAGTGAATTATATCTAATATAAGAAATGTGCTCTTCTTGGTGTAATAACATAGAAAAGTGTTACACACATACACAAGAGGCGCGCTTTTTAGCCTTGGTACGGCGACCAGTCCAGGAGAAGGAAAACACTGAATTCAAACGAGGAGTTGGGAAAATACATACATGCACACAGTGTGTTTAATATTGTTGTTGTTGTTGTTGATGTTGTTAATGTTGTTGTTAATAAAATTGATAGCCCACTGTTTTAGCTTCTTCACAAACAAGTTTCTATTTTACACAAAATACTTTTAGTAAATAAACCCCATAGAAATTCTGTATGGTATAACAGAGTATAACCAACCAAATACAATCTTTTACAAGGTGACGCTTTTGCATTTCTTCCTCAATGATTTATCAAACTACTTCAGTATTTTGAAATATTTGTAAGAGATAAAGGTTTTAAGGACAGAGATATTTGGAGAAACTGTTATCAGGTGCAGTGACCCGGATAAAACGTTCATCATTACTCTCTCTTTGATCACTTCACCCCCCCACACACACTAGGAAGTCTGAAAACAAAACAGGTAAAGTTTATTTTTTAATAATAACGATCTGTCTTTCTATTCTAAGTATGTGTTAAAATATTTATTCATAATGATATTTATAATACACGGAACGTTTGGCAAAAGGTACTAATAGCTCGCTGTTAAAAACCCTATAAAGAAATCTATGGTGGCATTGACGAAACACATTTAATATTTTTTGACAATTTTTAAGAGGTATCTTTGAAGTTTAAATAATTTTAATCAAATAAACCGTTTCTATGAAAATTCACCTAACAAAATAGGTCGTGAAAAAGACTTTTAATATGATGAAGTTGTTTTCCGAAAGCCAAATAAAACGATAAAAAAATTGAAAATGCCTACGGAAATACCGGTAATTCTATGATTTCGTTTAGATTGGGCAAAAATGGCACCCGGTAATTCTGGATCGAACTTATATATATATATATATATATATATATATATATATATATATATATATATATATATATATATATATATATGTGTGTGTGTGTGTGTGTGTGTGTGTGTGTGTGTGTGTGTGTGTGATATCACTGATCTTAGAATAATTATATTTATATAAAGAAACTTTCAAAGATAAGCGAAAGTAAATGTTGCATTATCCCAGCTGTCATCGAATAGCTTGATAGCATTCGAACGATCTGTAGTTCTCGTCAGTGTTAAATACTTTGTTTCTATCTATCTATCTATTGTTTGTCCAAAAACAATAGAATTTAACTATAAATCGTATTGAATTCCATTAATCATTTAAACCTAAGTTTCCATCTATCATGTGGGCGTTTGTGTATGTTGTGGTGACAAATGTCAATAAAATGTTGATTGTGACGAACATCTGGATATTCATAGTATCAGCTCAGTTATCCAGGGACGTAAAATATCTAATAATAATAATAATAATAATAATAATAATAATAATAATAATAATAATAATCGAAAATTGAAAATACGCAACAGAATAGTAAGTGTAGGTTATGTGGAGACTGAGAGGAGACAGTTAATCACATAATAAGCAAATGTAACAAACTGGCACAAAAGGAATACAAGACTAAGCATGACTGAGTGGGAAAGGTGATCCACTCGGAATTGTTCAAAAGATTAAAATTTGACCATACTACTAAATTGTATATGCATAAACTAGAATCTTTCCCAGAAAATGAGACACATAAAATGCAAATAGAATCACATAATGCTGACAACGAAGGAAAATAAATATCCATGTGTCAAGATTGGACAGTATATTCATTGGAAGACATGTCAATATTATTGTGCACCGTATACTGAAAAATAGTTTGAGCATTAACCGGAATCAGAAATAGAAGGCCATGAAGTCTCTTTTCTATCGGACTTCACTATTCATAATGATAGACATATAAAAGCAAACAGACTTGACATAATGATTAAAAATTACAAGCAAAAACATTACGTTTACCATCAGATAAAAATATATCTGTTAAATGATGTGTTTTTTTTATCTCCTTTGTTTAATTGCATATCAACCTTCGTGGGTTATTTAATACCAAAGCCATCCTTTTAGAAGAACAGCAGTGATACTATTTAACCCATTGGTCGAGGGATAAAGGGGGGGGGTTCATACCTTTCTAAAAGGTATAAATCTGAAAGTGAACGTAACCAACACTTTTGCCATTATTCCACGGAAACTTCCTCGTTAATGCATATGATAAAATTAGTCGATTTAAAATATCTTGAAATTTAAATTGAAAAAAAAAAATGGTACCTTAAAACTTCTGTTGTACTATAATAAATGAAGCCCAATGTATGATCAAGAAAGGTACAGTTGATCATATTAACAAGACACTTGATGAATCAGTTTACAAGAGATTTAAAATATTGCATGGTGTGAAACTTCGAATCTACTCAAGCGAGTGTTATCAATGTAAAGAAAATATAAACAATCTAGATGTTAAGTATCACTTAACACCAAAATTTATGTAAACATCAGCACATCCTCAAGGAGGTTAAAACAAGGTGGAAAAATGTAGCAATGACATGAATTTTTAGCAAAAAGACCTATGATATGTTCCAACAAATTTCGAAAATAGAATGTCTAAAAATGTACCAAATATCCGACAAAGTCATAAACTTCATCACAAAAGCCAGGAAAATACGAAGAAGCATCTTCTAGGAAGACTTAGTCTCGCCATTGCTATTTGTTATAGCAATGATGCCACTCAGTTAGTTGAAATATATAGGCGCTGACAAATTCACAAAATCACAGGAAAAATAAACAACCTTATGTACTTGGAGGATATAAATCTATTTGCCTAAAGTAAAAAAGAACTAAACACCCTAATACAAACAATATTCAACCAGGGTGTGGAAATTGATTTGGCATTTAAAATGTGCCATGCTTATAATGAAAAGAGAGAAAACAGAAACAATGGAAGGAATGGAACTGCCAAATCAAGAAAGAATCAGAATGCTTGGAGAAAAGGAAAAATTATATTTGGGAATATTGGAAGCGGACACCGTCAAACAAACCTACAAGAAAGAAAAAAAAATAAGAAAACAGTACCTCAGAAGAACAAAAAAAAAAAAAAACTTCTCGAAACCAAGATCTGCAATAGAAATCTCATCAAAGGAATAAACAACTGGACAGAACCTCTTGTAAGATAATCGGGATAATTCTGAACAAATTAAAGGAGGAACTCAGACAAAAGGACCAAAAGACAAGGATATTGTTGACTATGTACAAGGCCTTATACCCAAGAGATAACATAGACAGACTGTATGTGTCAAGAAAAGAAGGAGGAAGAGACTCACCAGTGTTGGGGATTGTGTAGATTCAATGACTTTAGGAGTTAATTAAAAAGAATTAATAAAAACTAATTACAGCTGCTAGTAACAGCAATGGCAACACAAGAACAAACTTAAAAACAATAAAAACAGAAATGTCAAGAAAAATAGCTGTATGGATACTTCAAGTGATAAACTTGTGAGATTTCGCACAAGAATACCCGGAAAACAGCAAGAGAGAAACTGAATCCCTTTTAATATCAGCACAAAACAACGCTCTACGGATCAATTAAAGTGAAAACTGATAATACACAACAGAATAGCACGTGTAGATTATGTGAAGACAGAAATGAAACAGTCAATCATATAATAAGCGAATGTAGCAAAGTAACGTAAAAGGAGTTCAAGACTAGGTACAACTGGGTAGAGAAGGTGATCCACTGGGAATAGGCACAAAATAGAATCCTTCCTGAAGAATGAGACACATAGCAGAAATCTCATCAAAGAGATAAACATATGGGCAGTCCCCCTTGTAAGATACTCGGGACCATTCTTTAAACAGATACGGGAAGATTTCAGACAAATGGACCAGAGAACAAGAAAGTTGATAATGATACACAAGGCCTTACATCAGATAGATGACGAAGACTATATATGTCAAAGAAAGGAAGCGGAGGCGGAGGCGGAGGAGGAGGACTCATCAGTATTGAAGATAGCGTGGATGCATCAATACGAGGACTTGAAGACAACATTAAAAAGAGCAAAGAAAAACTAATTACAGCACTGACAAAATAAGGACAAACAGAACAAAAATAACTAAGAAGCAGAAATGGGAATAAAAAACAACTGTAGGGTATTTCAAATGACAAACTGACAAAATCTCACACGAGAAGACTTGGACATGGCTAACAAAAAGTAAATTTAAAAGAAAAACGGAATCTCTTCTAATAGCAGCACAAAACAAAACCATAAGAAACAATCTTGAACAAGTCCTGGCGGCAACACCCCACAAGACACCAACTGTACGGTCACCTGCCTCCTATCACGAAAACTATTCAAGTTAGACGAGCCAGACACGCAGGACACTGCTGGAGAAGCAGGGACGAACTCATAAGTGATGTACTCTTATGGACCCCCACATATGGCCGAGCAAAAGCAGGACGATTAGCACGAACATACATTCAGCAACTATGTGAGGATACGGGATGTAGTCCAGAAGACCTGCCAAAGGCGATGAACGAGAGGGAAAAGTGGCGAGAGAGGGTCAGGGATATCCATGCTACCAGCACGACATGATGATGATGATGATATTAAACACAAAATAGATAATACGCAAAAGAATAGCAAGAGTAGGTTATGTGGTTATAGCGACGAAACGATTAATCCCATGATAAGCGAATGTAGCAAACTATCACAAAAGTAGTTATGTATAAGACTAGACACAACTGAGTGGAGAAGGTGATCAAGTGGGAATTGTTCAAGAATTTGAAATGTGACCATACTACCAAATAGTACATGTACAAACCAGATTCCGTCCTGGAGAATGAGATGTATGTAATTTTCTGGGATTTTGATATACAAACAGATCACCTAACCCCGGCCAGAAGACCAGACCTAGTAATAATTACACCCCACCAAAAACAAAACAAAACAATCCTCCTCGCCAAAAAAAAAAAAGAAATGCCGTATTGTGGATTTTGCCGTAAAAAGAGTAAAAATGAAAGAAAGTGAAGAGAGAGAGAGAGAGAGAGAGAGAGAGAGAGAGAGAGGGAGAGAGTAATTAGTGCTCTCGGAACTTGTCCCAAAAGGCTTGGAAAGGGGGCTAAAAGATTTGGAAATTGGAGGACAAATCGAGACCATCCAGACTACAGCATTTTAAGGATCGGCCAGAATACTAAGGAGAGTCCTGGAAACCTGAGAAGACTGGCTGTCAATGAGACTCCAGTGAAAAAACTCTCAGCTAAGTCTGGTGTGACGAAGTCACAAGGAGTAAAATAATAATAATCAGCGGTAGAGAGTGACAGATGTCACCTATGTAGCATAAAAGTGGAGAATGTTCAGTCCATTTTCAGTGCGTGTGAAATGCTTACGCAAAAGGAATAAAAATGTTATTATAACAAGGTATGTAAAAATATCTACTGGGACCTGCGCAGAGCGTACGTTATTTCGGTGAAAGACCAGTAGTACCAATATGAACTCGATTAAGTGCTGGGGAAAGAGAACGGAAAAAACCTTGTGGGACTTTACAGCACAGACTGTTGCATTATCCATCTTGTTCTAATCCTTGTTAAGAAGGACACATAAGAATGTGTCATTATTGATATTGCTGTCTCGGGTAATCACCGAGTAACAATGAAAGAGATTGAGAAAAGGACTAACAATGCTGAACTAAAGGTTAAATTATCACGAGCACGGGGCACTGTAATCAAGAGATTCAAAATGTTCTTAGGAGAGCTAATCATTTCATTTGACTTTGGCGCTTTCAACCGTTGAAAATACGCACACTTTGAGAAACATGCAGAGTGTCTAAAGATATTGAGTCGATCTCGAGTTACGAACAATGATTATGTCATAAGAAATTGCAAAGGAAACTAAATATTCACAAAGTCACAAACAAAGATAAACATGTACATGGATAATGTCAAAATTTTTGCCCAGAAAAAGAAAAAAATGGATTTGGAAAGCCCCCCCCCAAATTATTAGAATCTTCTGTTAGAATCTTCAAATAATATATAGGAATGAAATTTGAAATTGAGAAATGCACAGTACTTATAATGAATAAAGAAAAAAGGTGAACAGTTGAAGGAATAGAACTACAAAGTCAGGAAATCAAAAGAAAGCTACAAATACCTTGGGACATTAGAAGCAGATACCGTGAAGTAAATTGAGACGAAAGAAAAAGTTGGGAAGAGTTTCACAGAAAAATAAGGAAACTACTAGACACCAAACTCTGCAGCAAAATTTTATTAGAAGAATTAATACCTGGGCACTTTTTTTGTAACATACTCCGGATCCTTCTTAAACTGGGAAAGAGAGGAGTTCAGAAATATGGACCACAGAACGAAAAAAATGACGATGATGTTGATATGAATAATATTCGTTTTAGTAAAGTATAATTTATTCATGAATAATTTAACAATGTTTTAATTTCAATCAATAATATATACGTCATTATTTTGAATCACCTTTTGCCATTTATGAGGTAACTAGTTGATTCGTTTCAAGCAAAATTCCTTTGGGTTTTAGCTAAAAGATTTTCCACAAACGTTTTCACCTGATTTTCCTGAATTTTGTTATTCAGAGCATTTATTTGAGGATGAAAAAGATAGAAAGCACTTGGTGAAAGGTTTGGTGAATATGATGGATAAAGTAGAACAGACCAAACTCAATCCAATATTTTTTCCTTCGTTCGGGATTCTTGCTGAATGTGGTTTTACGTTATCAGGGAGAAGCACAACATTTCTCCTGTTGATGAGTGGTGGGCATTTTCTTTAGGGATTTCCATGCACACGTTGCAACTGTTAAGCATAGAAGTCTGTACTGAGTGTCTGATTGGGTTTTAAAATCTCAAAATGAATACCGCGGTGATCGCACCATAAACGTAACATTTCTTCAATAAAGCTCTGCCTTTGGGATTGGGTGCAAAAATTTATCCATGTCAATCAACTGCTTTTGAATTGAATAATTATAAAAGACTTATTTCTCGTCACCTGCAATGATATTCTTGAGAACAGGTTATTTCTCTGCCTTGAAAGAACACTTGTTGCTATAAATATGCGATCTTCCTTATTCTTTTCGTTAAGCGTATGAAGAACTCAAACGCAAAGCTTGCTCACTTTTCCTATCTTTTTCGAGTAGCAGCAGATTGTAGATTACAACGTATCGAAGCCAAGCAATAATTCTCAAGTACTTAAAGCATCTTGATCGAGGTCGATGAGTGTCCCAGTCTGGGTTCATCACTCAATGATCTATTGCCAGAACGAAATTATGAAAGTTAGTTTCGGACGTGGCAGTAAGTAATGACACCTTGACATTGGAAAATTCTGAGCTGTTTTTGTATCGTTTTTGTTATTCTTAAACTCCCACAACATTACATGTCGGATATGTACTTTCAGTTCCGCCAATCTAGGGGCGTGAAATCATAGATTAAATTATGATGCACATTCTTTCACTCCTGAAATAAAAACCGATGAAGGCACTCTTTCATTAAGTAATTTCTAGTTGCCTTAAAAACATTTGAAGGTTGAAATGCGTATTACAACTTGCGTTTAAAAAACGGAAATTATTTATGACTCAACCCACTGAATAAATATGGATGCATATAAACTTATAAAAAGATAAAGAAATTGAGAGAGAGAGAGAGAGAGAGAGAGAGAGAGAGATTAGATTAGATTTATCTTTTTTCTCTCTCTTCACTCAAGCGTTGGCGTCGTTATGAACATTTAATGCCCGCTATAAGTAGCTAATGTTCCTATGTAAAGCCCGATCAGAGAAAGTATAAGCTGTGCAGCAGGGTTTCCTGCATGTGTGAGTCAAACACGTTAAACTGTCAGCCCGTCTGACCTCCACTCCTGACCTTTCCTTCCTAAGTCATCCCGACACTTTCCTCCCACCATCAAATGTCATCTGTTCAATGTTCAATAAACGATCAATCCAAATTAGGCAATAACACACAGAGACACGAACTATCACCAGACTCGCTTATTCTGTTCTTTAGTTTCTAGTCATCTATTTTTTCTTGCTTCATTCTTATTCGAGTTGATTAGTTAAAGTATAATAATTAAAATTTCTGTCATCTTTCTTTGTTGCAAATAAGGTACAATTTTATCGATAAAAATCTTGAAATATTAAAATTAGAAATCTTTTGAGAAATCACAATTTCACAAAGGAAGTACATCAATATAACCACTATTTATTTATCAAGTAGAATCAGGAGGTTCAACACCATGTCGACGAGGCATAGAATACCCTGATTGTATTCACTGCTTCGGCGTAAGATCCTTACGAAAAGCATGTCCTTGGCTATGACACTAAACTCCACCTGATGTTAAGGCTACAGTTGTAGAAATATGGGGAAAGTGGAGTACCCCTTCATTACCCCTGACTTTGAGTAGTAGTAGCTGCTAGGACCCCAAGTATTGGTTGAATTATTCATATTTGATAGGAATACCTGACATCATATTATCGTGTCCAAAAAAATCTGGAGGGGATTCCCAGTGGCGTAGTGGCTAACGTGCTGGGCTACGACATTGTTGTAAGCGAATTTCAACTTCAGTCCTGCTATTAAGTTCATTTTCGAACACTTATCCTAAGGAAACGTATGAACCCCTTTATTCCCCGGCAATAGGTAAATAGTACCACTGCTCTCCTGGATGTCTTCGGCATTAAATAACCTACGAAGGTTGATATGCCAATACACAAGAAACAAAACTAAACCAAGCCAAAAAACTTTTAAGAAACTATGCCAAAATATAAATATGAACGTAATTCCCGAACCTCGAGGATTAAATAACCCTTGATAGGTTGACATGCCGTTAAAATCGAACAGTCAACAGCATAACTACCGAAACCGTAGTTGTGATGTTGGAATATTTACACTCAGTGTTGACAAAATCTTCCATACTTTACAAGAATGGCAAACTTTTTATGTGAAAAATGAACATGTAGGCAGTAAATCTTCATCAAGGGCATTAGGTGATGACTCAAATAAGAGATGACAAGGGTTACTCATTTGAAAGTGATAAAAATGATTAAAAAAAAAAGAATGCTGAAGTCTTTTTTAACACTTGAATGTTTTCTTCAAACGATCTACAAATTTTTACACTTCACTGCTTATCATTCACAAAAGCCACAAATATAAAATGTGTTAGTTTGACATTACATACAAATAAGAATCGGATGAAGGCTAAGGTAATTTATTCAACCGATGTTTGTTCATTCTTTTAACCGAAATAAGTCCTAGTAATGATGGGTTCTTTTTATTCTTTAGTGAAACACTTGTAATTTGTGTGAAAAAAACATAAGCCAATTTACAATAGCTTAAAAATTCCCACGCAGCAATTGGTCAGAAAAAAATTACTTTCAGTTGTATAGTGTTTTGAATAAAAGATAAAATCTTACATGTTAAAGGATTCACTCGCATTTGAGAAAATCAACAACGTGACTTTATAAAGTAAATAAGAAAGTAATAAATAAAAAGGCCCATTAAAATCTCGGACTGAATTGCATTATGAGAAAAAAGTCTGCCATCATTGCCTTTGTCTTTTGTTTAATGGAGACATTAATCTGGGTGGTCCACCGTATGAAGAAAAACAAAACAGATTCGTTCAAATGTTATGTGGACCTGAATTTCTGATCCGCATAAGTGAATATTTTTATCGAGCGATTTTTTTTCATTTCCTATTGGCCAATCACCAATCACTGTGAATCTCGACGATGAAGTTACTTTAGATAATTTCCAATCAACTGCCATTTCATCTAATAAATACGACCACATATATATTTCTCTAGAGTTTGTATCTTGGAAAAAGTCGCTAAAAATAACTCGGACGCAATTATGTAAAGTTAAATTTTAATTTTGATAACTAAAAATGCCATCTATATTTGAACAGTACGAAAGCGTCGGACATATTACCGCAGACTGTGTGACTATCTCAGCGCTCAATAAATTTAGCCTTGTGACAAAGTTCCATGCAAAAGATATGAAAGTAATTTTTCATAAGATGAAATTATGTTATCCTTTTGATGGTGAACCATAAAAAGTTTTGATAAATAATTTTCCATGAAGACTAGCTGAGATTTTCAAAATATGAAAAAAATTACTGGCTCATTGGTCTAGTGGGTAGAGTGTTCGCCAATGGCTCGGGAGACCGGGGTTCAATACCAGGTCGGGTCATACCAAAGACTTTAAAAATGGTACTTGATACCTACTTGCTTAACACTCAGCATTATAAGGTACATATAAAGGGTAAAGTAGAGCAATCCAGGGAAAAGAGTAGCGCCCTCCCCTACATATCAGTGTTGTAGCTATTGAAAAGGGAGCCTTCCGGTCGCCCTCGACTAAGGTCGCCAACTTTACTTTACAATTCATAATCAAAAAATCATTTATCTTATTGAGTAAACTTTCGACGAAAATAACAAAAATGGCTGAACGCAATAGTATAAAAATATTCAATTTCTAATGGAGATCAACTTTCTTTTCTCAAAGTCCATTTCAACTGGCATCCAAAATAAGGATAGCCGATTTCAAACAAAATTTGGTCTTAACCAAAGAACTTCGGGTGCCGGTACGAATTGTCAACATCTTCTATAACTTGCTTAGTGACTGAAATCATTGCTAGAAATCAGTATTCGAATTGTAGGAGTTCGAAAACAGATTTTCAAGTCCTTACAACTTCAAAAATTAGCACAAGACAATCACATTTTTTCTTCATTTGACTTTGTGTCATAGTAGGTTAACTTCAGTAATTAAATTCATGAGGGGGCGGGAGTGAGTCTCTGTGGTGTAATGGCTAAAACACCGAACAGCGGTCTCAAAATAAGCGAGTTCGAATACCAATCGTGCTGTTACGTTAACTAATGCCCTGGATAACGCCATTATCTTCATAACTATGAGTTAAATCACAGCTGTTCTTCTGCCAGGATGACTTTGAAATTAAATAACCCACGAAAGTTGATATGTCATGAAACAAAAGAAGCTGAAACCACCCTAAATTCAACGGATTTAGAGTGTTGGTTTGTTTCCCTAAATCTTTTCTTGTAACTTCGATCTTCATTGGGTACTTTGAATATTATAGCGCTATGTCAGTTTGTCTAAGTCAATATAAAGACTGATGGCAGGCATTACTTCAAAATTCGAGAAAAGCTTGTTGTAGTGCATTAGTTAGCAAGTTCGTTTAGTGTCGTCAGTTAGATCCTCACCCCATTAATGTGGCCCTGTAATAGACTAAGCATAGTAATAAGTGACTACTTACTAATATATTCTTTATACATATTGTTTTCTCTTCTCTACACATTTATTTTTTGTTATATTACCAAATGATATAATGATAGTTTTCCTACTTTTTCTTATTTGTAGGTCGATCAATTTGCGATTTCTAATCTTAAAGCAACTTACCTTTGGGTAGACATAGACATAGGGTAGACAGAAAATATGAAAAAAAGTTTATTTGGTGGATCCAAAAGAAACAGTCTTCTTCTTTGTCCTTGTAAATTATTAATAACTAATTCCACGTGTGTAACAAAGTGATCGAGATTGACTTTAAATTTTTAATCAAATCGGATATTATTAGGCATTATTTTTTACCAAATAATAATATTGAAAATCCTGCAACTAACAATAAATATAAATATCAAGCAGTGCAAGAATATGCTCACATCTTATATATGTAACTGTATCTTATTTACAGAAGTTTTGGAATTTTATTTTTGGTTAGACTTTAAATTTTGAAGAATTTGGTGATGAATAATACCTAATAATACTCATTTTGATTTTATAATGTTCATTGAAATAATGAAATTCTGGTATCTTTGGTTGATAAGAAAATGAAGATTTTATAAAAAAAAATTGTTGTTGTGTACTAATTTATTCATTTATTCAGAGTACTCTCTCTGTCTCTGTCTCTTTTTTTCTGTCTCTGTCGGTCTCTCTCTCAATATATATATATATATATATATCCAAAGGATAATCAGATAATAAGAATTCACAAAAACAGCTGCTTCAAACTTTAAAAAAAATTCAATTATTAAGGTTGGAAAACCATGAATCACAGAACACAGTTCGAGAAATATCGATTTACGAGTTTTTTAAAAACTTATGAAAACTTTAATAGATAACAATTCAAAATGTGGAGCTATTGGATCTCAAGGTGTATTATGTGAACTAGGACTTTAAGAATCATTGACCAACAATAATACTAAAATAGGAACTGAGAAGAAAGCTAATATATATGATTAATTTAATACAAGACTACAAATTTAGGGTACCTACGGAGGATCAAACTCACCACTAAGTCAGTTTGTTAAAAACTGTTCCAAATTGATTAAAAAGTCTGTGTTATGTAACAAAGCTGTTCATTAACTCATGTAACGTATATATTCGTGAAATGAACGACCCCAAACATTTGGCTATGCCAGCTTATAGAAATATATACTCCAACCTCCAATGAAATAAAGAGAAAACATTCAAAAATTTATTTATACTTTCACAACTACTGTAATACAGTCAAAATTAATGAAATACCCCAAATAAACGATGTAGTGCAGACTTTGACGTAATTTACCGGTAAACAAAGAGATGCTATTTACATTTGTTATATAACATGATGAAGGAAGGAATGACTATAACGAAGAGGTGTAACATTTTCTTTATAAAATATATCTCACTTTATTACTCTTGTAAAGGTATGGAGTTGACTATAAGAGAGAGAGAGAGAGAGAGAGAGAGAGAGAGAGAGAGAGAGAGAGAGAGAGAGAGAGTGTGTGAGAGAGAGAGAGAGAGAGAGAGAGGAAGACACACGGAGGACTTTAAGGACTTAGACATTGCCTTATTGACTCTTAGCAGCGCGTTGTGCCATACTCATTGTTTTACTTAGCATTTCTTCTTCGGTGCTTGGTGGCCGCTCTCTGTGACTGACTGTATCTGGACCCAAGACGGACACTGACCATTACTCTATGGGTACCGGTGTATATATAATTTCATAACGCCTACCCATTTCCGATTCAACCAACGTGAGCTGCTTACACCTACGCATCGCTGCTTTCCTATTTACACAGGAGCGTCCCGTAATCACTTTGTGGAACACCCGGCTTTGTCAAGGGTCCATATGCAACACATAATCGGCATGCATTTGTTAAATTTGGCTTTCCGTTGATTGTTAACTAATGAATTAAACCGGTTATTATGCAGAGATATAAAATCTGTGCTTATTATAGGATGATATGAATAAGTGTTCACAATCTGAGGCTAATATTTCATAGGCCATCGTATTCATGATATTGTTTGATTTGCCTGTTAGTCTGACCCAACGTGTTTCTGCATAGCCTAGCTAATGCCTAAACAACGGTTTTTAGTTAAAAAGGTTAAGTTTTTACTTAACTTTGTTTATTATTTATAATATTTGTACATATTATATGCACAGGTGTTAGAAATAGTTAACAATGTGAAGTAAAAACTTGATTATCTTAACTAATAGCCTTTATTTAGGTATCGGCTATGCATAACACTTTGGATCAAAGTTATGGCAACGATAGGCCAAGAAACAAGGTAAGCTTTGAAGTTTCAAAAACATATCTCGCGTAATGAATAACCTCTTGTTTTTAGGTAAAAAAAATAGGTAAAAAAAAAGCTGTGCATTACACGAGTATATACGGTAAGTACTTTTTTCCAGTGCAGCACAAGACTAGATGAAGAGGAAGATTCAGCATGGTTTTTTAAAATGATGGTGGGAAGAACTGTTTGCTTTGAAAACAGCTTTCTAAATCCTGATATTTAGTTGAGCTCGAACACTTGCATCGATGGCGAATACATAACTGTCAAGCAGACTGCTCACCGCCTTGTGCAATTTACAAACCCAGCATTAAGAAGCGACAAATTTATGAACCCACAATTGAATCTCAGATTCTTATGATTCACGAGGTGCCATATCAGCATGCTAAACACTGCATTGTTTTGAACGTACTTCTTACAATTGATTAAACGGGGAAAAGTATTTTAGCAGGCACAGAAATCTGTTGGAAAGGATAAACTTAACCAGAAGAGAAAGAATACTTCTCTTGATCGCCTGTGAAAAGACGTTGCCTTTGGGTTACGAGTTGAATCGTCAAGTTAAGAGTTATTTTCTCAGTGTTCGAGAGCACCGCATTCAATAATCATCAAAATTCATTCAGTATTACAGCGTGCGGCAGAAATACCTCCCATATTTTAGACTGTCACCTGGAAGTGAGCTTAGGCAATTTTCAATTCATAGCGGTATCGGTTTTCTATCTGGAACAGCCTAATTCTTACATAACAGGAAATGAGCACGAAAAGCTCTTTGTGTAAGAATTACGAATTCAACAGCCTTTAAGAAACGTTTTAACAGCAAACGTTCAATGTGCACCGGTCCAACCCGTGATCGTAACTGATCATAAGTAGGAAAAAAGATAAAGTATTAGCTTGATGGAGCTACTATTCCCACTTGCCTAAATACACTTGCATCATACCAGTGACAGTGTTGTGAGGTATTTCTCTCTTTTGGTATGAAATATTTTAGCAATTATTCTGAAATAACTCGGCACAGCCTACATCTAGTTGCATCATTATACGACATTAATAAGATGGCTGGATAATGGGAAAGTAACAAAAATAAAAGGCAGAAGGTAAGCGACATCCTACCATCATTTATTCTTTGTTCGTTTTCGTGTGAGAAGTTAAATTCGTCGAATTAATGAATTTCTTTATGAAAAGGTATTTTGTGAGAAAAAAGCGAAAATAATTTATCGGCTTAATATCTATTTAATTTTATAAATGTCAATAAACGTTAAAAATATTTTCTTTTAAAGGATAAAACCCTGGGGAATGTTTGTATCATAGGCCAGAGTAGAAAAGTTTCAATAGAGTAGTACACCATGTGACACTAACCATGTGACACTGAGTGATCTGAGGTTTCATTGAATAACCCATTATTTAGATCCAAACAGAATATTCTGAAAACAAGATAACTATGCAAAATTTGATGAACACATAAAAGAATTAAAAAAATTATGCATGAAAGAGACATTTTTGAGATTAAGCCAACCTTATCCCAAAATCAAATATCTACAACTTTCAATTATATCTGAACTCACATTTAGTTGTTCGTTAATTACTATGTGAGAAATAAAGTTAATTTATAAATGCTTGCTTTTATCAATACTTTCAGCGCAAACGATTTTTTCGTAGACGACTGTGAACTAAGAATAGAACAATAAACATTTATAGTCAAGTTACGCTTACAGCTTTGGTTCCAGCTAGTATCACTGGAATTAAGCAACGATGATCCCCTTCAGTAGTTAGATTAGTAACCATTTAGAAACAGCATGTACTATAAGTAATCTGTATGCTAAATTGAGGAAATCTTATGAAATTCCAAAAATAAAATAATAAGCATAGTTAACATTTTTGGGGAGCAGTTATTAACCATAGTCGTATGAAGAAGACAAATCATATTAAAAAAAGAGGGAGACGTTAAATAATATCGTTTGCAACTTAATCGGTAATGTAGCGAAAATATTAATTAATTTACTTTGGTGCTAAACGTTTAATAAATACAATTAAATCTGATTGATTGATTTTTACGGCATGTTAACCCATCCAGGGTTATTTTTTACCTTGAGGTTAGAGAATCACACTCATTTTTACATTTTTTTTTGTGTAGTTGTTTGAGCTTGTTTGGCACTAAGTGCGCACAAGCAAAACAGTTCAACAGCTTTTGAAGAAAAAAAAAAAAAAACATCCGTTGAAAAGCAAATAGTTCAATTCAAAGAAAAAAAAAGAGCTGATAAAGAATAAGTTTTTCAGATAGCATTCGTCTGCGGACTTAGCTTGTTTAAAGATTCGTCCTTGTAACTGTGGGACGGTTAGTCTGTAGTGGGTTTCAAAGTAGCATCTTTGCTTCTCCCTCGAGTGTGTTGGCTCCTCGATATTTCTCTTAGAGTCGGGTGTTTCACGTCTTGTTGCTTGTGGAAATAACTTCACACTTACCGTCTAGGATTTGAGCAAGAAAGCAGATATGCAGGGTGCTATATCAGACACTGAACGATAGATCGAAGAAAAAGAAAACGAGCAAAAAAAAGAGTGCGAATTCTGGGAGTCAGCTTTTTTTTAACAGGGGGTTAACAAGAGGTTCACCTGACTTTTACAAGAGGTGATTGGGCCCTTACTTTGACCCACTTCACATGAGACCATTAAATTCTAATAATCCAAACATTTTTATTTTAAATATGTAGACTATAGTGGAAAAAGGAAAAAGAAAAAAGAACAGATGTTCAAGTGAAAAAGTGAGAGTGTGGTCAACTTGAACCCACCCCCGCCAAATGAAGAAAAGGTAAAAAATCAAAATTAACATTTACAAAAAAATGAAGAATAAAATAAAATAAGCCGATGTTTGGATGATGTAATTTGAATTTGAGTTCATGTAACATCGTCACTCACCCCAGGGATTTCGAGAAATATGGCCGTTATTTAAACCTGTGTATAATTCATTTTCAACAGTAGTTCAGTGATCGAGAACAAATTATTTGGCTTTAAAAACAATGAAATTTACCTCTCTTCTGGAATGAAATAATTGGAAAGAAGTTTCTCGAGAAAATGTTGCCAGTTTCCGGAAAACAAATTTCGATTAAAATCAGAAATGAATAAAACAGCGACATCGGGTCGATCATCACCGTTAAGCAAATGTCGGGTGAAAGAAATCATTTTAGAGTTGACCAATATCATGAATTACACTCACCAGCAGTTTACATTCACGATTTGTTGTTTTCTAAGTTTTGCTTAGTCTGGCACAAGGTCACGGAAATGAGATTCTTAGCATGGATTGATTTAGTTGGGTTTCTTCGTATATCAAATTTCGTGAGTTATTTAATGCCAATTTCACTCTCGTAAAAGAACAATAGTGGATAAGAGAGTTCACACCTTTCCCAAGTGAATATAATAGTTCGACTGGAGTTTGAACTAGCTTTCTACGATGTCGCAGTCCAGGACATTTACTACTATGCCACGGGGACTTCATTTCAGGAACTGAACTCATCTCACAAATGAATGTGTCTTCAAAAAGAGCTTGCTAACCATTGTGTTACGGTAGGCATCCTTGTGATTAGGATTAACGATTCTGTCTAAAAAAAGATGATGATATGTTAATTATGGTTTATTTATAGATTTTGAAAAAAGCAAATACGTATTTGCATTTAAGTATTTGTAGATATACTTTTGAGGGTCGATTTAATCCACGTTTATTGATCAATTTTAGCGGCATGTCAACACGTTTAGGATTATTCTATACTTAGAGGCTTGGGAATTGCATTCCTTGTATGTTCATATTTACATTTTTTGTGTTGTTGTTATCGAGTTTATTTTTTGCACACGGTTCTATCGAATATAGATAATTTTTAAACAGATTCATTTGACCCACACACCAGACTCGAACAGCTACTCACACTATGAGACGACCTTGGAGTTATGACAATGAAGGGGTACTCTACATTTCCAGGATCTCCAGAACTAGTGCCTCACCATTAGACGCAGTTTAGTTTACTCTGGGTACTCCTTTTTAGTGAAGGAGTCTTACCTTTCGGCAGTGGGGGGGGGGATACAGTCAGTGTATTTCAAGCTCAACCGACTGGGTGGAATCTATGTTTAAGCTGTCCTTAATTTCATGAGAGCTTTACGTTATAAATGTGAGTAAGAAAATTGATACCAAAAACGTTGCTAGTACGGTTTTCTATTTTGAAAAAACAAAAAAAAACAAAAAACAAAAAAACAAACAAACAAAAAAAAAAAACAAACATCAACAACAAAAACATTACGAAACAAATTTTCAATGGCATTTTGTTAAGCATTAATTTTATTTTAAAACAGAACAACAATTGAGCGATTAAACAATGTTTTTTTATGATTTACATTTTATTATTTAAACCATTTAAGAATTTGAAAACATAAAAGTAAGCTTGAGATTTCCTTCTGTGTTACAAATTTTTTTTTCCAAATTTCATTGTTGCGTTTTGCATTTTTTTTTTTAATGTAGTTCTTACGAGGCGGACTGGAAGACATTGAAATGATGAACGCACCTGTCACAGTTACACAGCAAACTTATAGAACTTTGAGGAAAGTACCAAACATTTTCGACGGCCGAAAACGACCAATATACTCATGTACTTGTAAAATATCAACAGAGTATATAACAAAACTTATTGCTGACTAGCCTCCACAAAGAAATTCTTATCTGTGACGCCCGAATTGAAGCGGGTGATAGACTGATTTGTTTTGATTTGTCGATAATAGCCAGCTACTTACCTGTCTCACACATCAAACCGATTCGCCTGTATGTTTGAAAAGAAAAAAGAAAAAAAAATGCCCGAATAAATATATAAATAATAAGTGAATAATAATTGAATAAACAAATAAAAAATTCTCTTCTACTACTTCATTGATAATCCCAACTTCTCTACCACTACTCTCGTTGTTGTTGTCATTGCCTCGAGACGAGTCTATTCATCGCAACCCCGAACCTCACAACACGTGGCATTTGTTTGTCTTCTTCCTCCCCGCTCTCTCTCTTGCTCTCTTTACTTTTATTTTTTACTCCTCTGCAACCACTGGTCTACCCACCTGTTCAGATTAAACCGCTCATTCAGCCTCCTCTTTGCTTGTGCATAAGCGGAGAAACCCGAGTGACAGAAACCGGCCGGTTCTCTTGTTGCTAAATAGCATACACACACACAGACACACACACATACATACACACAGATTCATAAAACGCATAATCACATACACAAATATACACACTCAGTGAAAAAAACAAAAACAAAACAAAACAAAAAACAAAACGTAAACTTTGGCAGAGTTTCGCGCACTTGCATTAAATGTTTGTGTAGCAAGTGAGAGAATTGAGCAATTTGCTTTGTTGCTTTGGATACGAATTGGATCTGGGATTTGTTGTTGTTGTAATGAGGCCGATGGGCCAGGCCCCATGCAAGTTTAAGGCTTGTCACTTGGCCCAGAAGAACGGTGAAAAGTGCAAGCGATGCTCCTTTTGCTAACCGACGCCAGGATTAACCCTCGTGACGTGTCTTCTTGGAAATATTCTTACTCGGATAGTACAATCGTGGACTATTTACCCGGGAAACGACGTTTGTCATTGGCATGTGTATCTATCTCCAGTTGAAGACCATGTAAGTACGACTGTCACTTATTCTTTTTCTTTATTTGAATACTTTTCTTACGACGAGATGATCACCATGATGGTGATGATGATGACGGCTATTTGTTAAAAAATATTTCCGTGATGTAAATACACATTTAAAAAATTTCCGGTTCATTTATATTATCGAAAACATAGAATCTCTATCACTAAGGATCAGTAAATAGACAAAATCACACACACACACACACACACACACACACACA